>OX453076.1:17633571-18031431 GCA_949699795.1 Spicauda simplicius
CTGCCTATGCAAACTTGCAAAGGATTGTCATCTGAAATTTATGAATTTATTACGCATTTTATATAAAAGCCTAAGAATCAGCGAGAATGAATAATGAGTTTTAATTTTTTTGAGACATAGCTCCTTCTGCGTGTTTTATCGGCCGTACAATGGTTATGTTCCTAGGAGCATTTAGACTTCGTATCTTCCTGACCTACACAGTCCTCCACGGTTCGGTTTGCACGTTTTTACCAAGGACGTTAAGGTTGTGGAGTGAGCTTCCTCTTAAAGTATTGCCGGACCGCTACGGCATCGGCCTCTTCAAAAAAGGTGTAGAAACAAGCGCTCCTCCAAAGCCTAAGAACCTTCTTTTTGTAACTCCACTAATTAAGACTTAGTAAAATGAGTAAAATGGAGAAAACTATGCTGGTAGCAGAATTAAATAAATATGTCGGATGTAATATTTCTGTAACACCTAGAGTATTTTGTTATTGTTTGTTTTCTCAAATAAATAAAAAAAGCCAGAGATGCAGTAGCGACTCTTCCGGTGTCCCTAACAACTGTCCCTAGGCGACGTTAACTATTTTCCATCACAAAGCCCGTATCTTTATTTTTATTCTGTGCATAATTATATAATATGTCATTTATTATCATGGGTAATGATTATTATCATGGTAATACCACCGGCGAAGAAAGGATTTTGTTTTACGGGGCTTAAGTATTTCGATTGTGCCTAAAATACTTTCACTGGTAAGATAAAGCATTAGAAAAGAAAAATAGAATATATAGTAAAATAAAATTCTTATTTCGCCTTATTAAAGTAACATAACATAAAATAACTGTTAATACTACTACTAAATATTTAACTTAGATTACTAGAACTACTTAATCCTAAGATTTTTTTATTGCTAAGAACTTTAATGTAGCAGTAATGTTTGAAGCAGTAAAATTTATTACGAACATAAAATGTGATTTCATTGCTCCATGTTTTTTCATTGCTTCATGTTTATTTCATATTTTATTCAGAGTCCGATGTTGACTTGTTTATTTATAATTTACATCCATAAATTTTTGTCTGTTATTTCTAGTTTTCCGATACTCTGCACTAGAAAATTGACCGCAATGTTAGAGATATAGATATTTATATTTCAACGCTGGACAGCAAACGTATGACCTATTGGATAGAGTTTTTGCATTTTATAACAAAAAGGAGACTTTAAATACTATTGCACACAAGTATGTCGAAATCAGAATATTATTCATTCCAATCCCTCGAGAATGTATTTACGAAATGCAGTTTACTGTTTATTTTATTTCTTGTCGTGGGTGCCATGTATCTACAAAGACCCAGACCCATAACAGAAATCTTATTTCATCATTCAGATACCTGTCTGGCCGGGAATCGAACCTAGAATCCACTGTATGTCAGGCCGGTATGGTGACCGCTCCACCACGCGGGTCGTCGATACTTCAAACTTTTCGCTGCTTATTTGATAAGACTTTTCCTGTACTAAACCTGCAATCTGCTACAAAAGAGCACGTAAACCGAGTGTAAGCCTGTAAATACGTCTTTGTTCATGTAATTCGAGGTTATCCGCTCTTACGACCCGATTTAATTCACGTCACGCATGAGACGCGTGAAATAATGTTACTTCTCATGTTATGTGTTCTGTAATGAAACATGAGGTATATTGAAATTAAATGTCTTTATTTTGTATAGGCCTACGGAGGCACTTACAAATTGTCAGTTACATATATATTTTTTACACTACCATCAGATCGGAACACGACCTCAACATTTACAACAACCTATTCATTTATTAAAAAACAGAAATAGATAAAAGTTGTACAAACTTCATCTGCTTTATCTGAATATTGGCGTGTTCAATAGTTTTATCTTATTAAATCTCGTGATATGGGAATAAAAGAAACCTAATGCAAAATGTGTATTTTATGGAAATAAAAAATAATCTGTATTTTTTTAAAGCACGGGGTCATTAAGCGGACGTATTATTCATGCTTGTTCTTGTTAGGACGAAAACGTCACTTCGCTAGGTGATAGATTACGTAATCAGGAGTATCCACAATTTTGAGTTCAGTCCCTTTCGATTTCAAGCAAAAACTACAAGTCTGGTTTCGCTGAAATTTGGTCTTCACACATGAGATTCTCATTATCCTGGTAACGTGAACGAGGCGGGTGGTATCGCAGAAATAAGCTAGTGATTGGGAAAGGGATAAAGGGATAAAGTGGGAAAATAGATTTCCGATTTCTTCGCTTTCGTTGTCATATCTGTATGCGTGTTACACGTGTTATACGCATACAGATATGACAACATCAGTCCACAAGAGTAGGTACCAAATCATTCCTATGCATGCATGCCGATTTTTCCCATGCATGTCGTATGAACTCCGGGTACTCCACCGGACCGCCGCCGGTGTCCTCTCAGCGTGTTGCCCCATCGGGCTCTTCCCTGGTGGGCGTGCACCGCTCACCGCACCTTCTGGTCTTGCATGCATGCCGCCGTCCTTCCCGGGGTCGCTTGGCCGGACGGTCGAGCTCCCACTCTTCCCGCCCGCAACCCCAGAAGCCCCTTTTAGTCGCTTCTTACGACAGGCAGAGGGTACCGTAGCCCTATTCTGGTCCCAGAACTACAGGGACATGAGGAAAGAGACCTAGTAACATCATTATGAAGCGTTGCTGCCTTCAGTGATCTTTGTTTATGCTATTGCTCATTTCAATATCTCAATATATCGCCAACCTTGCAATATGCCTTGCAATAATGCAAGGTGAATGATTATTACTTTTAGGAAACGTAATATAGGTACCTACTTAAACTGAGGACACAGGTGCATTTAGACAATAACCCCTATATTGTCTAAATGCACCTGTGTCCTCAGTATGATACAAAATAATACGAATGTATATTACAAGTTATTTAAATTGCTTGTTATTATATATTCTTTATTAGTTTCTTTCTCATTTTAGTCTGTTCAACTTTGTAGAAGAAATAACAATAAATTATAACTTACTAACTAATTATTAGTTTAATATGTTAAGTTCAGGGATCTATTTTGAAAATAAGCCTGCAATGTATCAAATTAATTATCTTTTATTTTTTCTAAATCATGAAGAAACTTTTGAGTGCCTCATTAACTAAATTTATCGGAAAACTTTTTAAATCGTGTGAATTTGCTTCTTTAGTCCACAAAATTACAACTTTAATCCGTTAAAATATATATTTATCTTTGAGGATTAAGTTAAAACATTGCATTGTGGAATTTTCTTCTTTTCTTTAATTAACTGAAGTATCACATCAGTTGATCTAAGAAACATATAACGTCAAAGATGTATGAAAAATAACATTGTTTGATTGAAAAAAAACATTTTAAGCTTGAACGCATAAATAAAATTCAATTGACAATAAAATTAACTGCAATTTATCAAAACACGAATAAAAATAACAACACAAATAAAAATCAACGCAACATTTTAAAATTAACATTGAAAGCCTATGGGTCTCCGGACCGATAAATTATTCGGAACGTGCGTAGTCAACATTTACGTGGTCCAATAACAATTTGTAACGGTAACAGTAAATAATATTAACAAGCTTTTTTATTTACGGTACCTGTAATGTTTTAGGCAACAATTAGGAAGGTGAATAGTATTCGCTTTCGTATCGGCATGTTTTCGTTGGTGGACGTGATATTATTCTGTGAAACATTGCCGACAAAATTCCGTTTCAGACGCAATTCGAGAACCAATTTCTTAGACATTTTCCGTTCTCTTCATCTCTTAAAAAGAAAAAATCTATCATGCGAAATATTAAGAGTGTTTCATACTTACATATTGTTACATGTCGGCGGGACACCGCGTATTCATGAAAAACGCGTTGCGGAAAATAATTATTTTAGTCAGTTTAAAGATCGAAAACTGTTTGTTTATTAAATTAGCAATATTTTGTGAGTTCTAAAAATGTTAATTTAGTTTACCCTCCATAAATAAAAAGGTGAGCGCCTGCCGGTAGAAGAAGATTCTTGTTTAACCGTCGAAGAGATCGAATAAATCGAAGAAGTTTACTCCTGTGTTTTACTTGAAATATTCAAGAATGAAACAGTAATGAAGACTCCTGGCCTTCCTGATATCACGCCTTACTTCGTTATATATAATAAATCTTAGTACAAATAATGCGTGTTTAACAAACATATATTGTGTCAAATGCGTGCTTATTGCGTTAAACTCCTTATCCATGCCATTAATTCTCAGTCACGTCAATTCCATGAAATTGACGCCATATTGAATTGTCGATGATCTTCAGTTGTATACTGCCACATATCCGGTGCGTTCTCGGCGATGAGCCGTTGGATCCGGACGGTGGAAAAACTCTCTAACAATAAATTAAATTAAGCGCTATGTTAAACTGTTTTTATAAATGCATGCAGATTAAAGTCCAAACTTAAACATTATTTACAAGAATCTTAAAATACAAACAATAGATAGGTATGGTCTCATCATTCATGAGTTTAAATTCATGTTCTGGGTCTGGGTGTTTGTGTATTCGTTTTGTGTGTATCCATGGTACCCACGACACAGGAGAAAACCGCCCCCGCCCTAGTGTGGGGCTATGAGTGTAGAAAGCGTGTGTTATTATAAAACTAAAAATAAAATAAAAATTGTTTGATTTTTTAATCTCCACCAAATTTTACTTTATTTTTGAGCAAGAGTAAACCTTAAACCTTCACTCTTAAACTTTTCGCCTTTGAGACGTACAAACAAGAGAACAAACCTTAAAGAAGAGTGTATATACAATTTGGTGCAGTGATGAATACCGATGAAGATCACACTTAGCTATTGAATCTGAGAACTGCTGGTTGCATTAATAAGGTTACTAAGGCAAGGTGAATTAGACCTTTTCGTTACAATCCATTTTACAGGCCAGATTAAAAGATGCACCACTTTATTTGGAATTAAAATTTCATTTGGCGTCCAACTTTCATTCAGTTTATTCCAAGCCTAAACTTTGATTTAATTTACCTTTCAGACACAGTACGTCATCGTAAGATCTAAACCTCCAGAAAATAAAATGACCTGAGAATTCGGGACATTTCGATTACCGTAACTCAATCCGGATAATCCAAATTCTCCTGAAATTCCGAGCCTACGAAATATAATTCCGAAGTACTTAATTGCACGCTTATAAGGACATGGATTGAATTCAATAGCTATGTTAAGGCTTCTATTCTATTGAATGTATTAAATTTATTGTCTTAATCCAAATTAAGCCATCCTAGGCTATCCTAGCTATCCTAGGCTTGTTTAGCTATCAGATATAGATTGTTTTGTATCATTATACGTAATTATTACTCCCCGTACGTGGCATTTTTAAGTAATTTTGAAGTATTTTTGCTAATATCATCGTCGCCGTGACCATGACGCTTAGATCTTGGTCAAAATGACAGCAAAAACAAGTGAAAATCAATACACTGGCTTGCGCAGTACTTACGAACCGTTTATTCACTTGAAACACTTCCAAATTACTTAAAAATACCACATTTTTTTAAGTAATTTTAAAGTATTTTACGGATATCATCGTCGCCGTGACCATGGCACATAGATCTGGGTCAAAATGATTGCAAAAACAATTCAAGATCACTTCAGTGGCTTGCGAAGTACTTACGAACCGTTTATTCACATTAATCTTAGAAGAGGTACTATTCTACAAAATAGTCCTGCATTTCAATGGAAAAGTGTGGTTGCCAGCACACTTATATATGAGGCGACCATCTTAGTCCTTAGGATTGGCAACGCATCTGTGGTTGACTACAGATAGATCCCATCTTCTATTTATTTGGTACACACCACATTATACATGGTGGTATTTTAATCGTCTAGACTTGATAAAGCAAACTAATTTATAATAGTTTACGATAAGAGCTAGGTCTGACCACTGAATAGTAGCAAAGTAACCTTGATGCTGAATATCAAACTACTAATAGTCATATTAATCTTAAAGATATATTTAATCCGTTAATGGCTAGTCCTTTGTCTATATCCCTGGAAACTAGTCTTAGAAACCATTCCAAAGTAAAGATTAAAGACCCAAAATACGACTAAAGGAGATAGGTAGAAACTAGGCCATAGAGATATGATTTATGTTATACTCAGCGTTCTAAAATAACGTTTAAGCTTAACGCTGTGTACTTAATTCTAGGCGAAGATTTTTTCTATGCCGTGGATTCAATGGAAACATACAATAACGAATACAGGAATAGTAGTTACTGAGCAAAAAATTAAATTTTTCATTCCATCCAAGAATTAATCCAGAACTCACTGCATGTCAGAAGGACAGTCCGCTCCGCCACGCTGGTCGCCATATTTATTGCATGTGATATTTCTGCCTGGTCTAAAGTGTGCTGGTCCCAAGTTCCAAGGATATAGTAAAAGAAACATCCCAATCGTTCCAATACACCCCGTAGACACGCGCCTGTGATTACTTTAGAAATGTATCCAATATTCCCTGAGGTTCGTTACTGATATGTCCATAGGCGGCAGTGGCCACTTACCATCAGGTGGACTGTCAATCGACTTCTGATATTTAAATGAAATTAGTAAACGAGCCTACATTTCAGACAACAATTAACGATTTTCAAAATTATATTCGTATTATAATTAAATTAGTGATGACAAAACCTCAAACACGAATAAAACCTTTTAAAAATTAAAAAGGTGTAGAAAGTTTACCAATCAGCACGTGGCAATTGTAGTGAATATGGCCTCAAGCTTTCTCATTTTATCCCTGTAGTTCCGAGATCAGAATAGGGCTACGGTATTTCCTACCTGTCGTAGTAGGCGATGGAAAGGGGTTTCCGGGCGTCTAGAGTGGGAGCTCAAACCGTTCGACCAGACGACCCCGGGAAGGACGGCGGTATGCGTGGTCGCATACCGTCGTAAAGACCAGACGGAGCGATGGGCCTGTCGCTCACTGGGAGGAGCCCGATGGGGCAACGCGTTCAGAGGACTCCGGTGGCGTTCCTTTGGAGATCCCGAAGTCCTGTTTATAGCGCTGAGGACGGCCACCGGGAGGGGTTTAAGTGCGGTAAAAATCCCATATAACCCTGCGTCACTCTCACGGCGTCAGGTACCTTTTGAAGGTTTCCCCTCGAGAACAAAAAAAAGGCTGATCAGTAGTAGTAACTCAGTAGTAACAGTAGCATTTGTGATCGATATCTAATAAAACCCTTGTTTTCTATGAAGTTGCTGACCATGGGTGGCAGTACTCAAACCATCAGATGGACTGCATGCTCGTTTGTAACTTTAACCTGTACTTTGTGCTCTTTAGATAATAATATAAGTGTAAACATTCCTAAAGACCTGTAAACTGTCTCTGAGCCGTTAGATCACACCTATCAGTGTGTTGCGATGTAGAAAACGCAATGTAGAGTCTAGGTCGAACACGATCGAAGCGCTCATATGCCGGTTAAACACGATAGACTCTACATACTATTTCGAAACAGTATATCGTAAAAACACTACTGAACAGTACAATCATTTTACTAGTCACACGACACATCGGTCGAAATTCGATCGTAATTTAAATTAAAATACTTAACTACATATTGTCCAAAGTAGCACCAATATTTCCTTAATTTAAATAAATTGTAATAATTTTCAAATGATTTTGATCGCACCCGTTAAAGTTAAAAAGAGGTTTATTAATATAACAAGTGTATATAAAAGCAATAGCTGACATTTTTGACATTATGTGTTTTCATAGTAATACTATTGAATATTCTATTTCGTTTATTATGTACGTGTTTGTGTCAAATGCACCTTGTATTTGACACAAACACGTGAGTGTAATGTATTTTAGTTGATTTTATGTATGATTTATGCATTATTATAAAAATATATTAGCATTGCGCAATCCTTCTCTACATAAACTATAACCGTGCGTAATTTTATACACCTCGGCCCGCGACAAGTATCTTAAAAACGAATCACAAATTTTTGCTTCACGTATTAATATTTCATGGTTATTTTATCAGTCCATCTGTTGTGGTCGTATTTGTGGCTCATCTAAGTGGACGATACAACCTGTGGACGTCTGTATTCAGCCTCCTATAGAAATAATGCTTAAGATCTGAAGTTTGGTAGCCGGGTCACTTTTATAAGGGGTGAACATCGTAGTACTAGTGAGTAGCAATGCATCTGTAATAATAATAACACAACTGTTTGAAAAAAAATATAGTGGGTAATCTTCATGGATATGCCGGACTCTTACCGGCTAAACCCCCACTGTGTTTTCTCCTCGCACCGTACGGCGGGGACACGGGCGCGCTTTCGCATTCATCCGCGAACCCGCCGGTGCCTGGCCGCTAATAACGTAATAACCTAACCTAAAAAAACGCACGGACGATCCGTCTGTGGAGTCGTAGGTGAAAATAAAAAAACAAAAAAAAGTTGTTCAATATGAAGTTGCTTACAGATGTCTACGAGTGGCAATGACCACTCAATATAAGATGGACTGCATGTTCATTCACTACTTTAACCTTATTAGTCTGTTGTATTCTGTCCCCTGGCTTTAAATATTGTCTTAATTTCATTGTAATCTACACTACGGAACTCACAGTTCCTAAGTGGTACACGAGTCGGATTTAATCTAATTAGGTGTCTAACTTTAGTTTCCGACGAAGTTTGTTGTGGCTCGAGATGCATAGTTTTCAACGAACGTTTACAATATCTGGAGTTTGGGAGGGATAAGATGGCATAGCATTGCACGGCACTTAATATAAATTGTTTGTTCGGTGTTTAGGTTCATACAACAATTGCTATAAGGCTTGTAACTAATTTACTCATCAGGCGATCATTTTAGAATTTAGGACTGACAAAAACACGGAGTTCTTTTAGAAAGGTGCGAAAAGAGCTCTCCTTTAAAGTCAGCGATGTATTGGGGACTCTTCTGGTATTGCAAATCCATAGGCGACGGCGACTACAATCCATCGGGTGGCCTGTCTGCCTTAACCTTGCCCTTAATATTAATATTTAAAAAAAAATGGATAAAAATAAGAAAAAAAGACAAACCCGCTGAGTTTCTTGCCGGATTTTCTCAGTTGAGGTCGTGTTCCGATCCGGTGGTAGTGTAAGAAAAATAATGTAACTGACAATTTGTAAGTGCCCCCGCAGGCCTATACAATATAAAGACATTTCATTTCATTTCATTTCATAACGTTAGTTCAAAGTAGGTATATAAAAATGCATCAATGAAGTTCAGATAGAACAAGTACATACACAGTACATATATACTAACGACGAATCCAGGAAATAATATGTATAATAATTAAAATAAAACCGGTTAAGTGCAAGCCAGTCTTACGGACGACGGGTTCCCCCGGATCCCTTCCATAATATTTGTCGTCGTCAACACATTATTGTCCCACTGCTGGGCACGGGTCTTCTCTCAGAATGAGAGAGTTATAACATGACCCTCTTGACGAAATCGAGTAAAACTTCACGTTTAGTCGTTACATGACGTGCCCTTCGAATAGGAATGTTTAACTATGTACACAAGCCAAGTTGGTTCTCGCAATATTCAAGCTTAATTGTATTATCCATATTATCCGCAGACATTCCTAATACCTGTTACAATTAGCAGCCAACCTCGCCATGAATGCCATCGTAAGTTCTCGGCAGTGAGGCAATTAGTCTCGTCTTTGAGCATTTGCTGGCAGCCACGCGAATCGCCTTCACTTAATAAGATATACAACTAATTTATAAATACTTATGTAGTTATAATCGAGACCCGTATTACTTTCAATTTAAGCTGTTTTTTATGGTTTGGTAGATTTCCACGATTTCACCTACCTCAATCTATTACAGAATGTTTATTCTGTGAATTAATCTAGGCCATATATTATCTGTGTACCAAATTTCGGGAAAATTAGATCAGTGGTTTTGCTTGAAAACTTTCCATTTAGTTTTTAATAAGATAATATTATAATAAATATATCGTATATTTAATTTTTCCAAAAAATATAGTTATCATTCGATATAGATAGCTTGTCATCAGATTATCCAGATTAGAGTTATTCAGATTTCCACATTTATTATCGCTAGAACGTTTTTATTATGTAAAATTTTATTTTTGATATTTTACTTGATATTCATACGGTGTGGTGTACAAAAATAAATAATCCTTCATTTTGTTGCGGTGGCCATTTTGGATAAACAGCAATATTGATCATACTAATATTAAAGGCGAAAGTTTGTGTGTGTGTATGTTTGTTACTTTTTCATGTCTAAACGGCTGGAGCGAATTTCATGAAATTTGGGAGGGTGTTAGCCGACAGTCTGGATAAACATATAGGCTACTTTTTACAGTAGGAAAATATCTTATTCTTACGGGACAATCGATTTTTGTTAATGCGGGCGAAGCTGCGGGATTCAACTAGTTATTCATAATTGCATTATCATTAAAACTAAGGTGTGTTTCAAACATTGTAAGTAAATAAAAAGCCAGTAAAGTATATTCTTTTCATGTAGGTATTATTTGATTTTTTTCCTCTAACAAACCCCTGGATTTACTTAGTCCCATAATTAGTAGGGCAAAGGAGAAAAGCTACTTAGCAACAGTTCTCTTAACTAAATGACAAGAGCTTTTTGTAGTATTACACGTATTTCTACTTAAACAAATGAACTGTGAAAGCTCCGCGTCTTAAATTATTTAACAGTGGCCTTACTATGAACTATTATTGTCTGACTTTCTACAGTTATTAAGGCAGTTATACCCACAAAGTTACGTTTCACATGAGGCGACCGTCATAGTCCTTGGGAGTAGCAACGCATCTGTGATTGACTTCATATGGAACCCATGTTCTGTATGAAGTTGATTACAGATCTCCATGGACGGCAGTGACCACTTACCATCAGGTGGACTGCATGCTCGTTTGCTACTTCAGTCAGATAAAAAAAGTAAATCATTTTTTTCAGTTGAACTATTAACAAAAAATATTTAGGTATGTACATTTCATTATAGATATTTATAGAGTGAATTTTCGGAGCAAGCGTGGCAGACCAAATCCGAAACTTTTGAAAAATCTATTGTTTCGTCATCACTATAAGCACCAAAATTCAGAAAGTAGTTCAGAAAGTAATGATAAATCTTATAAGGGCTTAGTTTATGAAAAAGGGGCATTCTTTTATTTTTTTATTAAATGGGCGTCTTTCCTTAGGTATATTGCCATTAATAATTACTTAATTACTTAATGCCGTTTTTACGTATTGCCATTATTAATAACGTATAATCTCACAGTGATTTTAAAACTAAATTATTAATTCTTCGAGTATTTTCGCATATTTATTTTATTTTTAATATTATAATGTATAATAATGACAGAATTTACGAATTAAAATCATGCATATTTTCACTTGATTTAGTAGGCATATTAAATATATAATGTTAATAAGAAATTATATCGCTTATTATTTCTTACTAATGATTTGATTATTTTATTAAAAGTATATATATTTCGATAGCAAAGATTTTTCGTGTAGAAAAAAATTATAGCATTAAGGTTAAACACAAGAGGATTATGACGATACGGCGGAGGGGTCCCGTTTAACTAAATCAGATTCTATATTTGAATGACATTCAATTTTTAAAATAGAAGTTCGGTCCAACATTTTTGTAAATCAAATATTAAATTGTTGAAGTCATGCAGTCTATTTTATTTCAGTTATTTATGTATTGAGTCTCTAAACTTAGGTACCAATAATATGATCGTGTGTCGTGCTTTCTTTAGTGCAAAGGGACCTTAGAATATATTTATTTAAACAGCACCGGCGCGCTATCATCACTAACACTACGAAGAATTATACCATTATTCAGCTTCTGTTTAAAATTATTATTTAGAATTTGATTCTTATTTAATGAGTGTTCAATTCGACTCAGATTTGTGTCAAAAATACGAGCTACGTAAAGATTTTCGGCAACCTTTATTTGAAAAGTCTGCGTGTCTAGATTTTCTGCAACATTTACGATGTGCCCTCATTTGCGTACAGTATTTTACGCGACATTTTGTCGTAAATCCCACGCGAACGTAATTGGCAATGTAACGAAGTACGACATATTTTGACCAAAAAATGTAAAAGTTACATTTTTGTGGGAATAACAATAAATCAAATTACTAATTGTAAATAAACGACTTTTGCTTTATTTTTTAACTCTGATTGGACGAACGCCACAACCGGATCCACAGAGACCTCTCTGATTACCACTTGATTACCCGCTGTCACTCAGGGAACTATGCACTCTTGCATCCAAATAAAACAACTATAGTATCGAAGAGCTCAAAATTTTATTAAACCGTAACCTTATATATTGCTACACCGATACTTCACCACCGCGTTTCAGCACACGAGTAAGCGCCATCTATTGCGTCGTGGTGATAACAATGTTGCAAGTGACATCTAGTGACTAATTACTGTATTAATATTGTAAACATTGATTAATGCACATTGAACATACCGCCCACCATGGACAGAACGTCCATCTCCTTAATACAAAATTCTCGTAATCTTACATTGCTTTAATTCTACCGCCCACCATGAAGTAATTCTCACAAAAATTCAAGGGGGTTTCAATACCAGAGGACTGTATAATTATTTTTACAAGAATAATAGTTGGACTAAAGCAACTATGTAAAAGTTACGTTTAACTGCTATACAACTAACAAATACAATTTTGGTGAGCAATATTCCGTTGACTACAAGAAAACACAATATCAAAACAAATTAACAATATGCTAGATGACACTACAACCTTCAGTGTAACTATAAGGAAAGCTATTACAAATAAAACTTATAAACTATATTAATCGTTATGCTAACGACTAACCAAAAATAACATAACAATTCAATTTGTGACAGGCAATATAATTAATTTAGACACAGGTCTTTTAATAATTGAGTCTTTGCAACGCAAAGATACAACTCTCGTCACCTGGTCCGGACCAGGATGTTTATCAACAATCAGCCCATAGAGCCACCTGGCTGGAGGTAAATCATCTTCAATGACCAGTACGACATCACCCACTTTTGGTTCAGGAATACAGCGTGACCATTTGTGTCTATGATGGAACTGTGTGAGGTATTCATGCGACCATCTACGCCAAAAATCTTGGACAAGTCGTTGAGTATAGTGCCACCTGTTGAGAGTACTAATATTGGACTTCTGAAAATCAGATTCGGGAACAAGTACCAGAGGTTCTCCTACAAGGAAGTGCCCTGGTGTCAATGGGCAAGGATCGTCCGGACTACAACTCATTGAGGAGAGCGGTCTTGAATTCAGGCATGCCTCGATTTGGGCTAGCACTGTGGTCAATTCTTCAAAAGTAAGAGTGCTAGTGCCGATTATACGCTTTAAATGGTGTTTAGTGGATTTCACTCCAGCTTCCCAAAGCCCTCCGAAATTCGGAGAGTGGGGTGGAATGAAATGCCAGTTGGTACCGTTTGTTGCAAGCCAATCCGCGATATCAGAAGCTACACCGAACCTTTCCTTTTTAAACAAGACCTTTAGCTCCTTGTTAGCTCCTACAAAGGTAGTGCCGTTATCACTCCAAAGTTCACTACAATGGCCACGTCTAGCTGTAAAGCGTTTGAAAGCGGATATAAAAGTTTGAGAAGTCATATCGCTCACGACTTCCAAATGAATCGCTCGAATGGCCATGCACACAAATAAACATATATATCCCTTTGTAGAGTGATAACCACGACCCTTTGTAGGTCTAACGCCAATTGGACCGGCATAGTCCACGCCACTATGGAGAAAAGGTCGGTTAGCGTTCACTCTAGATGAGGGCAACTGTCCCATTAAAGGATGCTTGGGTCGAGCAGAATGGCGGATACAAATCACACACTTATGAATATATTGCCTAACAACCCCCTTTGCATTAATGATCCAATATTTGGATCTTAAATAATTGAGCACCAACTGAGGTCCACCGTGTAAAGTACGCTCGTGGGCATCAGCTATTAAAAGGGTAGTAAGATGTGATTTGTGAGGGATAATTACAGGATGCTTCATATCCTGTTCAATATTAGCCTTTTGCAACCTTCCACCAACTCTCAAAACCCCATCCTGATCAAGATAAGGATTCAGTGAGGTAAGATTTCCCCTTTTATCTGTTTTCCTTGTTTTGTTTAAACTATCTATTTCTTCTTTAAAATGTTGTAATTGACATATTTTTATGCATGATAATAAAGCTTCATTAATTTCTGTAAATATTAGATTAGGTTTAAAATTAGTTTTAGTTTTAAGTTTCAGGAATCTTCTGCAGTACGCGATTACTCGGGTAAGTCTGTTTAACGATGAAAATTTGGAAATTATATCTTCAGAACTATAGGTAAGTGTATTTGTAAATATTTTTGTCTTTATTTCTAATTCTGTTTGTTTTATTTCTCCTTTGTTGTAATGTATTTGTTTATTTTTCAACCATTTAGGACCAGATTTCCACAACTCTAAATTTGCAAACGCTGATGGTAAAACGCCACGTGACGCATAATCTGCAGGGTTGTCGATGGATCGGACGTGTGACCACTGATGAGCATCCATAGTAGTGAGTATCTCAGATACCCTATTGGCCACGAAAGTCTTCCACCTACTAGGATGACTCCTGAGCCACGCCAGTACAACAGATGAATCCGTCCAGGCGTGGATGTTTTCTTTCGCAAGTCCTAAGGTTTTTGAGATCTCATGAAGTAACCGAGCAAGCAAGACCGCACCACAGAGTTCCAACCTTGGAATGCTCACTTGCTTTATTGGGGCCACTTTGGTCTTGGAAGATAACAAAATTACATGAACGACTCCATCACAATCGATTACTCTGGCATAAACAACGGCTGCATATGCGGCATTGGATGCATCACAAAATCCTTGAAGTTCCAGTGACGCATTATCGTGCGTTCCTAGCCACCGATGCATACGAAAATGGGTTAGATGAACAAGAGTATTACGGAATGCTAACCACTCTTGCAACAAATGAGAAGGAAGTTCATCGTCCCAATCTATACCGGTCAGCCAAATCTTTTGAATAAATATTTTGGCTGTTACTATGACCGGTGCAAGCCAACCCAAAGGATCGTATAGCTTCGCAATATCAGATATTACCTTTCGCTTTACAACAGGAGTTTCTAATTCGGGAATTTGTACAGTGTATTGAAATTCATCTGTAGTTCTGTTCCACGTTAAACCTAAAATTTTAAGTACTTCATCTGTTTTAATTTCTAAACTATCTTTTATTCCCGATTCTTCTTTTATTTCCTTCAAAAGTTCTTCATTATTGCTTGACCATTTCTGCAGTTGAAAACCACCCCGATTTAGCATCTGATTGATATTCTTATAAATTTGTATGCCTTCAGCTACAGACTCACAACCCGTCATGAGGTCATCAACATAAAAGTCTTTCAGCACACGCTCGGCGACCGTTGGAAAATCTCGACCCTCGTCACATGCTAGCTGCTGTAGCGCTCTCACAGCAAGATAAGGCGCCGAAGATGTGCCGAATGTGACGCGTAGCAAGCGTAGATGCAACAAATCGAAGTCTGATCTCTCACGCCATAGAAGACGTTGATAGTCAGCATCTTCTTGAAATAGTTTAACCTGTCTGTACATCTTCACAATGTCGGCTACTAGAGCGATAGGATGGCGGCGCCATCGCATAATAATATGTCTCAGCTCAGGTTGAAGTGTCGGACCTACTAACAATTGATTGTTAAGTGATACACCATTGCTATCGAGACAAGAGGCATCGAAAACGACCCTCAATTTGGAAGTACTTTTGTCATTTCTCACTACAGCATGGTGTGGCAAATACACGACACCAGATTTTCTAATTTGTGAATCTGGAACTCGTTCCATGTGACCCAAATTTATGTACTCCTCAATTACCTTTGAGTACTGATTTCTGAATTCTGGGTTATAATGGAACTTCTTTTCTAAAGCATAAAAACGCTTGCGAGCAATATTTTCTGTGTTGCCATATTTACACGATGGGTATTCGTGTCTAAAAGGTAACTTGACCACGTATCGTCCGGATTCGTCTCTGATGGTTGTTTCAGAAAATATTTGTTCGCACCTTTGTTCATCAGCTGTCAGATGTTTCTTATATGACGATTCTTGATCTGACTCTAACTCCCAAAACCTTTTCAAAAGGTCATCGTCATTAATTTGAGTATGCAAACCTACAACTACATTGTAAGACTTCTCAGTACCACGGTGATCGGGATCGCGTATGTTACCAGAAAGAATCCAACCGAGTGTCGTCTTTTGAGCGACTGGAGTTCCCGGTGGCCCTTTGATTACACCTTCCAACAAAATCTGGCCATACACGCCTGCTCCTAAAATCAAATCTATCCTAGATGGCACATCATATGACGGATCTGCCAAATCCATGGTGGAGAGTGTTGATAGAACCGAAACTATCTTCCTTTCGGGAAGCAATGCCGTAAGCTTACTAAGGACATACGCCTTCGTACTCAAAACAAAAGAAGGGTCTAGACGTGAGTGAAATTTAAAATTAACAATCGCTCGAGAGGGTAAAGTACCGCTCTCCTCATCGCCTAGCCTGGATATGTGGGCTCTGGTAGGAATCTTCTTCAAACCAAGAAGCTGAACGGCTGATTCTGTAATGAACGAAGCCTGAGAGCCTTGGTCAATCAGTGCCCTCAAAACTACGGTGGTTCCGCTCTTCGACTCGACCTCCACTAATGCTGTGGCCAATAAAGACTGGCTGGGAAAGTCGGAAAAACAAGATACAACATTAGTGGACTCAACAGGTGAACTAGATGTTGCCGCAACAACATCGGCGACTGACTTCTCACAGTCAGTTGATTTAGAAGGGTTTTTCGGATGCAAAAGTGAATGATGTCGCTTCTTACATAAACGACATCTTGTAAACTGGCGGCAATTGTAAACAGTGTGATTCTTTCCTAGGCAGTTAAAACAAATTTTATTAGTGCGGGCAAACTCGCGACGAGAGTCTGTGTCTTGCTTTGCAAATTCTTTACAATTATACAATCTGTGATCTCCAGAGCACAAAACACAAGATTCAGAGGCAATATGAAACGTTTTGACATTATTCTTATTAACAATTGGCTTAATTAATTTGGGATCTAAATACTCTAAAGAACGAAACCTAGACTCTAAAAATATTTTAAATTCGTTAAAAGTTGGTAAGTTATCACATGCGCTAATTTGTGATTCCCATAACTTCCGAGAATCAAAATCCAATTTGGAGCTAATAATAAAAATAACAATTACATCCCATGAGTTTACATCTATTCCTAAAGTACTTAAACCCTGCAAACAATCAACTGTGTTGTCTAGTAACCCCTTAATTGCCGCAGAGGACTCCTTAGTAAGGACAGGTTGATTTATCAATCGCTTTAACATGTTGTTAGACAAAAACCTTTTGTTGTTATAGCGCTTCGTTAAAGTAACCCAACATTCCCTATAATTAGCCGCTGTAACAGGTGTATGTCTGAGCAACTGTTCAGCTTCCCCCGATAGATGTCCCTTTAAATAGTGAAGCTTCTGGACATCATCAAGAGCTTCATTCTTATCGATCAACGATAAAAACAAATCACGAAAGGAAGTCCACTCGGTGTATTGCCCTGAGAAATTAGGCAAACTTATTTTAGGCAATTTTACATTTAAATTATTAGTTTTTAAGGTTGATTGTTTTATTTCTACTGGATTATTGTGAGTCTCAAAGTTAATCATATGTTGTTTTAATTCTGTTTTATATTCTATGTAAATTTCTTCAGTTTTTTCATATATATCTGTTGTAAAATAAGTATTTTTATCTAAATCTATTTTTGACGAATTTTCTATTATGCCTTTATGTGTTTCTATAAAATCTTTCCATTTTTGTTCTAATGTTTCTGCCCTTGTTTGTACATAAGCCTCTGTAATTCGCTCTTTTGGTGATTTTCTAAAATTAATTTGAGATTTTTATATGTTCTTTTTGCATTCTAATTGTACTCTAATTAATGATTCCATTGTTTACTTTATTGATGTAACTATGATTAAGACCAAATTATACTAAGTGTTTTTACCAAGTTGAAAATTTTACAAGTGTTTTAGTGTTACAAAAAAATTAAAAATCGGGCATGGATTCCCCGTCAGAACACTTTTTACGAAATTATTCTAAGTTCTTAAATTACCACTGAAATGTTATAAGTTTAAAACTGCCAACTAATAAAGTTCAATATTGCACTTCAAATAAATTAACACTGGAATTTTCTAAGTTCACAACTGCTAACAACTAAGGTCTAATTTTGCACTGAATAAATCACTTTAATTGTACTCACAATTCACTGCCAAACCTCTTTTCTTACTGCAAGTGGCGCCCCCTGTCGGTAACGCCTGTTTGCATGAATTTCCTGAGTCCACTGGAACTGCTTCTGTTCTGGTATCGCCAAACCAGTCAAACTTCCCTCCTCCGTGCCCCGGGGTAGCACTCCAGCCCAGCGGTATTTCACCACTGGTGGTCCGCCGAAGTGCGCAAAAATCAGAGTCTGGTCCAAAACTTCAAATAAGATCCGGCTCGAAGGACCAATGGACGAACGCCACAACCGGATCCACAGAGACCTCTCTGATTACCACTTGATTACCCGCTGTCACTCAGGGAACTATGCACTCTTGCATCCAAATAAAACAACTATAGTATCGAAGAGCTCAAAATTTTATTAAACCGTAACCTTATATATTGCTACACCGATACTTCACCACCGCGTTTCAGCACACGAGTAAGCGCCATCTATTGCGTCGTGGTGATAACAATGTTGCAAGTGACATCTAGTGACTAATTACTGTATTAATATTGTAAACATTGATTAATGCACATTGAACACTGATCAAGCTTCTCTACACTATGAAAACTTTTCGTTTTTCATTTTTTAAGGTACCAGTTACAAATAGTAAATCTTTATTTTCTTATGCTCTGAATGGAAGAAAGTCTAGCAATTTTAAGATAAAAACCAGCTGCCTTCCTGTAAAGTCGTTTATTAATTCTGAGTAATCAATCTTCGCGTAAAGATCCGTCAAACTTTGTTAAAGAATAAAATAGCAAGTCTATAGGCCGTAAGTAAAACTAGGGTCTAATTTAAACTTAGTGATACATGTTAAGACCTGGAGTACTTAAGCGCTTTTTATTAGCTTTTTATTAGCTTCACCTGTATGTTTGTATGTTTATAACCGACTTCTTTGAGCGCGATTTTGACCCACTTTAAACGGCCAGATTTCGTTCAAACTTTGTAGATTTATTGAGGACCGATGACAATACACTAATTTGATAAAATTATTCCATTTTTTAATTTGACTAAAAAGTAGAAAATAAATAATAGTTAAAAAAAACTAAAAAACACGCTTTTTATAGAAAACCGAACTAAAAAATAGAAAATAAATTTAAATGAATCTAAATTAAGAAAATAGTGTTAAAAAATTCAATGAATATAAATTAATAATAGTGTGAATAAAAAAAAATATTTTATTTAAAAAAAAAGCGTGGGGTGCATGGTGTCAATGGTTATAGATATTTTATTGACAGAGTGAGTAAGTAGAGTGATTATCATTTCGATAATATCTTAAAAAGCACCCCAATTAGTCCTCGCTGATGGATTCTTGTACGCAACAAAAGCAAGCAATAGCGGGTATGATGACAAAAACATCTGACATTTTTGAAGTTATGTGTTTTCATGGCGACATTGAATGTTTTATTTAGTTTAATATCCATGTGTTTGTGTCAAATGCAAGGTAGTGTGTGTAATGCGTTCTTAGTTGATTTTAGGTATGTTTTATGCATTAATTGAAAAAATATTAGCATTTGGTAATCCTTCTCTACATCAACTCTAACCGTGCATAATTTCAACCTCCTCGGTCTGCGGCAAGTACCTATGTTCAAAACGAATCACAAGATATTAATATATGGATTACAGATGCATTGTTACTCTTGAGAAAAAAGACGATCGTCTCATATGAAATTTCCTTTTTATCTTACTGAACTTGCCACCACAAAGAGAATAAGAGGTAGTTAAGACTTTTCCCCGTAGTCTTAAGTCCCCCGAGTCGAAAATAGAACTACTAAACGGGTAATACTGGGGTTGCGGTCATTAAGAGTAGGAGCTTGAATAGTACTGGCCAGTGACTAACTACGATGGCAGCGAAAACTACGGTATGTAGGGCTGCGTAGTATCGTAGGTCAAATGAAATGTCACGAAAGAATTCCGGTTTCGGTCCGTTGGAGATCCTGAAATCATCTCTGAGGCAAATATACATAACAAAGTGTTTGTGCCAAGGCATTGTGGTTACTTTGAATAATTTCCCCGACAACAAAAAGGCAGTAAACATTAACTTTTTTGGAGTTACGTAACAAAAAAGCGCTCTCAAATTTGTCACATAATATAATTCAGGCGGATTCGGATCTATTTAGTAGCAGTTGTCAAACAGAGAGCAGCTGTGGAGCGCGACGTGTGTGCGGGACCATTCAGGAATAACGAGTAGGCTGGGAGTAGTCTACACAATTTAATACCTCTATTTTATCTGCATATTGAAAGTATGATTAGAATTCTTATAACATGTGTAAATATTGTAAATAGTTGTTATGGAAAATAGAAACCATATGCGATAAAAAATGTATCAAATATCAAATATATTTATTTTTAACTTATATTATTTTTACAGAATAAAAGTAGCAAACGATCATATAGTTTAAATTTTTTAACATAGATCATAAATGGCCACTGCTGCCCATACATATACAGATGTTCTGTATCTACTAAGACGACATTTTAGTTTTTCCTGGGGTCGGTTGGAAGAGGAGAAAACCTTCAAAAGGTACACCGAAGCCTTGGGTGGGACTCCGGGTTATGTGGAATTTTTACCCACTAAAACCTCTTCTGTGGCCTTCCTCAGCGCTTGTAGGCGACCCCGGGATCTCCAATGGAACGCACCGGTATCCCCTAGCGCAGCGCCCCTCACGGGCTCATCTCTTGGGGGACGATCTCACTTTAGGCGTTGATCATGACACCTAACAGTGCTATTACGTTTCAAATATGCTGAATATTCATTACTCTTTTTTGAACGCCGTTAAGGCAAATTCTTAAAGTTAATAACTTGATTTCTTAGAGTTACGGAGTCATCCGGAGAAATGTATAAACTGTAAAGGAAGGCTTCCCGAGAACTAGTTATGAGGGCACTAAGGCGCCGGAAGCGGATGTTCCCACAAACCGCAGATAGGAAGCGGTCTAAAGTTCAACGACTTACGGTTAAACGTAACTTTTACACCATCGATCCGTATAGAGCTATAGTGTAACGCCCTATAGTTCCGGGATCAGAATAGGGCTACGGCATCCCCTGCCTGTCGTAAGAGGCGACTAAAAGGGGCTTCCGGGGTTGCAGACGGCTAGATTGGGAGCTCGAACCGTTCGGTCAGGCAATCCCGGGAAGGACGGCGGTATGTGTGGTCGCATACCGTCGTAAAGACTAGACGGAGGGGTGGGCCCAGCCGCCCATCTGGGAGGAACCCGACGGGGCAACGCGCTCGGAGGATTCCGGTTGAAGTCGTTTCGAGATCCCGGAGTCCTCCTTTTCAGCGCCGAGGACGGCCACCGGAGGCGTTTTAGTGCGGTAAAAATCCCACATAACCCTGCGTCGCTCCCACGGCGTCGGGTACCTTTTGAATGTTTCCCCCTCTTAAACAAAAAAAAAAAAGAGCTATAGTATAAAACGTATATGTTTTGATCAACCAAATAGTTGTTCCCGTAGTTCCATCCTTGTTTATGTATTTCTCGGGAACCGTACATTTTTGGGATAAAAAGTAGCATATATGCTACTCCAGATTATAATCGATAACAGTGCTGAATTTAGATTCATTTTTAGCCGTTCCGGTGTGATTAAGTAGCAAACATCCATCTATCCAGCTATGCGTGGGGATATTTAAAAATAATAGATTAAAATTTGAATGGACATTGCCAGTTTGTGTGTAGTTGTTGATAGAGGTCTACATGTACAACCCCAACGATAATTAATTAATCATTGTATATATTTGCCTTTATGTATGACTTGAGAGAACCACCCTTAACATTTTTTTTTATTTTTTATATGGCAAAACAACGTTTGTCGGGACAGCTAGTGAAATATAAAAATAAACAAATATTTAAATACAATTATATTAAAATGAAAAGTATAATTAATTTAATTGTAATATTAAATCGTGGTATCATATTTACAAAAAATTATAATAATATAGAACATTATTATTAATAATATTTTTTATTTTTTTCTTATTTTTATTTAATAGCAAAAACTAAACATAACAACGTGTCAGATGAGATGTAATCCTCTGACCTATAAAAAAAACTTCAAGCTCCTGAACTTTAAAGTTCATTCATTCATTAATATACATATTTAGGCTACCATAAAAAATAATAAAACTCCTACATATACATAGAGTTTGAGAAATAAGGCTGATCGGCATACATTAGTCATGTTTAATTCTTTAATCATTTATTCCCCCATCAACCCATTATTGGCCCACTGCTGGGCACGGGTCTTCTCTCTGAATGAGAGAGTTAGGCCATAGTCCACCGCGCTGGCCAAGTGCGAATTGGTGGACTTCACACACCTCCGAGAACTTTTTTTTTAAAGAACTCTCAGGTGTGTAGGTTTCCTCACGATGTTTTCCTTCACCGAAAAGCAGTGATAATTAATTTATAATACGCACATAAACCAGTGGTGCGTGCCTGGGTTTGAACCTCGGACCTCCCGATCGAGAGGGCAAGTTTCAACCATTAGGCTATCACTAATCATTTATTAGCAAAATTAAAATATATATCAAATTGAGAGATATTAATATTCTTCGTCACTACATAGTATAAAACAAAGTCGCTTCACGCTGTCTGTCCCTATGTATGCTTAGGTCTTTAAAACTACTCTTCAAGAAAGGTGCAAAAAGAGCTCTCCTTCACAGCCGGCGATGCATTGGCGACTCCTCTGGTGTTGCGAATGTCCATAGGCGACGGTGACTACTTTCCATCAGGAAGCCCGCCTGCCTTATCGTTAGGTTAAATTATAAAAAAAAAAACTACGCTACGGATTTTAATGCAGTTTTTTTTATAAAAATTAAAACTATAAATATATGTACATATTTGTGTAAAATTGGAAAGGGAAAATTTTTTAGCGTTCATTTGATAAACATATCTTTATAATGTGCCAATTCTTCCCTCTCCACCCTTTTTCTATTCACAATCCCTATATTTATAAAATTACCTTTAACCTAATTTTATTACGTTGACAACCGAAACAATTCGCTCCCTCGACGCCGGTTTCTATCAACACTTTTCATAAACCTATTATACCCTCATATAACTTTTCCTATTTCTATTTTTACCCTCGAAATAACAAACTTTGTAATTGATCGCAACTTATACTTTATTTCAGTTAATAGAGCGTGTTATCCAGGCCGAGGTGGAAGTTGGAGATATACCGAGATCTCATCATAAACTTATGACATGTTTCATGTTAGCATTTTTCTGCAAAAAGTTGATTAGAAAACTTTACCTTTTAGCAATCATTGCTTTTTTATCTCTGACACCTAAAAAGTGGTGTTAAAAGTCTGACCTATACCTGTGTATGTATGTAAGTGTACATACTTTTATATGAAGCGACCATCTCAGTCCTTGGCAGTAGCAACGTATCTGTTTGACTTAGATAAAACCTATGTTCTATATGAAGTTGCTGTTAGTTGCTTACAGATGTCCTTGGGTGACAGTGACCGCTTAGCATCAGGTGGATTGCATGCTCGTTTGCTACTTCATCAATCAGATAAAAAAGTAGAAGAGCGAATTAAGTACGACTGGGAAAGTACAACCGTACAACTTTTTCTAGCGTGTAAAAGTTCTTGCGTTTGGATGGAAGGTTGGTTTGGTTTGGTTGCCGACTGCAAACGAGCATGCAGTCCACCTGATGGTAAGTGGTCACTGCCGCCCATGGACGTCTGTAATCGACTTCATACAGAACATGGGCTCCATCTGAAGTCTATCACAGATGCGTTGCTACTCCCGAGGACAATGATGGTCGCCTCATGTGAAAGTGTGACGGCAACCACACCCTTCCATCGAAACGAAAGAAATGCTTCAC
The DNA here is from genome assembly GCA_949699795.1 of Spicauda simplicius. Taxonomy (NCBI): domain Eukaryota; kingdom Metazoa; phylum Arthropoda; class Insecta; order Lepidoptera; family Hesperiidae; genus Spicauda; species Spicauda simplicius. The sequence goes on from OX453076.1 coordinate 17,657,745, forward strand.
ACTAGAGATAGGTATGGCGGTGGTACTTCCCCGGTCGAACTACACTGGTTCTACCACCTTCAAAATATAAAACGATCATCTAAGTGCTCGACAGTAGCAATGCATCTATAATAATTGATTTCTAATAAAACAGGGTTCTATATATTGCTTACAGATGTCAATGGACGGCCACCACTTACCATCAGACGGACCACATTTCCTTTGCTTCTACAAAATGTTACAAGAAAAGTCTTACATACAATTTTGTTTGTGAAATATTTTCCAAAATAGCGTATAAAAACCAGCGAAACGCTACTATGTATGTACTAACTATAACAAAGTAATGTTCCTGTTAAAAGTTCAAAATTTCGACGTTGCGTTGAAAATAACTACGTAGTTCAAAGTGACAAGAATTTATCTGAAGTTATAAGGGTATCTGTATAACAAAGGGGTTGTTTGGCTCATGTGTGGGCGGGCAAAGTTAATTTTGTTAGACGGTTTTTCACACTAACAGCAATTTTCATTATTCTTTGCTAATTTAAGGATAAAACAATTACCGGCATCTAATCAAAGCCAGTCTTTGCTGCCTTTATTACTTTCAATTTAACACAGTCAATTTATTTAATTATCCATTTAATATTGTTTACATTTCCATTTATAATAACAGATTAGCAAGTAGGTATGTTACTTATTCAATACGTCTCAAGAACCTAATTTTTTTTTTCATAAATTTGAACGTACAATCATTAAGCCATTTTGAGCATGAGAGTTAATCAGAGCGGGTACAGAAGGTGTAACATTCATCTAGAATTCACGAATAGCGTACAAAAAGAAACAAAGAGCTATAAAAAAGAACCCTATAATTAATCTAATTATTAAAAAAGGTTCCTAGTCCATAACACAGTACTTTATAGAAATGGATATTAAAACAAAGTTTAAATACAATACTTTCGGATGACTTTGACACCTCTAGGAGCGCGGATGTTTTAGGTAAAAAAAATGTGTATTGAATTTAAGTGGTCACATCACATAATCATATTTCAAGAAAGGACATAGAACACACGACTATACGCATAATAAAAAATATTAACTAGAGCAAGAAAAACATCGAAATGGGTCAAATTTCAAACGCCCGCACTTCTAGTGTTAATAACGTCTCATGTCATCGGATTGTCGCCTAAAGGAGAGTATACACTTTTTTAGAACGGGTTAAAAAACGCCGCGTCTCATCCGTATGCCGTCTGAAAGACTTTAGCATGTTTGCTGACATGCAATGCAGTTGGCAAAGTTCGGCCGCCTTTGGTTCTATTAGGTGGGAATTAATTAAAAGTTTAAGAACATGACGTGCACGTGCCGAGTCAAACGTTATTTCAATTTAATATTCATATTCATATATATTCATATACATTTATTCGCAGAATAACAGGATATACAATCATAATTATTCTAACCCATTGGGGTATACGAAATTGTCACATACATATATCAAATTACATCATAACTTATATCTTATATCACGTCAATTAAATTATTGTTAATTAAACTATACATTATGGCCCATTGTATTAATTAATATACATTATCTTAAATTCTATTAAAATTCACATTATTTTTAATATTAATTATGTCATGTAAAAATTTTCAATTGTTGTCATTTAGGAATTCATTTATATTATAGTAGCATTTAATGTTATATTATTATTTATACTTCTGGTTAGTAAGTTATGGTGCTTTGTTTGTGTGCTAATGTAGTATCCTTCGCTTCTGTACTACACAGACTACACAGTTGTAGTTGAAAATGCAATATTTGCAAAATTATACTTTGGAAATAAAGCCGTTTGAGCGTTTTCTTCTAATCTCCACTTCACTTAAATTTTATTGCAATGATATTGCAATAAAATATACATACAGTTTGATAAATGGGTATATTATTGTAAAGGACGTAAACGCTGCATTTTGTTCTTGTATTTAATTTATTTATAATCACCCTATGTACTGAAATATTACATTTTCGTTAAGTTTTGATCCATTGCCAGTAACAAGGACAGTATTCTGCTACACTCTCTCATCAACCCATTATTGGCCCATCGCTAGGCCACGAGTGTTCTCTCAAAATGAGAGAGTTTAGGCCATAGTCCACCGCGCTGGCCGAGTCCGAATTGGTGGACTTCACACACCTCTTAAAATGTTTTTTTTAAGAACTCTCAGGTGTGTAGGTTTCCTCACGATGTTTTCCCTTACCGAAAAGCAGTGATAATTAATTTCTAATACGCAAATGCTACGCACGTGTAAATAACATTCGTCTGATGCTCTAATTACGAATACTTATATGGTTTTGTATTTTGAATAGTCCACCAATACGCACTTGGCCAGCGCGGTGGACTATGGCCTAACCACGGTAATAGTATCTACAGTATTGTAACTTCTTACAAACGCACGAAACGCAAGTTGTACCTACGCGCCACGATTTCGGTATGCACTCGGTACCCAATAGCTAGCGAATGTGCCGTAGTGGCGAGCGGGCGATGTGACGTTTTTAAGCAGTCGATCTTTTTATTTAAATAATAATGTAGCGAATAGCAGTTGTAAACTAAATTAGGCTGTTTTTGATTGCTTTAATTGTGCATAAACACGTCCAGTGTTAATAATTTTTATTTTGGTTGGTAAAATATTATTCAGTGTGAAATTTATAACTATTATTTGTGTACGATTTATTATTAAAAGTTTCTCAAATATTAAAAGAACGCGTTGTTTTTTACCTTAATCTACTGAATAAAATACATAATATGTAAGAAAGAAAGTCAAGTATACAGATGTATTAAAATACTTTAGGCGGGTAGCACTAACGCGAACTCTCGTCCAGCGCATCTGTAGGTATAAAATTCAAGGACACAGCAGAGTTAGACTACTGTATGATATTAATACTGTGGCCTAACTCTCTCATTCTGAGAGAAGACCCGTGTTCAACGATCTCAAAGAGATATGTCGAATAGTATGTTTTGTACGTTGATAGTGATTGCGTTGCTATCAAAATTTAATCATCTCTAATTTTATAATTATCAGGAAACTATTGCTACATATTTTTCAAACCTGCGTAGAAAAAATGCCGTTTACGATTTAATTCGTTATTAAATTACTGAAGGATGCGAAGATGAAACCTTTCATGTGGACCAATATGGAATTTATATTTATGACAGCAAGAAAATACATTTTTAATGGACTTTCATAAGTTTTTCATACGCAATTCAGTATTATCATACTGATTATTCTTCTTAAGTGATTTACTAAGTAAACAATTACCTAAATAATTTTAAAGAGAAACAAAAGCTTTCAAGTAACTTTTTGTGATTCGATTCAGAGGCACCATCTTTTTCTGTGTGGGTTAAATGACGTGGAACCGGTGTAGTTGGACCCAGTATGTACCATTGCCACACTTATTTCTAGCTTGAAACAGTTCTTGCGTTTCGGTGAATGTGTCGTTGCCAATTCGGTTTTACGTGAGGCGACCTACTTAGTCCCACTCCTTCTTAGTGCCACTCAAAGGCAAATCATGTGTGATTGACTTTTTTATCTTTTTTATCTGACTGAAGTAGCAAACGAGCATGCAGTCCACCTGATGGTGAGTGGTCACTGCCGCTCATGGGCATCTGTAAGCAACTTCATACAGAACATGGGTTCCATCTGAAGTCAATCACAGATGCGTTGCTACTCCCGAAGACTAAGATGGGCGCCTTATATAAAAGTGTGCCGGCAACCACACCCTTCCATCGAAACGCAAGGAATGCTTCACGCTAGAAATAAGTAACCTTCAAACTTCTGAAAGAACCTCTGTTCTGTATAAATTGGTTACAGATGTTCATGAGCAGCATTGTCCACTTACCTACTCATCAAGTGGACTGCATGTTCGTTTGGATAGTTCAATTGGATATCAAAAAGGGAGAAATACTTATCTAACATGTTTAATTTAGTCCTCAGAGGTAGCTATAGTTGGCTATATATCCAAACTCAGTTATGACTCTAATGTCATCTTTATTTTATTACAGATGTCCGTGGCCACTCACTTCCAAGTGGCACGCTTGCTCGTCGTTACTTTCATAATGACTATAAAAAAATGATACTAAAATTCCTCTTAAAGTAAAAAACTTAACTAAATCCATTCTTAACTTAAAATTCGCGTTCCATTGTCTGCGACATTTTCTGGAGCAAAACACAAAAGCCTTAAGTGCGTGCATTTGGTCTTTTGTTTCGAGAGGAACGAAACAGCTGTAATTATTGGCTTGAGTATTACAGCGAAATCATTAGCGACTGCTTCGAATCAGATTTATTTGAAAGTGAATGTCAAGGCCAGTGGCGGAGCTAGGTGTGGGCGCAGTGGTCCATCGCCCAAGGCCTCGCCCTGAAAGGCCTCGCGAGGCCTCTTTGGAGGAGGTGGAAGCGTTTTCAAGGACACGAATCATCCAATGGAATCCAAGGCATTCAATGGAATCATGCAAGTTGTTTTTTTCTCTCTGAAAATACCATGCTGACAATTTTGGGGTATTTTATTCCTAGTTTTTTTTAAATAAGGGGCTGTCCATTAATCACGTGAGGCTCCAAAGGGGGGGGGAGGGGTCCATAAAAAATCACGAAATGTCACAAGGGGGGAGGGAGGGTAATGTAATATATCACGTGTACTTATTTTTTCGGCAAACGCGCGATACTCAACCGAAAAGCGGCGTTACATGTATTTATTTTTAGTCAAACGCGTACAATATATAAAATAAAATTAGATGATACTTATACCAGTGTTTTTTTACAAATAAAAAAACACTGGTAATAAATAGATTCTTTGCAGGTACGCATAACACGTGAAATAGGGGGTGGGGGGAGGGGTAGTCTTAAACCTCACCATGTACCACCAAGGGGGAGGGGGGGTCAAAAAATGCCAAAAAAAACATCACGTGATTAATGGATGGCCCCTAAGACCTTTTTCAAACTTATTCACTATCATGAGTAGATACGTTGCGTCAAAGCACGTGTTCCAGAAGTAGGATTGGATGGCCAAAGTAAACGACACATTATGTACAACACTGGTATATTCTCACGATTTTACACTTAAACAATTTCATAATACATTCGGACAGAGTAACGTCTTACACTTGTGAATTATTAGAATGGTCCATATTACGATAATACCCTCCCTTTTATACTAAAAATGGGAGGCGTTAAGGAAACCATCACAGAGACAAAAACATTACTATTATTCTATTACATTATATAAAATTAAATATATGCATTTATAATATTTATTTATATAACCAATTTATATTTATATATTGTGACTTCTATTGATTTATGATATTTATAATAACATGGCATGATCAATTTAAATACAATCATTATATAGATTCTTATTGATGTTTATAACTAATGTAGTCATGAGTTTAACAGTACTGTCCCCAGGCAAGCTACTTGTTGGTTGGTAACACACGTTTGGTAAGATAGATTTACTGGATAGATCTTGGGAACTATAGAAAAGGGGCCTCGCTGATAGGAGTTTGCTCACGTCTAAGTTGGTCTATGCTGCGCCACTGTTCAAGGCTTTGAAAATGACATAGTTATCACGATTTTGTAAGAATCCTTGTGGTTATGCTACTGAGATACCACTAGACACCTATTAGACCTATATAAAAGTACTAAACGTTGCTGTATTTTAGTTTGATGGGTGGGATACGGGAGAAACGTATTATGTATATCGAAGTGATAAGCTTGATATGTGACGTCAGGATGGTCGAGGAGTCTTCATTATTATTCATTCTTGAGTATTTCAAGTGAAACACAGAAATAAAATTCACAATTGAGGAGGTCCGATCGCTTCGACGGTTAAGCAAGAAATCTTTTTCTACCGGCGTTCGCTCGCCTTTTTATAACAATGTTCGGTGGTGTGACAATAACAAATTTATGGAGGGTAAACTAAATTACAATTCTAAAAATCATTAAATGTTGCTAATTCAATAAACAAACAATTTTCGATCTTTAAACTAACTAAAATAATTATTATTGGCGACGTGTTTTTCATAAATACGCGGTGTCGCGCCGACATGTATATTACGTATTTAATGGTGGTAGAACCAGAGTAGTTCGCCTGGGAAAGTACCACTGCCACACCTATTTCTAGCATGAACCAGTTCTTACAGTTCGATAGACCAACTTAGTTCTCGGGAGTAGCGACGCATCTGTGATTAACTTAAAAACTTAAAAAAAAGAACTTAAAACGCTTTCTACACCAATAGCCCCACAGTAGGATTTTCTCCTGTGTCGTGGGTGCCATGGACCCACACAAAGACGAATACACAAACACCCAAACCCAGAACAAGAATCTAAACTCATCGTTCAGATACCTGTCTGGCCGGGAATCGAACCCGGGACCCACTGCGCGTCAGCCCGGTATGGTAACGCGGGTCGTCATAAGAACCCCATGTTCTATTTGAAGTTGATTACAGATGTCCATGTGATGGCAGTGACCACTTACCATCAGGTGGACTGCTTGCTCGTTTGCTACTTCAATGTTTAAAAAAATGAGTCATTCTATCTTAAACCTCAAGAATTATTCAGAAAGGGCGACAATATCCTATGATTGATCGATATAATTATGCGCAAAACCACTTAACATATATAAGTGACGACCCGCGTGGCGCAGCGGTTACCGTACCGGTCTGACACGCAGTGGATCCCGGGTTCGATTCCCGGCCAGACAGGTATCTGAATGATGAGTTTAGTTTCTTGTTCTGGGTCTGGGTGTTTGTGTATTCGTCTTAGTGCGTGTTCATGGCACCCACGACACAGGAGAAAATCCTACTGTGGGGCTATGAGTGTAGAAAGCGTCTTAAGTCTTAAGTATGAACTGAGTAGGGACTTATTTGCCATAAAAAGGCCTACGGAGGCATAGTTTTTTCTTACAGTATTACCGTATCCGTATCCGTCCAACTGTGAAGTTGAAGCCCTCTCAGGTCTGGCAAGAAACAGCCGGTTTGAATTAATTTACGAACTTAAGCAAAGGGATAGTCTTTCTATAAAGTCATAAGCACAATATTTTAACAAATGATTATGATGAAACAACCAAGCGAAATAAAACAAGCTGAGTGTTTCGGATGAAGCTTACGTCGGCCGCACATAGCGAGCCGGGAAACAATCTGTCCGGGTGACCGGATAACATAATAACTTTCTAGACGCAGATTACATCATGAAGTTACGATATAAATTTAAATATTTGTCAGCTCATTTACATACCAAAAAGATTAAAAGGTGGTAGAACCAGTGTAGTTCGACCGGGGAAGTTCATACCACCGCCACACCTATTTCTAGCGTAAAGTGAAGTTTCGATAGAAGGGTGTGGTTGCCGGCGCACTTTTATATAAGGCGACCATCTTAGTCCTCGAGAGTAGCAACGCATCTGTGATTGACTTCAGATAGAACCCATGTTCTATATGAAGTTGATTACAGGCGTCCATGGGCGGCAGTGACCACATACTATCAGGTGAACTGCATGCTCGTTTAAGTAGAAGTTAGATAAAAAAAAAAGTTTGTCTATGATGCGAAATACTTGTAATGTTCAAACTTCGCTTGCACGTTACTGAAAAATTATAAACTATGTTTTATAACTTGTAACTTTGATAAAATAAATTATATATTTCCCATTTGAAAACCATTTAAATTAATATTACAACATTGGGACTTTAAACTTCGTATAACTTTTGAACTCTGTGCAAGGTAGTAAGTTTTACCTATACCTATGGTTCGAATGGGGAGGTGCCACCGGTGCACTATTCGCTACCGCTATTTCTAACGGTAGGAAGTTCCTCCGTTTTAGTAAATAGTTATAAATGCGATAACTATGGACAAAAACCTCTAGGACGTCTATATACAGCCTGGGAATTCACGAAAATGATTCTAAATTTAATATGGCGGGGGCTCCAAGACGACTGAGCAATTATCTTTTATGAAACCCCAGGATATGAAAATAAAATAAGAAAGATTTACAAGAAAAATACAATAATATTACAAACCGTAATGTCAAAAAATTTATTTTTTAATTATTTATCATCAAGGCATTACTATCCTGCGTTCAGCTGACATATCATATCTCCTACTCACATACACATACATCCTTTCGCAAAAAGTGCCTTAAAACTTTAGTACATTTCGCTAGAAAGGAAAAAGATGAGTCCTACTCGTCACTTGTATAGTATTAAATATATAAATATTTCCAGGCACGTTTTCAATACATTATTAATGTTACAACATTTCTTCATTATTTTCTTTACGAATCTACCGCATCCATATTTAAAAACCAAAAGCAGTCTGCGGTCGTACTCGGCAAAGCACTGTGCACTCGGAAATGTTCTAGATAAATATTTCATGCATTACCTTTGTCTATTACCTTTTAGAGTCCCGCACCCAAATGGTAAAACGACCCTATTACTAAAATCCGCTCTATCTGACACTAGACTCTAACTCAGACACCGCAATAGATTTTGATTTTTTTACTGATGGTTTATTACCGGTTCCGCTGTAACAATAAATACCTAAAAATTACTAAAAAAAAATTTTGATGGGGGCTCCCATGCAAAAAAAAACGTGATTATTCTGCTCGATGCTAATAACTTGTCAAAGTAAAAGCTTCAAATATTCACAAAATACTAGTCACCCGTCGCAACGGTCGAAATTCAACCGTAATTTAAATGTTCTCTCTGTAAGAAAAATGTTTGTACTCCAAGTGCTTGAAAGGTACCATTGTAAGGTAGTACCACATTTGAAGCCCACAAATAAACGTGTTGACCGCTGCCCTGTGCCGCGCGCTCGTTGTAAACTTGCTCGCAAACACTTCGACGTAGTTGCTCCACTGCTATACAACAGGCTAAATAATAAAGAAATAATAAAAAAAATATTCCACTAATAAATTTAAGAAAGTTATACTTACCTGGCTTAAAGACCTAGATTATGAAGAGGTAGAAGATTTTCTTAAGTAGTATGTCAATTACAATTGTAGTATGTAAACACATGATCACACCCTGAAACACAGTTTCGACTACCTCAGGGACCAGAGGCTTCAAATGACTGAAATGTACTTACTTTTTTGTGTCAATAAAAGTTATTATTATTATTATAAACTAAGCTTCATATTGTGCAAATTAGCACCAATATTTCTCTAACATATATAATTGTAATAATAATCAAGTTATTGCGAACGCATCCGTTAAAGGTAAAAATAGGTTATTTACTAATTTAAGCTATATATATTACTATACAATTACCTACTTTATAAGCTGCATTTAAAAGAAATAGCGAGTATTTTGACAAAGACATCTGACATTTTTGACGTTGTGTTTAAAAAATAATTGAATAATAAATAATAGTTAAGAAAACTAAAAAACAAGCTTTTTATAGAAAACCGAACTAAAAAATAGAAAATAAATTTAAATGCTATTATAAATAATCAAAACTAAAAAGTAGAAAATAACTTTTTAGTTTGGATTATTTATAATAGCATGTTTTTTTAATTTTAAACTATTGCACGACTCATGATGCGAAGCATCAGAGAGTGCTTTACGATCGAAAAATTTTTAAATGAAAAATATATAAATTAACAAAAATCATATTTTGCAAATTAAAAAATGGAATAATTTTATCAAATTAGTGTATGGTCATCGGTCCTCAATAAATCTACAAAGTTTAAACGAAATCTGACCGTTTAAAGTGGGTCAAAATCGCGCCCCCAAGAAGTCTGTTACAAACATACAAACAAACATACAGGTGAAGCTAATAAAAAGGGAACATTGCAGGGGGCTTCTACACAACAAACGTGATTTTGTGCCGTTTTTATAGTTACATCATAGGGAACCCTTTGAACACAAGCCCGACTCGCACTTGGCCGGTTATCTTCACGAACACGGAGCAGAACGGAATGGTTTTGCTCCTGCCGTTTACATTGATGTCAAAGGGTATTTATTTAAAAAAATAAATACGCTCTCTACATCAAATACTGGAGCAAAAGGTGTACTTAATATCAACATAAGTAGGTACTAGTAGTAAGCAATTTATTTAACCTTACCTTTGAGGCAGATACTCTGTACTTTATTTATTCGTTTTACAAAGTTTTCTAAGACTGATAAAATACAAAGTCTACATTCATATAATAATACTACAATTTTATTCTGTGAAGATAAACAGAAAGATATCCAAACTTGAATTCAGAATTTGAAATTCAATATAGTTTAATTTTTTTATTGTAGACATGTACATAAGTATCAAATATTTATTTAAGGGCTTCAATACTGAATCAATGTGATTATTATCAGGTATATAAAAATTACTACATACAATTTCCTCTAACAATGTGTACAAAGTTTCATGATAATCGGTTGAGTAGTTTTGGCGGGCGTAACAAGCAAACATAAATTCGCATAATATTATTAATATTAGTAAGGATATTATTAAAAAGATATATATACGCTTTCTACACTCATAGCCCCACACTAGGATTTTCTACTGTGTTGTGGATACCACGGACACAAGACGAATACATGGACATACAAACCCCCAGACATAGGGCTACGGCATCCCCTGCCTGTCGAAAGAGGCGACTAAAAGGGGCTTCCGGGGTTGCAGGCGGCTAAAGTGGGAGCTCGAACCGTTCGGTCAGGCGATCCCTGGAAGGACGGCGGTATATGTGGTCGCATACCGTCGTAAAGACTAGACGGAGCGGTGGGCCCAGCCGCCTCAGCTCTTTTTAGCGCCGAGGACGGCCACCGGGGGGGTTTTAGTGCGGTAAAAATCCCACATAACCCTGCGTCGCTCCCACGGCGTCGGGTACCTTTTGAAGGTTTCCCCCTCGAAAACAAAAAAAAAAGACCCAAAACATGAATCTAAACTCATCATTCAGATACTTTGAAGATTTATATAATATTTATAGATTTATATTAATAGCTTTGAAGATTACATACCCTGTAATTTATTAGCACTGAACTAAACCGACCAAAACTTCCAAAGAAAGACTAGAAAAATCTGACTAAGACATAAATGAAGGTACATTTATCTCTTAGATTTTCCTACGTGTTTTTCCTCATCCATTGTTCTATATTGACCACAGGAGTTCCGTAAATTAGACTATTTATACAGATGTTTGCTAGTATCTCCCAATGTGCCTCATTCCGCCGGCAATTTGCTACATTGTCAAGTTTATCTTCGTCTTTTCATTAAGATAGTAAGAAGATTAGATTCCTCCCGTAATTACTACTAAGAGTTCACTGAACTTCCGTCATAAAATAGTAAATTAAGTATTCTTTTATTAATATTTCCGTTGGAAAACTAATTTTGTTTATTGACTAAAGTAGGTACACGTGTAGTCTTCAAAATTACTTATAAATATTAGATTGATTTTCTTCGAAATAACACTGTTTGTTTTATGAAATATTCGTAGAAAACAAAATGGTGTATTCTATTTCTTCTGACTTTAATTATCCATTTTTTGTCTTAAGATAGGTATTTAGTGACAATATTTTTATATAGGTACAAGTTTTATATAGGTACATTATTGGCCATTCGCTGTTTATGTATCACCACAGCAGATAAATGAAGACTTGGAACGCTTAATTAAGTCTAGACTTAATTAAGTACATCGTTACTACACTTGAAGACTGTAATAAAGAAAAAGGCAACATAAATAGGTGAGAAGGACAAAATAAAATTTACCTTATATTCATCTTATATATTTCTTCTGCTTACTACTTAAATCTTTTGCTATATGTGATATTCTCAGAAATAGCAAATTTCGTTAAGTCAATTCAGCCCTCATTTCATAGAGCGAAACAAAAAGACATTTACAATCAGATTTGACTTGAACCTCATATTTGAACACTTGGAAAATTAATTAAATCACTTCTTTTATAAGGAGATACAACTAGTTAGATAAGATTGGGGAGGTACTACCACGAAAAGAAGATGAAGAAGAATTTTGGGCGTAGAAGAAGAGTTCTTCACGCCGTTCTTCTACTCCCATAACAGAGGCATTGGTGCAGAATAGGTGGGTTCTGTGCGAAAGTAACAAGCCTCGAGGTGGCGCGCGCTGTGTCCCAGTGCGCACTTCGAAGATGGTGGGATGGAGAAACTCCAGCTCCATCCGAAACAGAGATGAGCCCTGTTGTGCGCAGACGCCGCCGGGACCGCGGACGAATGCTACCAGCGTATCCGCTGTCCCGGCACAGGACTTAGAGAGGAACACCGTGCGGTTTTAGCCGGTAGGAGTCCGGCCTATCTTCTCAGCTGCCCCCGCGCAGAGAGGGACCCATGATAGGTTTCCCTGTAGTAAAAAAAAGTACTACCGCCACACCTACTAGTGCCTACTTATATTTGTAGCGTGAATCAGTTATCGCGTTTAGGTGGAAGGGTGTGATTGCTGAATCACTTCATGTGAAGTGACATCGGAAGTAACAACGCATAGATGCGTTGACTTCATTAACTTCACTATTCCAAGTTTCTAACATATCTTCTCGTACGATTATGTCCATCGGCGGCAATAATTACTTACCATCAGTTGGACTGCATGATCATTTGCTACTTCAACTAAAGATTTAAAGGACTCATCCCTCATATTTTAATGTACACTTTGAAAATTATATAAATCACGAGATTTCATCTCTGTCTGACAAGTGCTAGTAATGGTTTGTGAGATGGATGAGTTGGACCGAAACAGACGAAATTAAGTTCCAGCAGATGTACCACACCGGGGCAGGATAGTAATCGTTTTGGAAAAGATTTATTAAGATTATTATTTATTAAAAAGATTTATTATGTAATTAATAAACAGTATCACTTTAATCCATCAAAAAGTTATTCGAAAAACGGCCATTCTAAAGTTGAAATGAGCGAATGAAGCTTTTAATAAATGGAAAAAAATGTGTACATGCCTATAATAAAATTGGCAATACATTAAAAGGATTAAAATTATTATTCTGGTTGTATGTTAATGTAAATGTGTTTGTATGTTTTGATATTGGTATGTCTTAATATATAAAAAAATAAGACACATGGCTTTTCGAACTTTCATTAGTGACGTATAGTGCATGTGTATCATAACATTTTTTATCTGAAGTACGAAACGAGCATGTAGTCCGCGTGATGGTGGTCAATGCCGTGGATACATGGATGGTAGGACCTTCATACAGAACAAGGGATCTATCTAAAGTGACTAACCTACCTACTTAGGGTTAGACAAAACTTTCTAGGTCAATCTAACCCTTTTAAATGAAGGATAACTTTCACACTAAGATGACTTCGGTAAGCGTGAAAACGATACTAAGAAGGAATTATAATCTTACACTCTCGTAGAGCAGTGACAACCTAATGGTTGAAACTTGCCCTCACCATCAGGAGGTCCGAGGTTCAAACCTAGGCACGCACCAATGACATGTGCGTATTAGAAATTACACACACAAGACGAATACGCAAACACCCAGATCCAGAACATGAATTTAACTCATTTTTCAAATACCTGTCTGACCGGGAATCGAACACGGGAACCATTGTCACAGACCGATAAGTTAACCGCTCCGCCACGTGAGTCGTCGAATGGTTTTTTTTTATTTATAAATAAAAGATTTTCCCGTCATAGTAAAACATACATAAATATCCAACTGGATATTTTTAATAAGTGTAAGTCAGAGTCGCGCTGAGAATTACAAACTGAATAAAAGATGAACCTTCTTTCCGACACGTACAAAGCACAAATGTGTTTTGCGGTAGGCGCTTTCGGGACGCTTGACCAATGTATTCAGTTTTTCATAGAGAAAACAGATTCCACTCTCTTTTAGGTTTTTTACAGGTTGTTTTAATTACATTGCGTCCATTGTAAACATTGCTCGTGCCATGTTATAATGGTCTTGGACAACACCACCAAACAAACAAGCATGCAGTCCCCCTGATGGTGAATGCCAACATTTGTAAGCAACTTCATAGAACATGGGTTTTATCGGAAGTCAATCACAGATGTTAGAACTTCACACGATAATTATTATTTGTTACGGAGATTTTCGATTCTTTAATCCATCACTAATCGTTTTTTAATAAGGCAATTGGCAGATGGCGACAAAAAAAATGGTCTAAATATTTTTTTTTATCTGACTGAAGTAGCAAACGGACGTGCAATTCACCTTATGGTAAGTGGTCACTGCCGCCCATGGACATCAGTAATCAACTTCATACAGAACATGGGCTCCATCTGAAGTCAATCACAGCGTTGCTACTCCCGAGGACTATGATGGTCGCCTCATGTGAAAGTGTGCTGGCAACCACACCCTTCTATCGAAACGCAAGAAATACTTCACGCTAGAAATAGGTGTGGCGGTGGTACTTCCCCGGTCGAACTACACTGGTTCTACCACCTTGAAAATTCCTTTTATTTTGCTTAGGTTTTATGCGGAGAATTTATTATGTCGTAATATTTACAAACATTATTTTAATTAATAATAGGAATTACTGATTTCCACTAGTAGTGACACAACTTGGATTTTGCGATGCCATCCGTGGGCCATCTCCTCTATATCGTCAATATTGAGATAATACCTACCTTAAATACATTTTGAACTCTATCATTGACTTAGAAATACCCCAAGTAAAAAGCAGTCCACTAGATAGTAAGTGGCAACTGCCGCCCACTACGTCATCTACTTAAGCAACTTATATAGAACTAAGCTTTTTACATAAAGTCAATCGCACATGCGTTGCTACGCCCGAAAACTAAGATAGTCGCCTTACATAAAAGTTTGCCGGCAACTAAACCCTTCGATCGAAACGCAAAAATTGCTTCACGCTAAAAAGTGTCGCGGCGGTACCTCCACGATCGAACTACACCCGTTCTACAATCTGATAAAGTTGTAGAAGGTGACTAAAGAGCAAATTCTAGAGGATGGGCAGAAGCATGTCCCTATGTGACATTCACTCTTACTGCCTTGCGTGTTGTAGTCGGGATATTGTGAACAAAAATCCCAATTAGCGAGAACCATGTCCGGCACTAGGCTTCAAAAGGCTGGTGGATGGATATTTCAAAAGAATGCTAATTTCAGATGAACAAAAGGGCAAGAGCACTTCGAAAGATAAACAGGAGGATAGACTATAAATATAACAATAAAGGTCAGGGTTTAATATAAAAACAACAGGCTTTGGTTTTACTTAGCATAATTTAACAAGCCTATTTAAAAATTGACCTAGTCATAACTCCGATACCGCCTGACTTCCGTATCTCCGTCTCCGGGTTCTCCAAATAAACGCAACCAGAATCCTCTGAGCGCCTTGCCCCATCGGGCTCCTCCCAGGTGAGTGGCTGGGCACACCGCACCGTCTGGTCTTTACGATGATGTGCCATCGCACATAGCGCGGTTTTTCCCGGGGTCACCTGGCCAAACGGTTCGAGATCCCACTCTAACCGCCCGCAACCCCGGAAGCCCCGTTTTTATCGCCTCTTTCGACAGGCAGGAGATACCATAGCCCTATTCTTATCCCGGAACTTTTTTTTTTTTTTTTTTTTTATATTAAGACCTAACGATAAGGCTGACGGGCCACCTGATGGAAAGCAGTCACCGTCGCCTATGGACATTTGCAACACCAGAGGAGTCACCAATGCATCGCCGGCTTTGGAGGAGAGCTCTTTTTACACCTTTCTTGAAGAACCCCATGTCGTAGCGCCCCGGGAATACCTCAGGAGGAAGTTCATTCCACATCTTGCACGTCCGCGGCAGGAACGAGCGCGCAAACCGAACCGTGGATGACCGCCATGAGTCCAGTTGATGCGGATGGAACCTCATCCGTCGGCGAGTGGTGCGATAAAGGAAGGGTGATGTGGGCACCAGATCAAACAGTTCCTCGGAACACTCACCATTATAAAGCCGGTAGAACACGCAAAGGGAACCTATGTCCCTCCGCAAGCTTAAGGGTTCTAACCGATCAGTGATCCTTGGGTCGTTGACGATTCGGACCGCTCGCTTCTGTACGGAGTCAAGTGGGTTAAGTTGGTACTGTGGCGCTCCAGCCCAGAGATGCGAGCAGTACTCCATGTGGGGCCTTACTTGTGCCTTATAAAGCAGAAGAAGATGCCCCCCAGTGAAGTACTGCTTGGCTCTGTTAAGAACGCCCAGTTTTTTAGATGCCAACTTGGCTTTACCTTCCAAATGACTCCGGTACTGCACATCACATGATATGTCAACTCCCAGGATCCCCAAGCTTTTATTAATGGTGAGCGGAATTTCCTGAAACTTTGGCGCTACAACAAATGGGGTTTTTTTAGCGGTAAACGCGCAGACTTGTGTCTTCGTGGGGTTGAACTCAACAAGATTAAGTCGACCCCATGTCGAGACTCGCTCCAGAGAGTTCTCGATTTCAGACACAAGTCGGATTCTACTTTCTTCCACGAGTGTCCGAGAGGCGTTCGCACGGCCTGTGTATGCAACATCCCCCGTGCTGTCATCTGCATAGCAATGCATGTTGCTGATTTGTTGCAACATGTCATTGATATGCAGAATAAACAGTGTGGGAGAGAGGACGGAACCTTGAGGTACACCAGCATTAATGGGTTTCGTGTCTGAGCAGCACCCGTCGACTACGACCTTGATGTACCGCTCAGACAAGAAGCTAGCCGTCCACGTGCACAGCCTCTCGGGGAGACCGTAAGATGGAAGCTTCACGAGAAGGGCCCTGTGCCAGACCCGGTCGAAAGCCTTGGCAATATCTAGGCTCACTGCCAATGCCTCTCCGTTGCTCTCAATGGCTTGCGCCCAGCGGTGTGTGAGATATACCAGAAGATCACCAGTTGAACGGCCCTTGCGAAAACCGTATTGGTGGTCGCTGATCAACTGGTGGTCCTCGAGGTACCTGAGGAGCTGTGTGTTTATAACACGCTCCATTACCTTTGAGAGCAAGGAGGTTATAGCTATTGGCCTATAATTGGCCGGGTCACTTTGGTCACCTTTTTTGGGTACAGGGTGAACAAGGGCTACCTTCCACGAAGACGGTACTTGTCCTGTGGTGTAAGAAAGCGAGAATAAGCGCGTTAAGATCGGAGTCAACTCGGGAGCGCACGTCCTCAACACCACTGCGGGAATTCCGTCTGGCCCACTCGACTTCTTGACATCAAGGGACAGTAGAGCTCGCCTTACGGCCTTTTGGGTGAAGCGTATATTAGGCATAGAGCTCCCACACCGCGGGATGGTAGGCGGTGTGGCTCCCCCGTCATCGAGAGTCGAGTTTGAGGCAAAGTGGGTGCCCAGAAGATCGGCTTTTCCCTTTGCCGTATGGGCCAGAGAGTTGTCGAGATTCCGAAGGGGTGGAAGTGAGGATCGGCAGAAATTACCCTCGACAGCTTTGGCCAGCGACCAGAAGGCACGACTCCCGGAGGGGTAACCTAGTAGTCGCTCGCCAATTCTGCCGACGTGCCTAGACTTCGCCTTAGCCATATGCTTCTTTGCTGACCTGGAGGCAGCATTGAAAGCAGTTCGAAGCTCGGGGTACTTCTGATCCTTGCACGCGTGCGCAGATGCCCAGGCTTGATATGCATCTTGCTTAAGACTTAACGCCTTAGCGCAAGATGCATCAAACCAGGGCTGACTCCGCCCTCCGACGGCCACGACAGAGTTCGGAATGAAGCACTCCATACCCTGCCGCAACACATCGGTCACAGAGTTAGCGCACGTGCTAGGATCACCCGAGACGAAACACAGCTGCCTCCACGGGTACGAAGCCAGGAATTCCCGGAATCCGTCCCAGTCTGCTGACTTATAGTGCCAAACTTGTCGCCTCCCGGGGGGACGAGTCCCTACGGGTGGCGTCAAGGGCACCGCAGAGCTCACCAAGCAATGGTCAGAAGTGCCTAGTGGGGCCCCGACCTTCACTTGGTAATCCGCAGGGTGGGTAGTCAGCAGAAGGTCTAGCAAGGAAGCAGTATGGGTCTCTATATCAGGTACCCTAGTAAAACCGGGTACAACTTGAGAGAGCCCATTTGCCAAGGAGAAGTCGTATGCAGTCCTCCCGGCGAAGTCAGTGACACGGGAACCAAGCCAGTCAACATGGTGAGCGTTGAAGTCACCCAAAATCACTAACTCCGCCGAAGGGCACTGCTGCAGCACTCTGTCGGTCGCCCACTGGACGTGCTCGAATAGTCGAGTTGTCTCTACATCTCCGCTATAGGACCTATATAGGCACGCGTAGATACGGGTATGCCCCCCAACGTCTACGCGCAGCCACAACAAGGATAGGTCCTTGTCTTCCAGGCAGGCGAGACGGCGACAGCAGATGTCTCCCCGAACATACACACAAACCCCGGCTCGACGCCTAAAAGCGTGCTCAAGATTATAGCCGGGGTACTGAAGATACGATGTGTCGTCCGGAGTTGATATTTGCGTCTCCGTCAAAAAGAGAAAAGCCGGCTTTGCCGTCTCGAGATGGTGATGGACAGCATTCAGATTGGAATGGACCCCCCTGATATTGCACATGTCCACAATAAGTGTGGAGGGAGTAGCCGCTGTGCATACTTTTTTCTTTTTTCGCCTTGCCATTGATTTTTTTTTTAAAAAGAGTAGGGACTAGAAAGGATTTGCAATGCTCCGTCAACGCTTCACAGGTCAAGATGTGGGTCTCCCAACACCGTGCCTACGGAAGTGATGTGGGATGCTGGCGCGGGGGACGGAAGGGCCCCCGGTCCCCCCCGTGCACGACTGCCTGGCTCCACACCGGTCTCTTACTCCGGCAAGGCAGCCATGCAACAGGACTTTACACCGGTTGGCGGGACAGCCTCCCGGGCCAGAGGTTGCCAGTGTTGCCCGGGTTCGGGTCCCCAACTAACCAGCGGGCGGCCAGCGGAAAACCGTTTCACCGGGTCTCCCTGGCCCCCGCGCCAATGCACCACGCCTCCGAGGGCATCGGTGCCTAAAGCACCCAGCGGCCCCGGAAGATACGAGGTCGGAGGCACCGCAAAAGGAGGGGAAAGGGGGGAGGAAGGGGGATAAACTGGCTCCCAGGTACGCTACCGAAACACGACGAGTCGCTATTAACGGTAGGTTCCGACCTGGGGGTGGTAGCTAGCCAGGCAGATCCAACAGAGATCTTACCACCAAGCGGGACACCTTAGGGAATTACGCCAGGCAGTGTCAGACCCAGCAACCAATGGGACCGTCGCAGTGAGATGATGAATGCCCATGTAGACGCTGCTGCCCATCTACCTGGTATATAAACCCTTAGTCGCCTTCTACGACACCCACGGGTAGTTATGGGGTGGTCTATTCTGTATCGCCGGAGCCACACGGCACAAAACTACAGTCAATGAATCATCCTTTCATACGAGACACAGGCTATGTAATTTTTAAATATGGCGCCAGCTAACAGAGGAAAGGGCTCACTCTTTTTTCACAACTGACTTGTTTCCAATGATATATCATATTTTACAGTTCGTCGAGCCGATTAGGTGTAGCGGTAGCCATAGAAATGAACCCACATACTCACATTAAACCCTCCTTCTGTCCCAATCGAATAAAAACAAAATAACGCACACGATGATACTGTTTAAGAACGATACTACTAGCGCCATCTCTTAGTGATTGGACTATAGTTACAAAAGTTGCGCGCTAATTAATCTTTGGACGTTCGATGTAATTTATTGTCTGTTCATTTTTTCCCTCTTCGCCAACGTCTCTAAACGAAAGCACACATATTTTGTATCAGATACTATAGCAGATACTTTTTTCGTAAATTCCATACTAAAAGCCAATATAATTTTTTATGCATCCTATCTTTCCTAATTTCATAGTGAAATCAGTCGCCAATAAATACTTTGACGAGGGTACGCACTAAATAATGGCGTAAAAATGTAATCGAGGGGTTGGAAGTGAAAACAATGTCACCCCGTTATTACATTCCTTTATCGAACTGGGATTCAATCGGATTCAATGTTTTACCAACTGCTTTGCTGAACGGACGTTTTTATTAACTTGCTATGTCAAATGTTACGATTTAACAGTTCCAACTGAGTCGATTGAATTGAAATTTAAAAGAAAATAATTGATGATCAAACTCAAGAATTGCTTCACGCAAGAAATGGGTGTTTAATACACCTTACTAAACTAAAACCTCACTTCACTAAACAATTTTGTAGGTGGTAGAACCAGTGTAGTTCGCCCGGGGAAGTACCACCGCCACACCTATTTCTAGCGTGAAGCATTTCTTGCGTTTTCATGGAAGGGTGTGGTCGCCGGCACACTTGTGTATGAGGCGACCATCTTATACCTCGGGAGTCGCAACGCGTTTGTGATTAAATTCAGATGGAACCCATGTTCTGTATGTAGTTGATTACATATGTCCATGAGCGGCAGTAGACACTTACTATCAGGTGGACTTGCCTTGCCTTGTGGTGGAAGGATGTAGTTGCCAGCACACACTTATATGAGGCGACTATCTTAGTCTTCGGGAGTGGCAACGCATGTGTGATTAACTTTACGTATAGGTAAACCTTTGTTCTAAATTAAGTTGCATAAGTAGATGACAGTGGGCGGCAGTTGCCACTTACTATCTAGTGGACTGCTTTTTACTTGGAATGTTTCTAAGTCAATGATAAAGTTCAAAATGTATTTAAGGTATTATCTCGTTATTGACGATATAAAGAAGATTGCCCACGGATGGCATCGCAAAATCCAAGTTGTGCCACTACTTCGTAATATCAGTAATTCCTAATATTAATTAAATCGATGTTTGTTATTAAATATTACGAAATAATTAATTCTCCGCATAAAACCGGAAAAAATAAAAGTAGTTGTCTTGACCATTTATTTTGTCGCCATCTTTACCAATTGCCATATTTATACGATTAGAGATGGATCAAAGAATCGCAAAACTACCTCCGTAACAAATAATTATTATTCCGACAATTTGTTTTAATTCGTGGTAGTATTCAATAACTATTAGTTCGTGTTTGATTCGTTTTGTTTTTGTCAATTATTTTTTAAATGAAAGCCAAAGTGATAGCCAGGTTGAGACTCCATTAGTTATGTTAATTTGTCGTGTTATTACTCATTACTACCATACAACGAGATCGTGAGATAAAATACTCCATTTTTAACCGACTTCCAAATTATAGTGTTCATTTCAAATAAAAAATAATTTGTAATAGCGAGTAATTTTAGGAAAATCCATCTCATCGGTGCATTAATTGTTCCCTCCAAATAAGATATTTGCTCTGGCAGTCGTTGCGAGAACTTAATTATGAAACGTACAATACATTAGCTTCTTAGATTTTACCTACAATGGTAAGTAAGAATACAGCATGCATTATTGCTTTTTCTATATTTATGTGAATAGTACTTACCTATTTATTAAACACTATGCTTTTACAGATTTCACGTGAAGATGTCACTTGCGTGGAGTGTTTTACTGGATACAGGTAATCATTTTCTTTTAATAAACATTTCAGATAAACGTAAATTAGCACTTTAACGGCTTAATAACAATACCGCAAATTCTAATTTTTGTGCTCCCTTTTTAACATTTTGCTGCTGAATGCCGAGAATTATAAATATGTTTATATGCAATTGAAAAGACTAAAATCAAACTTATTTATTTTATTGAACGCCAAAATAATACACATGAATACATTTCAGAAAAACAAAACAAAGTACGTGAAGGGCTAGCCTAATGCCATTACAATTATAGGCGTAGACTTCGTGCCAGTTGTAGAAACATAATAATTAATAACAAATATACATATTTTAGCATAAACTTAAAATTTTAGCTCAATTACATCACGGAACAATAGATTTATAGCGACACGGAGTTCCATAGTCACTTGGGTAGGTAATCTTTAATTCGAACTTCAATTTGGCCACCCAAAAAAAAGTCGCCAATTTTATTTCCTCCGCCACTCTATACGAAATGAAAAAACCAACATTCGATTTGCATTCGCGAATGTCAATAACATTAGTTACATCACTAGTTGACGATTACGACCGGGACGCCTGGCCCACTGATAATGAAATGATGAACCACTAATATGCATAAATTTATACGAAGCACTCAATTATTTGCTTACATGTCACGTGAACACCCTTAGTACGAGTAATTTTTTTATCTGACTGAAGTAGCAAACTAGCATGCAGTCCACATGATGGTAAGTGGCCATGCCGCCCATGGACATCTGTAATAAACTTCATATAGAACATGAGTTCAATCTGAAGTCAATCACAGATGCGTTGCTACTCCGGAGGACTATGATGAATACTATGTATGATGACTATGTCGCCTCATGTGAAAGTGTGCCAGCAACCACACCCTTCCAACGAAACGCAAGAACTGCTTCACGCTAGAAATAGGTGTGGCGGTGGTACTTCCCTTCGAACTACACTGGTTCTACCACCTCGAGTTTCGAACGTTTCGCTCATACATTGCAATGTTGTACATTGTGTCCTTTTTCCGTTAACGGCCATTATTTGCAATACCTACTTTGTAATGATAGGCGAAAACTTAAACCATAATTGTTTTGGGAGATAATAAACTTGTATAAGGGTACTGTGGGTTACGTTGCCGGTTGCGGTCGTCCTTCGCCGTTGCGGATTGTGGTTGGAAACATCGAAATTATACTCTAAGATTCAAAGGACTAGACCTCAAAAACTTCGTTTAAGAGGTGAATCTTGCAAAATTCAGTGGAGTTTTTTATTAGACTTAAGAGGCTTAGATCGTAAGGATCAATCACTCGTATCTTGTTAAAACATTAATTTTAAATTCAACTACCTACCTAGCTTGAAACATCTGATACGGGTTAGCCGTTAACCGTAATTTCCTCCACATATACACATTGTTCCAATATAGTAGACTATAGTAGTACACTAATAGCCTCCCTTACTTGAAAAGAGAGACCCCGAGAGGTTTACTGCTTGTGCCGGCACGTTTTTAAGCAGCAAAATCGTTAACAAATTACTTTCTAATATTATTGATATTTACTTTTTATTGAATTAATCTAGACAATGACAAAAATACAAACAAAAACCCACAATAAAGTTCACAAAGCTTAAGCGAGAAAGAGGTAAACTATTATTACATAATTTCAATTATAGTATGTACCTCATTATGTACCGTAGCCCTATTCTGAACCCGGAACTACAGGGACAAGGCCTTTTTTACCTACCTTAAGGAGGGTACCCGACGCCGTGGGAGCGACGCAGGGTTATGTGTGATTTTTACCGCACTAAAACCTAACTTCAGCGCCGAGGACGGCCACCGGGGGGGTATGAGTATGAACTGAGTAGGGACTTATTTGCCATAAAAAGGCCTACCGCAATAAACCCCCCCGGTGGCCGTCCTCGGCGCTGAAAAGGAGGACTCCGGGATCTCGAAACGACTTCAACCGGAATCCTCCGAGCGCGTTGCCCCATCGGACTCCTCCCAGATGGGCGGCTGGGCCCACCGCTCCGTCTAGTCTTTACGACGGTATGCGACCACACATACCGCCGTCCTTCCCGGGATTGCCTGACCGAACGGTTCGAGCTCCCACTCTAGCCGTCTGCAACCCCGGAAGCCCCTTTTAGTCGCCTCTTACGACAGGCAGGGGATGCCGTAGCCCTATTCTGATCCCGGAACTACAGGGCGTAGGGGCAAGGCCTACGGGAGCACTTGCAAATTGTCAGTTACATTTTTTTTCTTTTACTACCACCGGATCGGAATACGACCTCAACTGAGAAGATCTGACAAGAAACTCAGCGGGTTTATCTTTTTTCTTATTTATGTCCATTTTTTTTAACTATTATTACAATCATGTTTTTTTACGCGGTAATGAATTATTACATGTAGTTTTTTATAATTTTGTTGTAGCAAACAAACATGCAGCTCACCTGATGGTAAGTGGTCACTGCCGCCCATGGACATCTGTAATAAACTTCGTCTAGAACATGCGTTCAATCTAAAATCAATCACAGATGCGTTGCTACCCCCGAGGACTAAAATACGCCTCAAATGAAGGTGTGCCGGCAAACACACCCTTCCACCAAAACGCAAGAACTGCTTCACGCTAGAAATAGATGTGGCGGTCGTACCTCTCCGGTCGAATCGTTATTTTGCCATATTACATTACGTACCTACTTACATAACCACGGGTAACTTTTGACTGTCAACTTTAATACGTGAATATATCCCGAGGGATATGCTAGTAAAAGTGTCCTGTCGGCGCTCATTTTAATATCCTTAAGAGAAGTATGTCTTGCATATTTTTTCCACTAGCAAACTACACCGTGTTTGTAATTCAATTCTTGGATTTCAATACTAACTAATAATATCTACTAGTAATATTTTAGTAGAAAACCACTTTATTTATACCTACCCCACGACCAGGGAGATACTATCGTAAATTCGCCACGCTTTTTCCTAGCGTAGAGCAATTCTTGTGTTTCGATAAAAAATAGGGATGGATAGGTGGACTGCATGCTAATGTGTTACTTCAAATGGATAATTGCAAGAACAATCTCGATCATATGAGAATTCAACCAAAAAAAGGCGTCTTTTCAGTCTATTCGTATATGAGCTATTATAACACCGATAATTTAACAGAAATATACAGACAGACAATTCAAACTTTTAATACGTCTTTTCTGCGTCGGATGTCACTAAAATTTTATTAAAAAAAGGTCATTATTTTGTTCCTCTTATTAATTTTTAAATAGCATAGAGTTTTTATCCCCTTTTATCTTTTATCCCTTAATTATTTTAAATGGGCAATAAGTATATAATTAATCTTCAGTTACGAAATAAATCTCCAATTAACATGATTCACTGGCGATATTACCGTTCCAATTAGGATTAGTGAATTATACTCCTTGGTTTCATTATTGGATAGGGTATCAAATATACGATGTGAGGAGCTTAGTGGTTATATGGAACTTCAATTTCTGTGTAGAGACATGAAGGAGCTGTTCAGCTGTTGAAATGGAAAATGCAGTATTTGTAGTGATAGTTTTGAGATGATCAGGATTGAGTTTCTTTTACTCACTCTTCTCTTCATTCATAATGCAGTATTTGCAGTATTTACGTGAAAAATACGCGAGCTCTACATTTTATTTTTTAAATGAGATACACTGTTTTTAAGGTGACAACGACTATACAATCACATAAAAATGTTCAATTAATCTATCGCAAGTACCTACTCTATTTTTCCCTAAAAGTTGAACGATATTCAATACAAAATAATCTATTTTTTTTCTTTCAGTCACGTCTAGTATAACATTTATCATCATCTGATGCAAAAAACTCAATATCGCGAAAATGATCGCGTTTTCTATTACTAGCACTGAATATGTATTATCATTAGTGTATGATTATTTTAAAAAAGCTTTATCACAAATATTACTTAATACTTAACAAAACTTAACTTTTTAATCTACAATTCTAGTAACAGAAGATGTTACTGTATAGTATACTTATACTGGTGTATACATAATATCCAGATTAACTGGTAAGTATTGACTGTTCTTTAAACACAAATACTAAAATAAACCTCTATCTGTATGTAACTATAAATAGCTCACAAACTTAATATGTATCAGTGCCATCTATTGTTACATTGCACAAATAAAATTACGAAGTGAAACATTTCATATCAATAGACAGGTAGGTAACCTGCCTAGTAAATTCAAAGAAGATTAATAAAATTCGTCATGTGAACGATTCTTAAATATAGGTATTCTTTAAAATAGTAAAATAGAACTCGAATATTATTTCAACCAACGCAAGTGACCACCGCCACTCATGATTTTCAATCTCAGTTAAGGTTTTATGAGATTTGTCACAGATGATATATATGATAAATGTATATGTTGCTATCCCTGAGAACTAAATCAAGACTTCGGTTAAATGTGTCTAATACTTATCTACATAAAACAAACCATATTAAAATTATTGTTATCAACCTAAGGTACATTAAACGATTCCATGTCACACGTATGAGTAAATAAAAGAAATGGTTTCTAAGGTTAAATCAGTAATACAATTTATTTGCCTTGACCACTAAAACGTATTATTCCTCGGCTCGCCTTTTAAAGTAATGAGTACGAATAAAAATAAAAAGCGGCCAAGTATGAATCGGTACTAAGCACACGCCGTAGTTGGAATGAAAATATTTTTATGTGACAAAAATAGTTTAGTATTTCATAGTAATTCTCTGAAATACTATATGCAACAAATTTAGGTTTGCAGTCGATATGTAAGATTAGATTATTTTTTTAAATAATAATAAGATAGCAAAAGACTTATTTCAGTCTACTATAAATTAATAGTTCACACACCACAGTAGGTATTTCATAAAGCAGATATACCCATTAAAAGAGACGACTTGAAATATAGGTCAATAAAATAAAATAATTGGGCAGGTAGGTAATTATAAATATATACAGTTAAAATCTATAATCTTAACCATAATTTTATCTTTAAAGATAAATAGGTTTAATTACCAAAGTTTCTCATCAAAATAAAGTATCCTTTTTGAAGAATGCTCAAATGTGGTCATATTTAAAGGTACTGTAGCGGTAATTACAATTTCAAAAACTACTCGAAATTACTATATAACAAATCTTCTAATATAGTTAATCATTCGAAATTAATATTAAAATCGTTTTTAAGTTACTCCAAATGTTTTATTTTATACAAATTACATTTATTTGAAATACAACTTCTTCCATTTCTTACGAATTTACATAATCCGCCAACAAAAGGCGCTGTCAGTCAAAAAAG
Source organism: Spicauda simplicius (assembly GCA_949699795.1). Taxonomy (NCBI): domain Eukaryota; kingdom Metazoa; phylum Arthropoda; class Insecta; order Lepidoptera; family Hesperiidae; genus Spicauda; species Spicauda simplicius. The sequence goes on from OX453076.1 coordinate 17,684,502, forward strand.
TCAATGCAGTGTCTAGAAGAGATTGAAATTACATATTATGTAACACTTTTGTCAATACGAATAATTGTTTAAACAATAATTAAAAATATTCTGATACATTTCTAATAATAAAATCATGAAATATTAATTTGCGCCCGTATACACAACACACGTGTATACTATGGACTATAAATTAAAATTATTTATACATGATATACTCAATTTTATTTTACAAATTCACTATTACTCAACAATTCCAATCACGGAGGTCAAAAACTTAATTTCTGATAGGAACTAGTTTTGGTTGCGGCAGCCAGGGGTGGTACCAGGGTACACTTCCATACATTGTGACGTTTTCATTTCGAAGTAACGCCATCTATATTTTATTGCGCTACATTTCTATCCTGTGTTTAATAAATGCCATAACAGATGTCGCTTTGTAGAAGATTTGTTACAAATTCATAATTTTGGGCCCGAAAAACAAATTAATTGTACCAAAAAATACTTAAAAAACGTTTTAGGGCTATTGAACTAAATATATTAATTAAATATGTCCTGAACATTTATTTCTAAAATATATGATTACAAGTTTAATGGGCATTTGCGTACAGGCAATACTGTCATTGTTATTGCTATAATTTGTGACTTTAGTACTTGTATAATTAATTAATTAGTAGTTTCACTGCTTTAAAATCTCCAGCTAGTGCGTTTAAAATTGTTTCCATGAAATACATTACGGAATCTTTTTAATACAAAAAAACGTAAAAAGAGACATAGCCTCTTCGGCTAATTTAATAATAACTTTTCATTCAAATGTTCGGAACAAAATGAAATTACAGGGATATTTTGTCTAACACTATTCATATTTTGTTACATAGCTGGTATAGATCAGATAATATTTATATTGGCAGTGAAAATACAATTGTATCGACGAAACCAAACTTAAAGCACAAAGTTATTGTAATAAACACGACATCAATAAAAATAAAAAATGCGCTGATTATTAATAATGAATTTAGTTTTTGTTTACAACCCTTTTTAATAGTGAAGTACAAGTAAAATAAATATTCAATTAATACCAACAAATGGGTACACTATAATACAGAATACACCATATTATGGTAAATTTATATCGCTCATCCAATAGAATAACGACATTACCAAAGCCGAATGGCATTTAAGTTACTCTTTGGCGGCAGCCATTAATGCAATAGCAATGGCTGTGGCAACCAGAACAGGCAGACTACAGATTCAAAATGTTCTGCAACACATTTCACACAGTTTATTATGTAGAACTAGATATTACACCTTAAAATTAATAAATAAAAAGTACATCAAAGGAATATATGAGTAATTAAAAAATATGACTATATGAATGCGTTTGGATTTATAGGTAAATAACGAATCGCTCTATCTTGAATTCTTGATGTACAATTTGACCACGCACCTTACATACAATTACACCATAAATTGAAATTGAAACTTAACTAATAAAAATTGGTGCATTCTACATTTTTTCTAAATCAAAACTGTTCGTCATATTCGATTATGGGCACAATTTATTGCTGATATAAAAAAAGTATTGTTAGTTTCAAAACTTGATAATATTTTTAACGTTATACTTATAACCAGCGGCGGCTTTTCGAGCGATGGATGGTTATATACACAGATACACTCTCTACAGAAACTAGTTATATTTTTTCTTTGACTTAGACATACTAACTAATATATATAACTAAACTAATATCCCTTGCGGTTAAATACTATGATCAGGTACTTTACTACATAAATGAATAATATGTAGTTAATTTCCTGTACATGAAAATGTAAAAATGCTGTAAACACAAATACTTAACACAAATACTCTATTCTACTTCACCTTATTTATGATACAGGCATTATAAATTAAACTGTGTTACCATTCTTATTACAGGTGTAGTCATGCATTGCTTTCCAAATCCTGAAAAGTTTCCCGATCGTTTCAAGACTTGGGTTACTCTGGTTGGGGGTAAACTTGAAACACAGGCAGATGTTGAATGTTATAGAAAGAAAAAAGTTTGTAGTATTCATTTTACCGACCAAGATAGAAACCGATATAATCGGTTGAATGCATTAGCCGTACCATCTCTCTATTTGTCTGGTGAGTTTTTATTAAATTTACAAATTTACAATGTTATTCTATATATTTATTATTACTCTAAATAAACTGCAAGACACAATTCAAATTTCAAAAAAATAAACATGCATTTATTGTTTTTTTTAGATGGAAGTACTGTAGAAAACAGCATACTACCTGGTCCTAGCAACTCGCAAAATGATACCTTTAATGCTTCTGCCACCACAACGTCATCAGCTCTCACAGGTAATTTATATTATTTATTGTGCTCTATTAACACAATTAGACACACTTTATTAAATTTGGATTTTCACTTATATGAAATGATATACTGGGGAGGTTCAATCACCATACTAATTTGTGGTATGTTTTTATTGCCACAAACAAACATGAGGTGACCATCTTCTATAGGTGTAGATGATCATTTAAAATTACTTGGTTTGCATGATCATTTGTGTCCTTGTAAATTTTTGCTCTTGGATGATCGTAAATTCTATTTTTTCATAAGGCTACCTTTTATTTTTCAGGATTCTCAAGCAATTCTTTGCATGCCATAAGAATGGAACACAGTTACAGTGTGATTAGCAGACAACGAAGGAATAAAATGATAAAAGGTAAACATCTCAACAAATATAAATATATGTCTATAATTCTATATCTTATGTTATGTTCTAGTTTTAATTATTAAATTAATATATTACCATATAAATACATTTTTACAGATGGTAAAGTTATTAGATACTTTTATTTGATCTTAACAGTATACATATTTACTATAGTAGAATTTTAATATTGATTGATTCAGTGTTGTTGTAATGTTTTCATAATATTTTGTTTTGTGTATTTACAGATGCTACTACACAGATGATGCAGAAGCATAGTTCTGTCCATATGAAGCCCCTGTTTACAAAAATAAAATATTTAAAATCAGAAATATTTCGCTTACGCAAGCGATGTGTGACATTCAAGTCAAGACTGGAGAGTGCACACAAAATGTCTAGTGATATAGCATTTAATAGTGTGGTCAATAAAATGAGTAAACCAGCACAATTATTTGTAAGCATGCAATGCCAATCTGGTAAACATTCAAAAGGACGACGGTTCACATTGGAAGAAAAAATTCTTTCCTTATCCTTATATAAGAAAAGTCCTAAAAGTTATTCACTTTTATATAAATATTTTACATTGCCTTCCAGTAAAGCAATGAAAAAATTGCTAAGTAACATAAAATTATGTCCAGGCATAAATACAATTATTTTTAATAAAATAAGAAAGAATGTTGAATGTTTAGACGTGTCTGATCGGACATGCAGTCTACTTTTCGATGAGATGTCACTTAATCCTCAAATATTTTATAATAAACAGAAGGATTGTTTAGAGGGGTTTACAACCAATGATCACCATAAAAACATGAACATAGCAGACCATGTTCTTGTTTTTATGGTAAAAGGCTTAAAAAATAATTTTAAACAACCAGTTGCCTATTATTTCACAAATAAATTGGGTAAATTAGAATTAAAGTCAACTATCAAAACGGTTGTGAGGCATGTTTTTAATTGTGGACTGATTATAATAAACACTGTATGTGACCAAAGTTCAGTGAATGTTAGTGCAGTAACAGACTTAATAAATGATTCGAAAGCAGCGTACATGCGACTAGAGAAGCAGTGGCGTTATGAAGTGATATTTATTAATGGTCATAACATTATACCATTATTTGATGCTCCTCACTTAATTAAAGGGATTAGAAATAATTTAATTACGAAAGGTATGGCATACACCATAAGAAATGAAAGGAAAATTGTAAATGGGAGTACTTTCAAATGGTGTATGCCGCAGATAAGTCTTACGGTGAGCTAAGGCTCTTAAATAAATTAAGTGAGGAGCATGTGAACCCTCACAAAATTAATAAAATGAGAGTTAAAACAGCCACCCAACTCTTTAGTCACAGTGTAGCTGTTGCTACAGAACATTTAACTGCCAGGGGAGATCTGCCTCAAGAATGTCGAGACCTTGTAGACATTACATTATTGTTAGATAATGTCTTTGATACATTAAATGTCAATACATATCATATAGGTACCAAATGGTAAAATATATAAAGGTCCCATTAGCGGTAGATCCCCCCATCATGAACTTTGGAATAAAGCAAAGGTGATTTTAAAAAGTATAAAATTTATAAAAAATAATAGACAAGGTGAAAATATTCGATTAACTGAATCTACAGTACCATCTGCAAACAATTTGATAAAAACTATTGAAGGTGTGGAAACAATTTGGAGAATAATATCTAATAAATATAAATTTGATGCATTGTTGACAAGAAACTTAAATCAGGACCCTTTAGAAAACTTCTTTGGGAACATAAGGAGTTATGGGGCGAGAAATATTGCCCCTAACACTATTGCATTCGAAGGAGCATTTAAAGCTTTATTACTAAATAATTATAATTATAATGCAAATCATTCAAAAAAAGCAAACTGTGAAGAAGATGGCAGTGAATTATTGCAATCACTTAATTTTTTCTTAAATGAAAAAACTCCTGATGTTCCCCAAGAAGGTAATAATACAATTAATTTTAATAGCTCATTATTAGTTAACAATATAAAAGAAAATGATGCTGGGCAAAGAAATTATGTATGTGGATGGGTCCTGACAAAATGCCTCAAACATATTGTAAAAGGTTGTCAGCAATGCAAAAATAGTTTACTAGATATAAAAAAAAATAATGTAAATAATGATTTTATTAAAAGGAAGGAGTATCAACATAAAAGCTGGTTATGTTATCCGAGCGAAGAAATACAAAATTGTTTCCAAGACCTGCAAAATAATACGGAATCTTTTTTGATACAAAAAGACATACCAAAAAATAATGTAAAAAGAGACATAATTTCTTTTGCAAATTTATTAATAACATTTCCTTCAAAGTGTTCAGAACATAAAGTAAAATTACAGGATTTTTTCTTCGCTAACACTATTAATATCTTGTTATACAGCTGGTGTAGGTCAGTTAATAGAATATTGGCAGGAAAAATAAGATATCAAGGTATGGACGAAACCAAGCAAAAATCACAAATTTATTGTGATAAACACAAAAGCAATAAAAATAAAAAATGAGCTATTTATTATTTATGAGTTTTATTTTTACAACCCTCTTAATACTGGAGTACAAGTAAAATAAGTAAAAAACAAATAATACCAACATATAGGTATGTACATCTACATCATAAAATATGGTAAATGTATATGTAGGTACGTATAGACCACGCAATTTTTTACGAGTAACGAAATACAGATGGCGCTTCTAAACAAGATGCACAAATATCTCGCAAGAGGGTACTCTTTTCCCGTATGTGATTTTACTCTTTGGTTTGAACCTCGGACCTCCCGATCGAGAGGGCAAGTTTCAACCATTAGGCTATCACTGCTCACACACAGATACACACATTCAATCAATTTATGAAATTGAAATAAACAAAGCAAATTGTATCATTCCCAAGTATTAAAATATAATTTTGATGAGGTTAAGTTTTTGTTTTTGTATAAACTTTAATTGTTAAAATGCAATGTCCTTTAGCAGCATTTTACTAAATAGGCATTGCTCATAATTTTAAATTTTTATTTTATTATTAGTGGGGGATTGTTTTACACTTTTAAAGTCAACAAAACTAAAATTAAAACGAATTTTAAATGATGTAAATAGGTAAGAGTATTTTTAGTAATGTATTAAATCTACACAGAGAATGAGCTGATACTTGAATCCACGCCAGTGTTGTTATTAAAAAAATACGACGATGTCTATGATAATGTTACAAAAATAAACATTTTATGTTTTAACCTAAAAATCGACATACTTTATTAAAATTAAACAAAAATTTATATTATGACATTATTAATAAATAAAAAGGGTTAAAATCCTTTATTTATTCATATGATTGATTTAACTTTATTGACTTAGACTTTATTTAGCAATCTAATGAATCCGCGCCTTAGATAATCAATGCTACCAACTTGAAACATTAATAGGTATAAACAATTTGGGAACAGATAATATACTGTCATGGTGCAACTAATCATATAAATTAAAATACTTTGAACAATTTCAGTAACAAAAACTATTTCCTAACATACAGCTGCATGTATTATTAATTTCAATTTTTAATCGATGTTTTCCTTTAAAAACATTTTAACAATCTTCGGCGATTATTTTGTCACCAAAACTTTAATACGTTTCTACTAATGCCATTTATGATAAAAAAAAATCGAACGCACGTACAATTCTCAAGTCTGTTGAAATAAACGTAAATATTTTTAAATCTAAATTAATATTGTGTATCTGGCAGAATACTTTTTAAAACTATTATCGTGCATAGACAATATCTTGACGTCCGACGCCGCTCTTTCTCTTTTTGTTAGGTTGCCATTGCTGTTGCTAACGCCATTTTTGTTATACACTCTAAGCTGAGTAAGGTGATTTTTTTTTACTCATAGGAGAATTGTATGAGTGCGAAAGAGAGAATCGAATAAGATTGATTTACGAAGCTTCGACTAACCTGAATATTTTCTTCAAAGCTTATTTACGACGTTTCTCATTGTCTATGCTATAGATACGCATCCCGAGCGATACATACGGTGTAAAGCTTTTAGTGACAAATGTATAGGAAAAATGAAGGAAAACGCTGTACTTAAGTGGCAAAAAGTCTACAATCCTACCGGACCTCAACCACGACCCCGCCATGGCCATCGCGCGGTTGCCATAAAGGATTTGATGATAGTTTTCGGCGGCGGAAATGAAGGGATAGTTCATGAGCTTCACGTCTTCAACACGACCACAAACCAATGGTTCGTGCCCGTCACCAAGGGCGAAGTGCCTCCAGGATGCGCTGCATACGGCTTCGTGGTGGACGGCACGCGCCTTCTCGTTTTTGGCGGCATGGTGGAGTACGGCAAGTATTCTAACGATCTTTACGAACTGCAGGCCTCCCGGTGGGAATGGAAGCGCCTGAAGCCCCTCCCGCCTAAGCAGGGCCTGCCACCATGTCCACGACTCGGACACAGTTTCACTTTGCTACACGGTAAGGTGTACTTATTTGGCGGGCTGGCCAATGAAAGTGATGACCCCAAGAATAACATACCCAGATACCTCAACGATTTATATACTCTAGAGTTGTACCCAAATTCATCGATGACAGTATGGGACATACCACTGACTTACGGCCAATCACCACCTCCTCGTGAATCTCATAGTGGGGTGGCATATACAGACAAAAATTCAGGAAAATCTTCACTCATTATATATGGAGGCATGAGTGGGTCGCGACTTGGAGACCTGTGGGTCCTTGATGTGGACAGCATGTCATGGTCCAGACCGGAGCTCGGAGGTCCAGCCCCCTTACCAAGGTCATTACACACCGCCACGGTCATCGGACACCACATGTATGTGTATGGAGGATGGGTGCCACTTGTACCAGATGAATCTAAGCTTGCCACACATGAAAAGGAATGGAAATGTACTAACACACTTGCTTCTCTGAATTTAGATTCCATGACATGGGATAATATTGCTTTGGACAAATTTGAAGAGTGCGTTCCCCGAGCCCGAGCCGGTCATAGTGCTGTGGCTATACAGACCAGATTGTACATTTGGTCCGGAAGAGACGGTTACAAGAAAACATGGAATAATCAAATCTGCTGCAAGGATTTATGGTATCTAGAAGTAGGAGTACCACCGCAGGCCGGTCGAGTGGCACTTGTTCGTGCTGGAACAACTTCACTAGAACTTTGTTGGCCCGCTATGAACACTGTTACTACATACTTATTGCAGGTTCAAAAATGTGGCAAGGTTACTCCCGCCCGCTTCCCGTCTGCCGCAGAACCAGTTGCTGCGCCTCCGCCTGCTTCACCAGTGGCAACGCCTACCGACGCTGCAAAGGCCTTCGGACTTACTTCACCGGTTGCGACGGGTTTGCCACCTGCCGTAGAGCTCCCCGTCCGGCCAGCCGCCGCAACCGTCTCGCCTGCACCTCAACCTATTGTTACAACGCCTCAGAAAATCGTGCCTAGCACTATCAAGGTACCTGCACAAGCAGCTGTTAAAATCTCACCAAACACTCCCACAATTAAACAGACATACCAAGGTAAAACAGTAGTGAAGTCGCCAGCGGGTGGCTCCCAACAGATTAAGGTCGCCGCGGTCACTCCGCAAGGCGTAACCAGGATCGTCAGCGGCGTCTCGACTCCCAGCACGGTCCGCGTGTCAACTGCACAATCGAATGCTCAAATCGTTCTAGGAACCTCACCGGGCACCACTGGAACTCCCCGTTTCGTTCAAGTTAAGACTGGGTCCAGTGGGGCCGTGCCGGTTAAGCTCGGCGCGGGGAACGTCCCCATCAAGATAGCTGTGAACGCGGTGCCGCTTAAAATAGGTGCTGCAAACATTCAGGGCAAGATTGCAACAAATAGCATCCAAAAGGTAGCTACCACGAATGTCCCTCTCAAACTCGGCGGGAACGTCAAGATTGGCACAAGTAACGTGTTGGTTAAATCGGCCGGTGGAGTACCCATTCAGGCGGGAGTCGCCAACTTACAGACGAAAGGTGGCGTTCCCGTTAAACTTGGTGCAGGCAATATACCCATGATCGGAAGCAGCGGAGGTGCGATACAGATCGCGAGCGGCGCGTTATCGGGTCAGCAGGTGAAGGCGCCCGTGTATAAGATTGTGACGGCCAAGTCGGGCGATCAGGTGAGTGGAACGACGACGGGCGCGGGATCCGGGGCCACCGTGTTGAGGCAGGCGGGTAGCAACGCGGGCATACCCGTCATCATAAAGAAAACGCCGGGAGCCAGCCCTCAATCGAGCAGTACTCCGCCATACGTAACGCTAGTGAAAACGTCGACGGGCATGACCGTGGCGACGTCTCCCAAGATGACCATGATGCAAAACCGAACCGGAACGCCGGTGAGCGCCGCGGGCGGGCAGGGCATCGCCCCCGGCGCCACGATCGTGAAGCTGGTGTCGACCAACATGGTGGGCGGCAACAAGATCATCACGCTGCCGTCGAACGTGCTGCAGCTGGGCAAGTCGGGCGTGGGCGGCAAGCAGACGATCGTGATCACCAAGTCGGCGAGCCAGGCCAGTCAGCCGGGGCAGTCTCAGTGAGGTCCGCGACGCGCCCCGCATTGAACTGTCGAGAGTCCGGCGGCCGCGCGGTCGCCGGACGGCTGGCGCGGGCGTGTCCGTTGCGTGTGAGCTCCGGCCGATGAACGGTGTGACATCTGCGGTGGTATTTACATTGTAAATTTAAACATGAAAGCGATAGTGAGTCGATGGAACTATATATTTTAAATCATATGAGGTTTTTGTATGTTATATGGGTCTGTGTAGAAAGTGTCCTCAAAGAGTTTTTACTAAAATATTTTATTTACTCTATAATTTTATTTTTAATAATGTTGTCTGATTTTACTTTGTATCCTACGTGATGATCTGTATTGCTGTTGTGTACCCGTAAATATCTCCTAACCTGTTTGTTTGATATGTTGTCACAAGTGAAATGTTTCCGTGATTTGTGACCTGCTATTGATCAACTTACACAAAGTGCCTGAGATTGAAAGGAACTTAGAGGCAACAGAGGTTCAATAATATAAATGATAAAGCATAATTAGATTTGTAACATTTTTTATTAAATATGAGGTTTATAATTTTATGCCTTAATAGGTTTATTTCAGAATTAGAATATTTTTATAGCGAACTGTATCAATTACGTGAATAGTTATTTGTTGTAACCAAATAATACTGCCAATGATGACCTTAAATTGTGCAAAATTCAATTACTTTCAACATTTGCTAGTCTTTAGACTTGTGTTGTCTTCCGCTTTGGATCCATTCTTAGAGAGCCATCTCTAAATATATATATTTAAGTTGCATGAATTTAAGTAAATCTTTGGACAGATGGTTGCGTTCCATGCACTGGATAGTAATATATTTGATTGATCCCTGATTTTGATGGCTGCTTGATATCTGTTCGCAAGATTCATTAGGTAGGTCACAAAGTGCACTGTCCTAATGCAGGCGGCCATTCGAAACGAGGTTTTGTAGTTTTTAGTTAAATCACAACATATATTAAGATATGCACTATTTAAGTTTTTATATGACAAGCCATTGTTGATGTTTTGTGGTGTTTATGTTTGTGGTGTAATGTGGTGCTATTTAGATCAGTGGCATGCAGCTCCGAACACTTCCAGGACGAGTCACTAGTTTGAGGCTATTTTCAGTATTTGGACACCCCACTGATCTAAATACGTCTTACGCAATAAGCAAGTTAAATTTTTTGTAACTCGACTACGAAGGAATCAAAGGCTCCGTTTAGTATAAATCTAAAATATATATCTGTTTATTGTAATAGGTCATTTCTTCACACGTTATCACTCAAATAAGTTGATAGGTTTTGGACTACACTCAAGTAGAATGAAGCCCACTTTTGACTTCGTCGTAGTCGCGTGCGCGCCTATAAATAGGCGTGGAACGGTCAAAATTTTATGTGCCTGGATAAGACGGGAATATTCTAAATTTCATATAAAAGGTACTTTCAATAATGTCGCGTATCTTTGATATGATTTATCAATAACATTGTTCTTTAAGAAATAATTGACATAATATCAGAAATGCAGAACATTTTCGCACTGAATATCGAAAATGATTTTCGCGTGCACTGTACATGCATAGGTATGCAAATTATTTACTAATACTGTCTTTAATGCAGTGTGAGAATATTCTGTATTTTCACGGATTAGCTTAAGTTTTTAGATGTACGTAATAGATCATCATTGCTAAGTTAAGTGAGGTATGGAATGTAAATATCATTAAGTAGATAAATTTAATGTTATAGTTTGTTCATATTATGTTCATTTGCTTGAATAAACGATTTGGATAAATGTGTATTTTATTTGATGACGCCACATATTTAGCAATCACAAATTACTGGAGTGTCATAATGAAGTCTGGTCTAAGCTTTTCAGTTCTTGCGACACGTCACGCTCCAGCAGTAGGTAACGCAATTGTAATCGGTCATGTCATCTGTTCATTTTTCTTAAATAAAAACTGGTGTTTTGATTAGACATCTTAAACGACTTATGTAGTTAATGGGATAGGGAACTAAAAACGCAGATGCTAGACATTACACATATAAAATTAATGTTTGCTCTGTAGTGCCATTATAAAAATAACATGACACATATTCTACAATTTAGCTGTAGAATATATTGGTTAAGTATATCAATTAACATAACCGATAATGATTATTTGTTGATATTGATAGCCCTATAATTTCAGTTTTCAGCTAGTAGAAAAATGCATTAGTCGTGTTATTATTGGATATGATTATCATAGATTTTTACGAAAAGGCAGAAAATTAAAGTTACTTCAGAAAATGATAATTGACAATAATTTGATAAATACCAAATTCGTTAGTATTTGGTAAATCAGCCTTGAGATACATGTGGGTGTGCAAGATATTTTTTGTACATACACACCAATAGGTACGTACCTACTTAATTCGTATCATACGTCAATGGCATCTTATAATTTTATGAGTCTGAAGTGAAGACAATGGTTTTGATTATGCCTTTTTTAGATCTATGCTAATGATTTTTGAAATACAATTATAATGAAAGCGTGCAAGCGGTGCCCACATGTTTTCTATATTTGCATTTTCTGCACTTAAAATCTACCTACTTATATCATTATAGGTCATCGACATTCCTATACAATGTTGCGGACGCGATAAAGAAATAATAGTAAAAGTAGTGCAACAAGAAATAAATCTTTAAAAAAACGTTACTTGGTAAAGTTAATATTGATAATTTACAGCTAATTTTAATGTTAAGAAAGTTAGTTAAATTTTATGTACCAATTAGTGAAACTGCACTGTAGAGAAAATGTTTACTTTGCTAACAATTGTTCGTTGCTTAGTTATCGAACTTATTCTGTATTTTTTATCTAGATGTCGCTGTTACCGATATTTCAATTTTTCAGTGTTGCAATATAAGATTTGCATTAATTATCCCTATACTATAATAATATGTTCTATATATATTGGAAATTATTTATTGTATGTATATATTCGAATTAATACAGGTAGCTCGAACTAATCAAAATAAATTGAAGATTTTTTTTGATAACAGCGCCATCTATTTAAATTACCAATACACTTATTTACATGGCTCTAACTACTAACTTCAAGCGATATCAGTAAGATGGCGTTTTTTACGTCAGCAAGGACATTTATTTGCGTTTAATTATTGTGTTTTATTGAATTTATTGATAACTTTTAGGTATATCAATTACTTGGTTCTTGTAGGTAGCTCAAAATAACAGTTGACTTTTAGTAGTCACTAAAATGAAAGATTAGTCTCTAATATTATATTTCGATTGGGATGAACATGTCCAAAGATTACATATATTAATTTAATCACATTGAGCTTCCTTCTGAGGTATTCTCGGAGCGCTATGACATGGGGTTCTTCAAGAAAGGTGCGAAAAGAGCTCTCCTGCAAAGCCGGCGATGCATTGGCGACTCCTCTAGTGTTGCGAATGTCCACAGGCGACGGTGACTACTTTCCATCAGGTAGCCTGTCTGCCTTATCGTTAGGTTAAAGTATAAAAAAAAAAAAACAAAATTTGTTTGGTAAGTGAACATAAGTCCCTATTCATTATTTGCCAAGTTTCGACTACTGTTCATACCTAGAATGCTACAAATAATGTAAATTGAAACAACGTTTGCTAATCTAATTTCATTTTTCCTTTTACAAAATTTTATTTTAAAGCGGCATTTACATAAGAATCAATGTTGTCTTTGTAAATCGCTACTACCCGCTTGCCCTCATTATGCTCGAGCACGCAGCAGATTGCAGTGCATTTAATAGGTACATATAGTTATTGGTTAGGTAATCCTCCAAGCTATGGATGCGTTTTTTACTGTGAAAATATCTTCAAGTTTTGTTATTTTTACTTATATTGTATTTAAGACACGCCTCAACATAAAAACGCTTTTACACTCATATCCCCACAGTAGGATTTTATCATGTGTCATGGGTGCCACGAACACACATATAGGCGAATACATAAACACACAGACCCAGGTTCGATTCCTGGCCATACCTGTCTGGCCAGGAATCGAACCTGGAACCCATTGCGTGTCAAACCGGTATGGTATCCGCACTGCCACGCGAGTCGTCAAATCTTAATACCGTTTTTAGGGCTATTGCCGAACATAGGTGTCTCTCGAAGGGTTTATTCAGTAGTTGCAACGGCTGGAGTCGTGTTGGTGACCATATGGGGTTGTTGGGTTGATGTTTCGCAGGAAAACACTGCTGCCAATCTCCTGGATTTGAAAATCTTTTTTGATCGACGGGATTTGAAAATCCCGTAACTCCGAGTTCGCTTGTCGGGGAAGCGTAAATCGAGGTATTACTGTAGTGACATAATTTGAAACCTTATTATAGAATCGGCGTGCTTCACTGAAAACGCAGTCATACGCTTTTGGAGTTGGGTAACTTCGTTTGATAATAGGTACTAAGTAGGTATATCACGTGTACCATAATTATTATATAATACATAAAATACAATCATACTACCTATTCATACGACCGGATTTCGCTGAAATTTAACACATTCATAGTTTTTTTTATAAGATTGAAGTAGCAAACGAGCATGTAGTACACCTGATGGTAAGTGGTCACTGTCACTCATGGACATTTGTAAGCAACTTCATACAGAACATGGAGTTCATCTGAAGTCAATCACAGATGCGTCGCTACTCCCGAGGACTAAGCACAAGAGGCAATCACACCCTTCCACCGTAACGCAAGATCTGCTTCACGCTAGAAATAGGTGTGGCGGTGGTACTTTTCCGGACATAGGTACTTACTACACTAGTTCTACCTATCGTCGTCAACCCATTATTGTCCCACTGCTGGGCACGGGTCTTCTCTCAGAATGAGAGAGTTATAGGCCATAGTCCACCGCGCTGGCCAAGTGCGAATTGGTGGACTTCACACACCTCCGAGAACGTTTTTTTTAAAGAACTCTCAGGTGTGTAGGTTTCCTCATGATCTTTTCCTTCACCGAAAAGCAGTGATAATTAATTTCTAATACGCACATAATTTTAGAAAAATCAGTGGTGCGTGCCTGGGTTTGAACCTCGGACCTCCCGATCGAGAGGGCAAGTTTCAACCATTAGGCTATCACTGCTCTATAAAATGGCCTATATTAACACATATGTTACTCATTACTGTGGTATGACAGACAGACAGACAGACAGACAGACATGTGGTGTGTGGTAGACATGACCGAAGTAGGCAAAGCCGCGGTAGTAGCCTTGTACAAAATAAAAACATACTGGAAGTTAGTTTATTTTGACCGTTCATGAAAGAAATGATAAAAACCGCATATAACTGACACATGTCATATTCACGTCCAAGTTGTCTTCTCGCTCAGCGGGGGCACATGTGCCTATCAGTGGCGTTATTTAGAACATAATTACTACGGAACTACCCGTCGGTTGCAAGGATCGAGACGCCTTGATTTTTTATACATTGGATTATATCGCTTCAATGGTTGGTTATTGGAAAATTGTGACTGCCTTAGTGTATGTGAGAAATTTGATAATTTTGTCGGGTTTAGAAGAAAGGAAAAAATAAATATTTATTTGTAAAAAATACTAGAACATAATCAGGTACACCTAACCCTTATTTCAGTAGTTGCTAAGTCAAAACGTAAAAAAAATCTTTGGCTACATTGTTTGCAAATATTTTTTTTAAATATGAACACTGAGATTATTCAAAATGTCTTAAATTATAGAAACGAGCAAGTGACCTATAAAATAGCCGCTACTTTGAAATAGAATCTGCATTGATCCAAGTTAAACATAATTCGCTCCAATTAAAGTAGTAGCAAAAACTATTGTACGTGGCTGAATTCTAATATTTTTTTATTACCAAAACAATCTAAATCCTTACATTATATTAAAAAATAATAACGGATAGAAATTGAACAACGTTTAGGTATATTTAATTGTTTGTGTCTAAAAAATTAAAACTGTTTTATGAATCAAATATTGTTTGAATATCTTACCCTACTCGATAATAGATGGCGCCACAGCATCTAAATGATGAACATTATTTACACAATACTTTATGAAAATAATTTAATCAGACTTAAATTTGTTGGCATAATCTTTTATTTTTACTCCATTTAATATAGAGTTAAAATATATGTTTAGTTAAAAACAAGTCCGAACTAATAAAAATAAAATAATAAAGAAAATATTCATTTACTCATTTACAAATTCTATAATTTATGGATTAACAATTTAGTATACTTATCTATAAACATAAAATGTAAATGGGCAGTGATACAAAATGTTCAAAACAATTTGGACAAATCAAATAGAATACTTGTTAAAGTTTAATTGTTAATTGAATAATTGTTAAATTAGTATGGGGATGATATTGGAAATTGGGAAAAGCCGATAATTGAAATTGTACGCTAATGCAGCCACTTTTTATTAAATTGACAACGTCATGCACGTACATAACTTTCATGGTATGGACGAAGTATCATAAAATCATATTATCATAAAATCATAAAAAGAAAATGGCCGATTGGAGTCTAAAATTTCTATAGTACGGCTTTACCCCATCTCCGATGTTATGGGGTAACATCACTTAACTTAATAAATTTCCTTAAAATATTTTATACATAGGTACTGAATGTAGGTACAATTATATCTAATTAACTGAATATAATTGGTCACTCAAAGGAAGTATAGGAAATGTTTTGAAATACCTATAATGCACTGAAAATAATTGAGAACTTCTTCAAGTGTCACATCACTGACTGACCTACCTAAGTTACAAAATTTTATATCGCTTTCGCGTTTATTAATGAACCACTTATCAACTGTCACAAAAGCTCGTTTATTAATTTCGTATAAATATTTACAAGTTTATGAATAAAAAGGAAACATAAAAGAAAGACGAAAAACATCAATATACAGATTTCAATAAACTGTAGGATCTTATTTAGGTACGTATAGGTATTACATATACCGATTAAAATATTCTTGAATTAACTGTACACGTTTAAAGGAAACTACTTAAATAGGTTAGTTCATGGACTGAGCTTTATAAATTGGTGGTCTTGCAGAGGTACCTAAATAAAAAAATAGCATAGCAGCAGTGTCTTTTTTATACAAACGAAGAATAAGGCGAAAAATATATTTTTTAAAAAGATTTTTATCTTGTTACGCCAAAGAAGAATAACTTCAAACACGTGCACATAAGTACACAGACACACACTTTCTTTTATTTATTTACTTTGCATGTAACATTTATAGAAGAACATTAAATATAGTGTTGCATATATAAAAATATAAAATTACTATGTATAATCAAAAAATAATAAATTAAGGTCAATTTGAAGCTACTATCTAAGCGATCTAAGTACAGTAGGCAAAGTTCAGTATCTTTTCTCTTTCTTTGTCGATCGATATAAGCTATTAAGAATTATCAATAAAAAATCCAAGAATTATCTATACTGAATAACATCAGTCACTTGGCGAAACCTAGTATTATATGTCTACATTAAAAGCTCCTTATTCGCGTAGGTTGTGTTCCGCACAATTGCTGCTTTGGGACAAGTACTCAAAAATTTCACAAAAGACGTGTGACCGAGGCACCGAATCTTATCAAAGATTACATTTGCGCTTATTTTGCACAAAAATGGTTACAATTTTTAACCCGCGAATAATGAAACCGCGAATGCAGACCTTATAGGTAGTAGAACCGTTGTAGTTCGAACGGGCGAAGTACCACCGCAACACCTATTTCCAGTGTAATCTTTTTTCTTACGTTTCGATGGAAGGGTGCCCTACCGGCACACTTTTATATGACGCGACCATCACACTCCTCGGGAGATGCGATACATCTGTTATTGACTTCAGATAGAACCCATGTTCTGTATGAAGTTGCTTACAGCTGTCCATGGGTGGCAGTGACCACTTACCACCAGGTGGACTGCATGCTCATTTGCAAAAAAGAAACCGCGAATAAGGAGTTTTTACTGTATTCGAAAACAAGCACCGTTTGAATTTGCCGCACTATGTCAATGGCTTGTTGGGCTGTATCTGCAGTGTTGGTGTCAACCGAGCAACCCGCATGTCACAACGTTGATGCAGCTTCTGTTGTTCTTGCCCTCCGGCGCGACTGCCACCACTTTCTTCTTTTTCTTCTTTCCATTCGCGTCGTACTTCTTCTCTTCCTGTAAACAAAAAAAATATTTCAAGAGCAGTTTAGGTAAATAACCTTTATAAGGTTTTAATGTAAGAACTTTTTATTTTATGGTGCAAACGAGCATGCAGTCCGCCTGATGGAAGGTTGCCCTTAGGACCCATATCTAATTAACCGTATCGTAATTAACCATAGGTAAGTTTAGATTTCAGAAGGTAGCCACAGATGTATTGATTGCCTAAATGATTGAGTTGAAATCTTTCAGACAAATACCTATATTTTGATTGATTGATTGAAATTTATATTTTTTATTACTTAACGTGTACTCACGATATGCGGGTTTTAAATTAATTTATATTCTTTTTGTAAATATTTGCAACAGTGTCTAAATATCGGAAAAGCAAATTCTAAATGAAATCAAAAACCGCATATCGTGGGTACCCGTTAAGTAATAAAAAAATATATTTTTACCACATGCTTTTAACGAAAACACATCAGCACTTATCATTTCTAGTAAAGGTGTGGCAGTGTTGCCTCCGGAATCGAACCACACTTAGTTCTACCACCTTTAGACAACTAAGTGAAAAAGCCTCACATCGATCTATGTTTTTATGTTCAACGTATTCTATATAAACCCACAATGATTAATTTTCTTACACTTACATAATATAGGTAATTTTTAAGTACGTGTTCCATGCAGGAAATTTATCAAATAGCTCTCCCTCTCTCGGCTCTTTAGTGTAGTGGCACAATAACCACTTAGTCTATTGCTTAATGGGTGCCGAAACGGGTTCCATTTAATAAGAGCTTTATGAGTACTATTTAATCCGCAGTTTATTCCGTTTAAGCAGATGGCGTGCTAGTAAATGGGCGTAGAGGGTTTCAGACGGCGAGCGGTTCAGCCGCTAAAGCACCAGGACTGATATTCTTTTTTTATTTGATTGAAACAGCAAAAAAGCGTGCAGTCCACCTGATGGTAAGTGCTCACTGCCACCTATTGACATCTGCAAGCAATTTCAAATAGAACATGATTTCTATTTGAAGTCAATCACAGACGCGTTGCTGCTCCCGATGACTATGACGGTCGCCCTCATATACTTAAAAGCCGGCCTGCCGGCAACCTTTCCATCGAAACGCAAGAAATTCTTCACGCTAGAAATAAGTATAGCAGTGGTACTTCCCTGATCAAACTACACTGATTCTTGATTTCCTTCTGCCGATATTTCGACACAGTTTCATGGACCGTGGTCACGGCCAAAATGTCACGAATTATCGGCAGAAAGAAATTTTAAAATCGTGAGTACTCGTTACATAATAAAATGTTTTCTTGCTTTCTTACCATACTGCAAGGTAATCTTAAAAAGAAAGAGAGAGAGAGAATGTAAGAAAGTAAGAAAAGTCAAATTATAGGCTATACCTTCCTATCTGCCTCCAGTGTGAAGCCTCCTAACGCAAATAGCTCGCGCCACTTACCGCGGCAGTAATCACATTACTGCTGTTTGCGTCTGTTGTTTCTCAAGTGACTCCATCTATCGGTACAGGGCTGACCCGAGCCTATATTCAATCTTTAGAACTGTTATAAATTTATAGAATATAAAATCTGATCATTGCCTTAAACTGCTTTAAAGAAGTGACTATAAAACATTTCAAAAGAATATTTCAAGTAGTGAAAGTCATTTTTTAAAGTCGTAAAGTTTTCAATGCAAGGCTTTCAAGATAAAAAGTACAGCGTATCTTACTTTTCTTTCGTAACAAAGACTGTTTCTCAGTTTATTAGAGCCAACCCTACATCAGGACCTTTTCTTATAAAATATTAGCTTTCAAGAGTCGCCTGTAGAGTCATCTCCCTTGAACCAAGGACTTCATTACTGATATTAGTTTTCAAAACAAATACTTCGGAATATGACGAGGAATTTCAAAAGGTTAAGTTATGAATTATGAAACCTGAGAGGGTTAAGAAAAGGATTAGCCTTTTGTGGGTGTTTGTTTTTATCCTGAAGTTTAATTTACAGAATAAATACGTAGAAGTACTAATGAATTTAAAAAAACAACGCTTTTTAGGTATTTTTCCGTTTCTACGGAGTTCTGCGTTGTTCTACATCGCATTTGTAGATACGCAAAAGATAGCCAATAGCAGGCTTTCCCAAGCTATTTCAGCTCCCCCTAAGGCGTAGCAGCACTGTCCGCTCGAAGCCCCGAGATAATACGCACTGTACCATTAGTACGAGTTTATTAGGTAGGTTTCCTCGAAACAAGCATTGAACTTGTTTACTCTCATATATCCACTACGTCCACCAATTCGCACTTCGCACTTGGCCAGCGCGGTGGACTATGGCCTAAACTCTCTCATTCTGGGAGAAGACCCGTGCCCAGCAGTGGGACAGTAATGGGTTGTACATACACATGCACAACCCATTACTGTCCCACTGCTGCAGAAAAATGGTAGTTACCTCAACAATCTCTCCTATCTTGTACTTCTTCATGATGAACTTGGCGTCAGCGGTGTGGCCGGCGTCGTCGAAGTCCCTCGTGACGTCCTTGCCGCCTTCCTCCGTGATCATGTCGCCAGGAGGGTGCTGGAATTTAAAAAGAGTTCATTAGATTAGTTTATTACCCTAATATTTATCGATGAATTCTTCACACAATCATACAATCTGGTGGTAGAACCAGTGTAGTTTAACCGTGAACGTACTACCGCCACAACTATTTCCATCGTGAAGCATTTCTTGCGTTTCGATGGAAGGGTGTGGTTGCCGGCACACTTTTATATATGGCGACCATCATAGTCCTCGGGAGTACCAACGCATCTGTGATTGACTTCAGATAGAACTCATTTCTATATGAAGTTGCTCACAGATGTCACAGGGCGGCAGTGACCAATTACCATTAGGTGGACAGCATGCTCGTTTGTTACTTCAATCAGATATTTTTTTTCTCTATATACGAACACATAAGATGGCGATTGATGTACACACCAGTAAATAGCGTTCATACTGAACTATGTTTAGAGGTAAGTTTGATATGCAGTTGATGTGTCCATAAAGAAAATAAATAAATATCTATGGTAATTTCATTGTAATCAATATTATCTTTACGATTTTTTTACAATCGTAATATTAACTGTATCAATCTTACCTTAAGATTGATACAGTTGATTGCAAATGTCGATGTTTCTATAATACTCGTTTGCTTCTTCAATTTAACAAAGTATCACGATAATTTGCCGCTAAATGTTTTGCAAAGAACCTTACGTATACGTGTAGTTTTAAATGATGCTCACCTCAGGTATGTAATTAGTGACATCGTAGACGGAGTCCTTGTAGATGATCCAGACAGGCTCGTTATTCTTGCCGTTCCGTTTCGCTACTTCAGCTAGCGTGTACCGGGTTACCTCGCCCATTTCTGTAAAATATATTTTGTATTATGTTACAGTATCCATTCATTCATCCATCCATCAGCCCTTTGATGTCTACTACTGGTCGTAGGCCTACCCTAAATGGCGCCACTGTAACCGATCCTGTGCACTCAGAATCCAATGATTTCCCTCTGTAGGTACTTCTTTTGCCTAAACGTGGTCGCCACTCGAAGACCTTTTTTTCAATCGGTTATCGGTCCTTCTAGCGATGTGGCCGGCCCACTGCCACTTCAGCTTGCTAATTTTGACTGTGTTGGTAACCTTCGTTCGTCTACGGAGTAAATATAACTTTATATTAGAACCGAAGCTACTTTTAAAAATTCATCACTTTTAAATGAAGTACATGTAGTCCACCAATTCGCACTTGGCCAGCGCTGTGGACTATGGCCTAACTCTCTCATTCTGAGAGACCCGTGCCCAGCAGTGGGCCAAAAATGGGTCGATGAGAATCTATCAAAACTGTCCTAAAAAAAGTGTGGATGACTTTATGTACCTATTTTGTATAACTTTAATTCGTATTGCATCAAGATAAGACTAGTTCGCTTTCCTGCGTCTATTTAAGTTACTTATATATGCATATGTGTAAAAAGTTATATTTCTTAAAAAAATAAAGGTTTTACAAAAAGTATGGATTGACCGGCGGCACCACAGGCGGTTCTATTGCCACCGTTAAACAATTCCTGGTGTAAAACCGCTCTATATGAGTTAGGTGACAAACGATTTACCATAGCTGTACGCTCGATACTTCAACCTTATAAAATACATTGTTCATTATCAAAGCAATCTCTATTGGAATCAACGCACGTATTTTCTGAAGCACCTACTTAACTACTGAATTGATATGGAGTGACCAAAATTGATTGTACCCTTAGAATAAACGTAGATAAAATATTTAAATAGTAGGGATTTATTTATTTAACGCTATAAGGTTACAATTTTTATTACATACTAGCTAACCCGGCGAACTTCGTTCTGCTTAACAGTCAAATATCTAAAATTATCGGTATTCCTCCATTATATTATGCATATACTATACATAAGAACTATCCTCTTGTATCACTCTATTTATTAAAAAAACTGAATTTAAATCCGTAGAGTAGTTTTAAAGATCCAAGCATACATCTATGTATGAGGTAGGATATTATAGCATTTTGTTCTAGGTATAGTTAGATATTTTTCTGTTTTTAGTGAAATGAAATGTTTTAATTTTTTTGTATGACCTACTTACAAATAGTCAATTACATATATTTTTTTTTACACTACCATCACGAAATTGTCACGTCAGATTTATTCAGATTTTTTAGTATGATAGAAAATTGTACCATGCAACAAAATGATGGGTTTGACTATGGGTTTATTTTTTTCTATTTAGTCCACAAAAAATAAAAGCTTCTTTTAAAAAATAGTTTTTAATATAATTTTATTAGTATTTATTTTTGTAACACACGTTTATATGTGGAATGCGGGGCATTAAAGGCATTTTATAAATTTAGCTTTCAATAATACCTAGCTACGTAAACCAATAGTTCGAAATAAATGGATTAGAATGAGCGTGGGAGATCCACATATTCTCGTAGTGCACAGTAAAGATGCGTTGGTGGAACAGAGAACGCCCACGATTTGCGCTACTGTTAACTGTAGTCATACTAAAAATGTATGAAAAACTATAGATAACCTTTTTCCTCTGGAAAGTCTGATCGAATTCCACGATGCGAAACAAAAAAAAATAAACAAAAAACTGACTAGACTTAGGATATATCGTCAATCCATTATTGTCCCACAGCTGGGCATGGGTCTTCTCTCGGATTCTTTTTTTTTTTTAAAACACGTATTCTACACTCATAGCCCCACACTAGGATTTTCTCCTGTGTCGTGGGTACCATGGACACACAAAATGAATACACGAACACCCAGACCCAGAACATGAATCTAAACTCATCATTCAGATACCTGTCTGGCCGGGAATCGAACCCGGGACCCATAGCGCGTCAGACCGGTATGGTAACCGTTCCGCCACGCGGGTCGGCAAATTGAGAGAGTTTTAGGCCATAGTCCAGCGCGCTGGCCAAGTGCCAATTGGTGAACCAGACTTAGAATAAATAGATTTATCTATTACCAGTGCTTATCATCAGTCACCCCCGCAACAGCAGTTTCGCTGTGCGCTCCACACACGTAAATTATTTATCGGTACCTACTTGAGTAATTAAAACTGCGTGTCGTACGTATCATTTACGTATTCACATATATCAATTCCGCGATAATATTAGCTTGAAACAATATATATTAGAATTATTGATTAGCAATCTCTATACACAAATAATAGTTTTGAATGTCCAATCATAAAGCAGTCAATGGGTGAACTTGCCACGCTTTCATAATAGTGCATATTTTACATATACCCATTTCATTTAATAATTGAAAAAGTATTTACAAGAAAGTATATAAAATCTATTCCAAAATTTTCACGGGAAATTAATATAGAAACAATGTGAAGACTGAACGGTAGAAATGGTACATTTATTTAACACAGAAATGTGAGCAATAATAGCGTAACGGTTGAAACTTGCCCTCTGAATCGGGAGGTCCGAATTTCAAATGCACCACTGATCTGTGTCCATATTAGAAATTAATTATCACTGCTTTTCGGTGAAGGAAAACATCATGAGGAAAACTACACACCCAAAAGTTCTAAATAATACAGTTCTCGGAGGTGTGTGAAGTCCACCAATTCGCACTTGGCCAGCGCGGTGGACTACGGCCAAAAACTCTCATTCTGAGAGAAGACCCGTGCCCAGCAGTGGGACAATAATGAGTTGTACCCCAACACAGAAATGTGGTAAAAGTCCTTGTGATTCGATTCCGGGAGTATTATCGCTATCGCACTAAATCCTAGTGGGGCTATGAGTGTAGAAAGCGTGTTTTTTTAATTACAATAATTACAAGTAGCCACTCACTATCAGGTGAACCGCATACTAATTTGCTACTTTCGTTTTGTAAAAATAAACTAAGATTTGAATCTCATGTCTATAGATTGTGGCACATTTTCCATTCACTTTGTTTATATTGATGTTACGGTATATTTAACTTAGTATTTATATATTTTACATTTAACTTAGTACTTAGTATTTATTTTAAGATTTCCGGTATTAGAAATAATACACATATCAGTGACTATTAATGTTTTTTATCATTAGTATAATTTTTATAAACAATTATCTAGTATGAATTTAAGAATCAAATTGATAAAGAAATGAATACAGTAATCAAATATTATTAGGCCTTGGGTAAAATGAATCAAGTTTTATCAACTGCGATTTTTCCAGGGAAACGGCAAAAATAACTCAAGCATGAGTAACTTCGTTCAAACTATGTATCCTTAGTTTAAGTTTATTATGTTTCCTCAAAACAGTCATTGTTTACGTTTTCGATTTCAAAGTACATTATAGGTTAAAGCCGAAAAAATCCTATAATTTTGTTGTGACGTGGTGTTGCAGTTTCCATACCGTTCTGACACGCAGAGGTTCCGGGTTCGATTCCCGAAAAAAACGTCTGAATGATGAGTTTAGGTTCTTGTTCTGGGTCTGGGTGTTTTTGTGTATTCGTCTTTGTGTGTGTCCATGGCACCCACGACATAGGAGAAAATCCTCGTGTGGGAGATACGAGTGTAGAAAGCATTTTAAGTTTTTTAAGTTATTTTCATTCATTCATTATTATGTTGTTTTGGTTAAACGACATAAAGTCCTACTAAGGGTACTGTGCTAATTTGTTCATACATTTTAGGCCTGTTGCAAACGTATTTGAAATAATTGACAAGAAATAAATATCTGCGTATTTGTACATCGCACGTGGTAAAAATGTTAATGTGATAACACATAATATCAGAAATACACATATTTTTAAAGAACTTGTGTGTCTGTTTGTACCTGTGTTTGCAATTGGAACGAACCAGAAATAATGAATTTAATTTAAAGATGTGTCATAAATATGTAGCACGTATGTTAAGGTAATAATTTAGTTTTTATTTAATTAAAATTCATTCACTCCATCAAAAGTTATTACAATTTAAACTAATGTTACACTAATTTAAAACGCGGGCGAAGCCGCAGAGCTGAGCTTGTCTTTGATATAAGCCGCAATATTATCATAAGATATGAATTTGTGATATATATTTACACTTACGTATTTATAATTATGTCAAAATTTATCTCAAATACTATTGGACCGATTGTGATTATTTACTGACAACGGTAATACCTACATGATTTCAGATGAATGATTTGGTTTTTTATACAATTTTAATAGCAATACAATTTACTTTATGGTAAGGATTGGTACGTGGTTACTGCATCCTGTGGACTCTGAAAAGAAATGTCTGTATTTTGTGCCTACGGGGGCACTTACAAATTGTCAATTACATTTTTTTTCTTACACTACCACCGGATCGGAATACGACCTCAACTGAGAAGATCCGGCAAGAAACTCAGCGGGTTTGTCTTTTTTCTTATTTATATCATTTTTTTAAATATAATTACAATCATGTTTTTCTTTTTTACATGGTAATGAACTCTAAAGCAACTTTATATAGAACAGGGGTCTATCTGAAGTCAATCTCAGATGCGTGGTTATCTCCGAGGGCTATTATAATCGCCCCAAATGAATTTTGCAGGCAACCACTAACTTCCATTAAAACGCACGAACTGCTTCACGGTAGAAAAAGGTGTGACGGTGGTACCTCCCTGGTGGAACCGTCCGTGTTCTATTACATTGTAGGTATGTTTTTGAGCAAAAGGCCACGAAGTATAGCATTAAATTATAGTGGATTTTTTTTGTGACTGAGCGGAAAGCATGAAATGCGGATTCAGGTATAAGATGTACCTGCGACCAGCGATTGACGACCCGCGTGGCGGAGCGGTTAACATACCGGTCTGACGCGCAATGGGTCCCGGGTCCGATTCCCGGCCAGACAGGTATCTGAATGATGAGTTTAAATTCATGTTCTGGGTCTGGGTGTGTGTAGCCCTCTTTGTGTGTCCATGGCACCCACGACACAGGTGGAAATAGTGTGGGGCTATTAGTGTAGAAAGCGTAAAGCGCACCTAGCACAAGATCTATCCCCGAGATGTTCTACACGACTGTCAAATATTAAGCTCCGTTTCTCTATGAATATTATTTTAAAGATATTTTGCCAATAAAGTAATAATCATATAATATTATTGAAGAAAATGTTTGTTCAGAATTGAAAACAAATATTTACGTTCAACATATTGTTACGATTTCGCTGAATCGATGGGATCTTATAACGGTGGAAAAATTAAAATATTAGTATAGTCAATAAGAATTGACTATACTAATATTTTAATTTAATTGTTATTATTATTTACTTTTTATTTGTAACATACAATTCCAGTAAATTTATTTATAAGAAATATTCTTTATGCACACGTATCAGTCCATATCTTGAAAACCACTCAAACATTTTTTGGATTAACTTGCACTTTTCCCTAACATTTTCCTTAAATTGCAGTAACTTGGTATAAGCCATAAAACGATTAAAATCTGATTAACAGTTTCGGAAAATCACGTAAACGAACATACCTAAAACACATACTTGTTTAAAATTTTATATATTGAAATTAAGAAATCATATATGCAAATTTAGTTAGTGTTACTTTCTTGTATGATTCGAATCATTGATTCCATTTTTTGTCGATGACATAAATTAACTATTTATGGGTTTCAATCACAAATAAATTAAGAAGTGTACTCACTTAAGTTTCAGATGCACAGATGCGGCTCGTGCGACGGTCGGCAGGCAACCGCCACTTTACGATCGACCGATATTGCTGATACCCACTGATAACTGTCACCGATACGTATATGATACGTCATCGATACAAATTTGTTATTGGATCGCACTAAGAGAAAATTTCGATAAGTCGAAATGCATCTTAAAAATCGAAAGGTAGTGGAACCAATAGGCTTTTGCGGCGTTTGTTATCGTCTCTGGTGGCATTACCGCAAAACCTATTTCTACCTAGTGATGTCCGTGTTAAATATTGAGTTCTGATTTGTAGGATGTGATACAAAAGCTATACTTTAACATGGCGTTCCAAATTAGTTTTGATGGTAAAGTAAAATACAATGATAATTTAATTTATTTTATGTGTAGATGACTACTTAAACCGAAACCATACAATGGATACAACGCGGTATTGTCCCACAGCTGGGCACGGGTCTTCTCTTAGAATGTGAGAGTTTATAGGCCATAGTCCACCGCGCTAGCCAAGTGGGAATTGGTGGATTTCACACACCTCCGAAACCTTTTTTTTAAAGATCTCTCGGGTGTGTAGGTATCCTCACGATCACGATCACGATTTCCTTCACCGAAAGGCAGTGATAATTAATATCTAATACGCACATAAATCAGTGGTCCTTGCCTGGGATTGAACCTCGGACCTCCCGATTGAGAGGGCAAGTTTCAACTATTAGGCTATCACTGCTCGCCATACCATAGAATACCGCAAAGCAGTATAGTATAACGTTTTAGTATAAATTTTCAGTGTGAAAGATCACGAAAGTATATCGTGACGCGCCACGATGCCAGTTGCCACGAAAATCTATGACGTGCACGTAAATATCACGACACACTGTCTTGTCCCGACAAAACGCCGTGACTTGAACAAAGCTGTATCGTGTATTTGTGTTGTAGTCCATAGTTGCCGGGTAGTATTGAAATAGGTTAATTAGAATAGAAAAGGGTCGTATCTGTATTCGACCACACATTTATTACTACTCCATGCAAGTATGTCTTCCGTCAATGGACACATTAACATACTTCGTTTAGAAGTAGTGTTAGAGCAATTTGCATGGTGATACATCGAAGTGGACCGACCGAGGTGGTAACACTGCCAAATTGCTGGGAGGTAACACTGAGAGCAGTGATAGCCTAATGGTTGAAACTTGCCCTCTAGATCGGGAGGTCCGAGGTTCGAAGCCAGGCGCACACGTCTGATGTTTCAAAAAAATTGTGAGTATTAGATATTAATTATCACTGATATGTGTTTTACTTACACACCCGAGAGTTCTTTAGAAAAAAAAGTTCTCGGAGGTGTGTGAGGTCCACCAATTCGCACTTGGCCAGGGTTGTGGACTATGGCTTAAACTCTCTCATTCTGAGGGAAGACCCATGCACAGCAGTGGGACAATAATGGGTTGACGAGAGACGAGAGAACGCTGCCTATTTCTAGCAAGAAGGAGTTCCTTCGGCAGAAAGATATGGTTGCTGGCTCGCTTTCATATAGAATCCTTGTTCTGTATGAAATGAAATATCTTTATTTTGTATAGGCCTACGGGGGCGCTTACAAATTGTCAGTTACACATTTTTTTGAAGTGAAACTTCTTTATCGGGGTTGGAAAAAAATTTGTGTAACATTTTTTCGTTACGCGCCATCTTTTTCCGTTACGCGCCATCTTTTTTTTCCGTTACGCGCCATCTTTTTCTTATCCCTACCACGCGTGATATTAGATAGATTATTATAGATTAGATTATTAGATACAGTTTAATAAAAGCCTTTTATTAAACTTTATCTAATTTAACTTTATTTAACCAATTTCTGTAAAGTTGCATGTAGTAAATTATTTTTTGAAAAATAACGTCATAAAGAAGTTTCACTTCTTACGAGTGTACGCTAGTACACGCACACATTTTTTTTTCAATCATGTTTTTTTACATTGTCTTGAAGTGGCAGTAGATTTCATGCTCAAGGGCGACAGTGACCACTTACCATGAAGTGGATTGTGTGCTTACTACTTCAATTTTATAATAAGAAACACCGATCAGCTATTTCATCCATTTAATCCCAAAGTTGTTCATGAAAGGGGATCGTAGCCAGTTGTCAGCAGATGGCCTGCATGCTTATTTGTTGCTATAAATTCAAACAATCGATGAAATGTTTATATTAGATTATATTATCGCTTTTATGCGTACTATTCCATTAGAACGCTAAGTATATAATTTTATTATGCGCAAAGATAAGCTAAGAATTTGTCTAAATATAATGTTATCCCTATCTATTAGATAATACCCAGATAGCGAATACGTGAGATTAGATTGGTTTGTTAACAGTACTATAAAAATTAGTTATGTACTTATACTGAGTACATAGAATGAAGTACCTAGTTGAAACGTGGTCTTTCACTGTAGGCAAGGTTCAAGGTGGTAGAACCAGTGTAGTTCGACCGGGGAAGTACCACCGCCACACCTATTTCTATCGTGAAGCATTTCTTGCGTTTCGATAGAATAGAAGGGTGTGGTTGCCGGCACACTTTCACATGAGGCGACCATCATGGTCCTCGGGAGAAGCAACGCATCTGTGATTGACTTCAGATGGAACCCATGTTCTGTATGAAGTTGATTACAGATGTCCATGGGCAGCAGTGACCACTTACCATCAGGTGGACTGCATGCTTGTTTGCGACTTCAGTGAAATAAAAAAAGGCCTCATTCGAAGGCTCAGGGTCGCTCAGCGTGCTATGGAGAGGGTTATGCTCGGAATTCCGCTACAAGACACGATTCGCAACGATGAAATCCGTAGACGAACGAAGCTTACCGATATAGCTGTCAAAGTTAGTAGGCAGGTACTACCGCCACATCTATTTTTAGCGTGAAGCAGTTCTAGCCTTTTGATGGAAGGGTGCTAGTACACTTTTATGTGAGGCGAATCTGTGACTCACTTCAGATGGAACCCATATTTTATGTGAAGTTGCTTACAAATGTTCCTTCCACATTAACTTCATAAAAACAAAACAAAGTATATGAAGGGCTAGCCCAAAGCCATTACAATTGTAGGCGTAGACTTCGTGCTAGTTGTAGTAACATAATAATTACTAACAAATATACATATTTTAGCAAAAAAAGAAAAGGAAGGACCAACTTTAAGTTATCCAAAATAAAGTAGCTCAAAAACTAACAAATTAAGAATTCTATTTTCCCACCCTTATGGTGTATTTTTTTTTAGTTATAAAGGAACAAACGAGAAGAACATAAAGAACCATAGTCAATAAGTCACAGTGAATGGAATAACAAGTAACAATCGTAAAAAGTCTAGTCGAATCGAGTGCCTTCTCCTGTTTTGAAGTCGGTCAAAAACATAACATTTTACATTTTAGCAACTGATGCTTCCTGCAAATAAATGTAGCACTGTTACTGTCGTATTAGATGCAAAAAAAACAAAAGTATCAGAAGAACTAACAAGCAAAGTAACTATATCGCAAAACGTGATTCAAACGACGACATTAATTTCATTACAACCTTATCCTAAAAACCTAAATACGATTACTTATCTATAATATGTAATCATTATAGAATCACGTCAAACTTATGACTCTATCTGTTTCTTATCTTTTTTGTTGTGTAGGTACTTCCTACTTGTAATTATATTTTCGAAGACTGATGTAGACATTTTCTTACTAGCTTACATTATCGAAGGGATTTTTAAGCTATTCCACATCAACCCATTATTGGCCCACTGCTGGGTACGGGTCTTCTCCCAGAATGAGAGAGTTTAGGCCATAGTCCACCGCGCTGGCCAAGTGCGAATTGATGGACAAGTTTAAGCTATTGCATAGCTTTTATTGCAGGCTTTGAGCGCGGCCGTCGAATCAAGAAATACCGTAACGAAAAATTCCTAACACACCCCACTCCGCCTACCATTTAGCGCGGCCGAGCGTTCGCTTAATGTGTATGTATATGGTACGACAGTACGAAGTTCGCACGGATCGAGACGAGCTGCTCGGAAATTGAACGAATATGTAAGCAGCTGTTTGTGAGAAAGTATATAGTATTAAAGAAAAAACTTGAATTAATATCAAAGAAAAATACTGCATAAATAAATGAATAATTAAAATTGTATAAGTTGATGAAAAATGTTATGCGATAGCTTTACCGCGGCAGTCCCCGAGTGCTGCACGTTAGTGGCCAACATATTTATTAATTCATCAGCCAGCCTTTTCGATATATGGCTCAACATAGGTATCCCGTAACGGTTGTCTTTGCCAAATGCCAGTGTATAGATATACCTTTGTAACAAATAAGGCAGTGATAGTATTTTAAAAATAGCATTTTTAATGGTGATGACAACAGAAGGTTGTTTTTACACGTCATAAAAGTTAAAAAAAAAAATTTATTGTACATCAGTCATAACTTTTCGAATCTCATGTACATTAATAAATTAGGGCACTTACAAAAAGCCAAAAAAGAATCGGTTATCAAATCATACATATTTTTCTGTAATATTAATAACGCGAAGAAGATTTTAAAATAAGTTTAAAAACTTATCAAAACTATCAATTAACTAAATGCATTTTCCATTACGAGGACAAACATGTCCATCAGCGGCAGTGGCCACTTAACGTAGTCGTTACTCAACGTTTTCCTTTATGATATTAATAATACGGACTTACAGCGATACTGATACTTTTTACTTAGGTATAATCATACTAATATTATAAAGGAGAAAGTTTATAAGTGTGTATCTTTGTTACTTCTTCACGTGTAAACGGCTGGAGTGATTTTCATAAAATTGAGTGATACTCTGGATTAACATAGGTATAGGCTACTTTTCACTGTAGGAAAATATCTTATTCCCACTGGA
Source organism: Spicauda simplicius (assembly GCA_949699795.1). NCBI lineage: Eukaryota > Metazoa > Arthropoda > Insecta > Lepidoptera > Hesperiidae > Spicauda > Spicauda simplicius. The sequence continues at coordinate 17,715,949 of OX453076.1, forward strand.
CAATCAATTTTTGTTAACGCCGGCGAAGCTGCGGGATTCAACTAGTATTCTTTCACATGAGGCGACCATCATAGTCCTCGGGAGTCGCGACGCATCTGTGATTGACTTCAGATGGAACCCATGTTCTGTATGAAGTTGATTACAGATGTCCATGGGCGGCAGTGACCACTTACCATCAGGTGGACTACATGCTCGTTTGCTACTTCAGTCAAATAAAAAAAAAATATAGAAATTGTACAAAATGCGGGCTGAAAAAAAACATTGCCTCCCATTCAATAATTTTCATTGTCATTATTAATGTTTATTTATCAAAATTATTTATTGCAATCACAGGTACTATTTTGATGTTATTAATATGCTTTAACATTCATGAGTTATGAACTAAACTTCAAATGAAGTCGAGCCACACTTCATTGTTGTTCACGGAGTAAGTTGTAGACCATGATCATGTTATAAACTCACTGTTAACTTACGCGCAGGGAAGTGTCAGTTTGTGTTTATTCTTTGGTTAAGTATAACATAATTGCATATTATTTATGCTGTCAAGATTTATCATCTTGCTAGCTTAATAGGCGCAGAATATAGTAGGAGAACATTTTGTGGTTTAACAAAGGAGGTACCAATGTCACTAAACTTTCCATATCCGTGGCTGTGTTCTGGTTTGAAGCGTGTGGTAAGGGAGACATAATTGTCTGAGGCAAACCAGCTTAGTCTTTAGGGATGTGGAGACTGACACAGCAAAGTGTAAGTCGCTCGTTGGAGGCCAATAACAAAGAATGCAAAGATAGTCCTTAGTTAGCGGTCATAATACACGTGCACGTATGTGCACGTGTATTATTACCGCGTATGCGGTAAATCAAATTAAACTTAATTGCTATACGGACTTTTTTATATATTCCTACACAAGCCATACAAAACACTTACACAACATAGAGACTTAATAAGGGTAGCAAAGAATCTGTGATCGATCTCAGAGCCATATCTTATTTGAACTTGATGACAGATATTCATGAGCGGCAGTGGCCACTTAGCATTCAGTGAAATGCTCACTTGACTACTACTTACATAATATAAAAAATACGACTTTAACCACATTATTTATACTACTTGCACGAACTTCTGGCACACTTTCTCATGAGGCGACCATCATAGTCCTCAGGAGTAGCAACGCATCTCTGATTGACTCCAGATGAAACCCATGTTCGGTATGAAGTTGATTACAGATGTCGATGAACGGCAGTGATCACTTACCATCAGGTGGACTGCATGCTCGTTTCCTACTTCAGTCAGATAAAAAAAAAAAAAACTACGTGTCTACCGTACTAACTCCAGGTATTCTACTTCAGTCAGATAAAAAAAAAACTACGTGTCTACCGTACTAACTCCAGTATTCTACTTCAGTCAGATAAAAAAAATAAAACTACGTGTCTACCGTACTAACTCCAGGTATTCTACTTCAGTCAGATAAAAAAAAAAACTACGTGTCTACCGTACTAACTCCAGTATTCTACTTCAGTCAGATAAAAAAAATAAAACTACGTGTCTACCGTACTAACACTCCAGGTATTCTACTTCAGTCAGATAAAAAAAAACTACGTGTCTACCGTACTAACTCCAGGTATTCTACTTCAGTCAGATAAAAAAAAACTACGTGTCTACCGTACTAACTCCAGGTATTCTACTTCAGCCAGATAAAAAAAAAACTACGTGTCTACCGTACTAACTCCAGGTATTCTACTTCAGTCAGATAAAAAAAAAAAACTACGTGTCTACCGTACTAAATCCAGGTATTCTACTTCAGTCAGATAAAAAAAATAAAACTACGTGTCTACCGTACTAACTCCAGGTATTCTACTTCAGTCAGATAAAAAAAAAACTACGTGTCTACCGTACTAACTCCAGGTATTCTACTTCAGTCAGATAAAAAAAAAAACTACGTGTCTACCGTACTAACTCCAGTATTCTACTTCAGTCAGATAAAAAAAATAAAACTACGTGTCTACCGTACTAACTCCAGGTATTCTACTTCAGTCAGATAAAAAAAAAACTACGTGTCTACCGTACTAACTCCAGGTATTCTACTTCAGTCAGATAAAAAAAAAACTACGTGTCTACCGTACTAACTCCAGTATTCTACTTCAGTCAGATAAAAAAAATAAAACTACGTGTCTACCGTACTAACTCCAGGTATTCTACTTCAGTCAGATAAAAAAAAAACTACGTGTCTACCGTACTAACTCCAGGTATTCTACTTCAGTCAGATAAAAAAAAACTACGTGTCTACCGTACTAACTCCAGTATTCTACTTCAGTCAGATAAAAAAAATAAAACTACGTGTCTACCGTACTAACTCCAGGTATTCTACTTCAGTCAGATAAAAAAAAAACTACGTGTCTACCGTACTAACTCCAGTATTCTACTTCAGTCAGATAAAAAAAATAAAACTACGTGTCTACCGTACTAACTCCAGGTATTCTACTTCAGTCAGATAAAAAAAAAACTACGTGTCTACCGTACTAACTCCAGGTATTCTACTTCAGTCAGATAAAAAAAAAACTACGTGTCTACCGTACTAACTCCAGTATTCTACTTCAGTCAGATAAAAAAAATAAAACTACGTGTCTACCGTACTAACTCCAGGTATTCTACTTCAGTCAGATAAAAAAAAAACTACGTGTCTACCGTACTAACTCCAGGTATTCTACTTCAGTCAGATAAAAAAAAAACTACGTGTCTACCGTACTAACTCCAGTATTCTACTTCAGTCAGATAAAAAAAATAAAACTACGTGTCTACCGTACTAACTCCAGGTATTCTACTTCAGTCAGATAAAAAAAAAACTACGTGTCTACCGTACTAACTCCAGGTATTCTACTTCAGTCAGATAAAAAAAAAACTACGTGTCTACCGTACTAACTCCAGTATTCTACTTCAGTCAGATAAAAAAAATAAAACTACGTGTCTACCGTACTAACTCCAGGTATTCTACTTCAGTCAGATAAAAAAAAAACTACGTGTCTACCGTACTAACTCCAGTATTCTACTTCAGTCAGATAAAAAAAATAAAACTACGTGTCTACCGTACTAACTCCAGGTATTCTACTTCAGTGAGATAAAAAAAAAACTACGTGTCTACCGTACTAACTCCAGTATTCTACTTCAGTCAGATAAAAAAAATAAAACTACGTGTCTACCGTACTAACTCCAGGTATTCTACTTCAGTCAGATAAAAAAAAAACTACGTATCTGTCTATTCTAACTTGAGCTACCAACTTAGCAAGCTTTGTTTGAAAGTAGACCCCATTGTGTTGCAATTCCTTAGGCTCTAACACCAAGACCATGCAGCCTAACTAAATTGAGTCAAGCGCTGCTGCAGCGGCGTTTCATAGGTGGCAGTTATCATACGGCGTCATGGACGTACCGTATCATACAGGAATATCATACAAGTGCTGATATTGTAAGGTAGCGACCGGCAATCCTAACAAATGGCGAGTGGCATTTGGAAATCATACTAATATTATAAAGGAGAAAGTTTGTGAGTGTGTATGTTTGTCACTTCTTCACGTGTAAACGGCTGGAGAGATTTTCATAAAATTTGGTAGGGAGTTAGCTGACACTCTAGATTAACATGTAGTTTTTTAAATTTGTTGGCGAAAAATAAACGTACGTCAAGACAGTTCCGTACAGTAAATTTGACGGGAGTTACAGACGGATCTAGGAAATTCCACGTCTAGGTGCGACGCGAGGCTCATGGCCCCATGCGGCGCGCATACTGCCGGCTGCAGATCCTTGCTGCATGGTGTTGGGATATGGTTACGATCCCTTTCAAGTCAGTCCATCAATATCATATAATATGGTGCAATAGTTGCAAATCATTTTGTTCTTTTAATATTGTTATTAATATATAGTTATATAAGCCGAAGCCGCGTGTAAGAGCTAGTATAGTTACTAGCTCTTACACGCGGCTTCGCCCACACGGTCAAAAGAAATTAACATTAACATTTGATAGCGTTATTCGGAACTTGCAAATGAATTTTATTAACACTATCTATTAACAATGTTTGTAACTACTAATTATGTATCAACTAACAAAATACCGATATTCTCATGGGAATGAGAGAGCGCGTTAAAAAGTAGCCTTCGTCACTCTCCGTCCTCCTAATTATCTACCAACATATAAACCATATCATACAATAGCTATGTTGCGACGTGGAAGAGGAACAAACAAACACTTTCACAATTATAATATTAGTATGGATAAACCTGATGCGTCACCGTTATCATTCCTACACAGCTAAGCAAGTTCAAAAATACATAAATTTAGATGTCCAAATCCATTACGTTCCCAAAATTCTAACCAAAATCCTCTGCCTAGTAACATGACAATTATGTGTCGTCAAAATTGCTATTGACGGGTAACGAGATAAACAGAACATGGTATAGAACCTCGCTATGGCAATGAGTACGATCTAGCAATCTGTAAGGTCAACATGGTTTGTTTGCGGACCAGTGAGGTGTAGGGTGGCCAAACTTACAGAAGAAGAATGTCTGCGTCCCGAAATTCACAACCTGAGGCTTATTTTTAGCATTTAATTAAACTTATAAATAATAAAGACAGACTTTCGGGAGGTAAGTTTAGATGTAGAGGTAACTTAAGATGTTTTATAATATCTTAATTCTACTTTACAAAAACTCTCTCATTCCTAGGGAAGACCCGTACCCAGCAGTGGGTCAATAATGGGTTGGCGACGAGACATCATTTTGGATTTGTACGAGCCATCACACGAATTATTTTTTATACGACATTTAATCTTTATTTTTCATGATATTCAAATTGTAATCTGACGACGTGCGCCACTAACGCTTTGAATAGTTTTCTTCTATTTCCAAAAATGCTTAGCTAACAAAACCATCGCATTAGAATGTCAGCTATTCGCCGTCCTAAATAATAATTCCCATAAATATTACTATTTAAAGAGTGCAACTAAAAACAGCTAGCTTGTCCGTAGTCTACTCCATAGTATCTGGCATACAGTTTACATGATCTCAAGCACCAATTATAGCTTGTAATCCTTACATTTAATAAAATAAAAGTTTCACGTGTCTATAACCTTGCATATATGTGCAAAAAAAATGAAGCCTAAAGTATGTAAAAGTCCTCATTTTATTTGTTTTTGCGCGGATGAAACCACGGCGCATAACTTAAATATAAATCCAGACCATTAGTGCTCAACATTGCTATTGTAAGGCAAGGCAAACTTAGCGGGTTTGTCTTTTTTCTTATTTATATCCATTTTTTTTTATATTATTACAATCATGTTTTTTTACATTGTAATGAAAGTTAGAACCAGTGTAGTTCGACCGGGAAAGTACCATCGCCACATCAATTACTAGCGTGAAGCATTTCTTGCGTTTCGATAGAAGGTTGTGGTTGCACACTTTCACATGAGGCATGTCCTCGGGAATAGCAACGAATCTCTGATTGACTGCAGATGAAACCCATGTTCTGTATGTAGTTGATTACAGAAGTCCATGGGCGGCAGCGACCACTTACTATCAGGTGGACTTCATGCTCCTTTGCTACTTCAGTCAGATAAAAAAAAGGTATACCTTCCTCCACGTAAAACTAAAACAGGAATATCCGTTGAAAAACATAAGCCTGGCAACACTATATGACGACGAGCGGACATAATGTCGCGCGCCTACAACCTAATTTATGTATTACGAGTACTAATCCTAAACTGTTCTCAATTTAGCAGAAATGGTTGCTTAGAGAATACCTTCAATGTTCATATGTGAGTATGATAAGTAGCCACTACCGATTATGGACATCTATAACCAATTCTACATGACAAGTAAGTTCTACCTAAAGTCAATTACAAATGTGTGCTTGAAGACTAGAACGGTCGCCTTGTATACAGATCAGCCGGCGGTGACACCTCCAACGAAACGCATCAATTTCACATAAGATCCAGGTGCGGTATCTGGCATCTAGAATCTGGTTCGATAGGAGGGCTAAATTATACTGAAATCACCGTCTGAAAATTATTTTTAATTTAAATATTTCCTTAACTTATATTGAAATTAAAAATAATTTCAAGTTCAGGTTATATTTAAATTAAAAATAATTTTAAAATTTAAATATTACCTACTTAGGATTATACCCCGTTGAATCTGACCATTACATTACCGTTATTGCTTACCGCTTTTTATCTGCAAAATTATTAGTTTAAAGAAAAGAAAAACATTGATTCGATAAAAGATGATTTCCGTTCCTGACGTCGAAACCATAAAATTCTGAATAAAAAGAACAGTTAAACCTTTAACTATTGCCCCTAATTGACTCCCATGGCTGGGCGAGCCAGAATAAAACTTTATTGGCCACTACTGTTCAACAAATTAATTGACTAATCAAGTACATAATTCCTTTATGGTTAAGAAGTATGGAAATTTATTGCCTATTAATTTTACTGCGAAGTCAATTATGATAGGAATATATTGTTGTAAATAACAATTAAAATACGTTAAAATAAACTGCTGTTAAATCATGTATGGACTACCCGATTTCTATTCTATATTTCCCTCTATTTCTAGCGTAAAACATTTCTAGCGTTTCGTTCGAAGGGTGTGGTTGCCGGCACACTTTCACATGAGGCGACCATCATAGTCCTCGGGAGTAGCAACGCATCTGTGATTGACTTCGGATAGAACCTATGTTCTGCATGCGCGTTTGCTGCTACAATCAGATAAAAAAACCGAATATATAATATATTCAGATAGTCAATTTATTGTTAATGCAGTTATTCACCACGTGCAGTACGTAGATACCGTGTATAGGAAACTTGATACATTCACTTGACATTTCATAGACGACCCGCGTGGCGGAGCGGTTACCATACCGGCCTGACGCGCAATCGGTCCCAGGTTCGATTCCCGGCCAGACAGGTATCTGAATGATGAGTTTAGATTCATGTTATGGGTCTGGGTGTTTGTGTATTGGTTTTATGTGTGTCCATGGTACCCACAACACAGGAGAAAATCCTAGTGTGGGACTAGAGCGAAGAAAACGTGTAATACGTACCTGAGAAAAATGTATAATCAAAACACGTTACTTGCAAGTTATACAGCCATATGACGTCTAATTCGAGATACGAGCGACTTATCTGAGAAAAGTCCCCCGATACGAACAGAGTATCAATAAATTAAATATAATTATTAGCAGCTTGGGGAAAAGTCCAGTCTTTAAAACGTAGGATCCCTCACTTTACATATATCTCAGAAGTAGTATGTTGTACGAAAATTGAATAATTTTTTCAAGGTGTTAGTACCAGTGTAGTTCGCCCGGGGAAGTACTACCTCCACACCTATTTCTAGCGTGAAGCATTTCTTGTGTTTCGATGGAAGGGTGTGGTTGCCGGCACATTTTCACATGAGGTGACTATCATAGTCCTCGGGAGTGGCAACGCATCTGTGATTAACTTCAGATCGAACCCATGTTCTGTATGAAGTTGATTACAGATGTCCATGGGCGGCAGTGACCATTTATCATCAGGTGGACTGCATGCTCGTTTGCTACTTCAGTCAGATAAAAAAAACAGAATTTGTTTAACAAAACAGCTGATAGGTATGTATATACCCTTTCGGGAAATCCGGACCGATTTTTATTTGACCGGCAACATAATAAGATCCCATTAAACTTAGCAACTTGCTACTTAATCTTATAGAAAAGAAAATAAGGTAAGTAAAGTTACCCCTTAATCTGATACAGAACTCTCAGTGAGAACTTCGCCATTGAGTTACAATAGAATCAGACTACAATACGGACAAGAAGCAGAATTGGATTGCAATCATTGCGATAAATCGGAGCTCTAAATCAAGCTGACCAACCCTGACCAAAATATCAAAGAACTTTAGTTACGAACAGGTCGATAACATATTTTGCTCATATTACTATTTGAAAGCAATTTCCGCTTTATGGGAAACGTGTGTTCACATTTACTCTGTTTCAGTTTAAAGGGATTGATGAGAAAATCCAACTTCCAGAATACCAACTTATGCATTATGGAGGTATTAGTGTGTCTGTGATTGAAGTGGAACTTCTATTCTATTTAAAACTAGAAGGATGTGCATGTACTGCTGTGATCACTAGATCATTAATTTTCATCATCATTAATTAAAGTCTTTAAATAAAAATGCTAAATCACGTTTATTCTAATTATTTCTTACTTATCTAAGACGATGTCCTATAGAATTATTTCCTCCTTTGCACTCCTGTATTTTAAATATAGGTATATCTAATTAATTTAGATATCAACCTGTAGTTCCGGGGTCAGAATAGGGCTACGGTATCCTCTGCCCGTAGTACGAGGCGGCAAAAGGGGGCTTCCGGGGTTGCGGGCGGCAACTTAAACCATCCAGGCTGGCGATCCCGGGAAGGACGATGGCATGGTGGCCGCATGCCGTCATAAAAACCGAAAGGCACGGTGAGCATCAATTGGTCACCGGAGAAGGGCCCAAAGGGGCATTGAGCTCAGAGGACTCTGGCTGTGTTCCGTTGGAGATCCCGGAGTCCTCCACGTGGCGTTGAGGACGGCCACCAATTAACGGTTGGGTTTTTAGTAAGGTAAAAATCTCACATAACTCGGCGTTGTTCCCACGGTAGCGGGTACCTTTTGAAGTTTTCCCCTCGATAACAAAAAAAAAAGAGTGGAACGAGAAACGTTGTGTTCGCTATAGTGATCGCTCCACTAAGCTGGCCGTCTTTCAGATGGACATACCCGATCCAAAGGAAAATATAACTTAAGTTATTATTATCAAACGAAAATCAAGACGTCAATAGTTCGCTGTGCGCGAAGTAAGATATAATAACAGGAGTTTATGGAGAGCGCTATAAACAATTGTAACGGACACTATTAACGCGAATGAGACGCGATCGTAAAGTTAGTTGGAATGACCGATCGTAAACGTAACTGATCCGGCGACTACTCCAATATAGTTTATCTTATTAGGAATAGTTTTTTATCGGATTGAAGTATCAAATGAATAGGCAGTCCACCTGATGGTAAGTGGTCGTCACTGGCGCCCATGGACATCTGTAAGCGACTTCACATACCTAGAACCTATGTTTCTATGTGAAGTGCATCTCAGATGCGCTGCTACTCCCAAGGACGATGGTCGCCTCATATAAAAGAGTGCCGGCAACCACACCCTTCTATCGAAACGCAAGAAATGCTTCACGCTAAAATAGGTGTGACGGTGAAACCTTCTACGTTTTTTACGAACGATACATTTTTTACGCATTTTACTTAAGTCGCTGAGATTTAAAGACCGCTACTTTTTTTTTCTTAAGTCACTGAAATTTAAACACCCCTACGTTGATCTTCTTGTTGAGGTCGTATTCCAATCCAGTGGTTGTGTACGAAATGCAATGTATGACAATTTGTAAGTGCTTCCGTGGGTCTTTATAAAATAGTGGCATTTAATTTCCTCTTGGATGGAAGTATAGTTCTTCTTTCATGAAATTGTACTATTAGAGGACCATACGATTTGACAGTAACGCGCTACCCACCTGTCGTCGTCAACCCATTATTGTTCCACTGCTGGGCACGGGTCTTCTCTCAGAATGAGAGAGCTGAGTTATGAGCCATATCCACCGCGCTGGCCAAGTGCGAATTGGTGGACTTCACACACCTCCGAGAATTTTTTTTAAAGAACTATCTGATATGTAGGTTTCCTCACCGAAAAGCAGTGACAATTAATTTCTAATACGCACATAATTTTAGAACAATCAGTGGTGCGTGCCTGGGTTTGAACCTCAAACCTCCCGATAGAGAGGACAAGTTTCAACCATTAGGCTATCACTACCCACCTATAATAAACCCCAAATAGAAAACAATCCAATAGAACGACCGGTAAGATGCCAACTTTCGTCCCTGTAGTTCCGGGATCAGAATAAGGCTACGGCATCCCCTGCCTGAAGTGAAGTGAAGTCCGCCAATTCGCACTTGGCCAGCGCGGTGGACTATGGCCTAAACTCTCTCATTCTGAGAGAAGACCCGTGCCCAGCAGTGGGACAATAATGGGTTGACGAGATCCCCTGTTTGTCGTAAGAGTTGCAGGCGGCTAGAGTGAGAGCTCGAACCGTTCGGTCAGGCGATCCCGGGAAGGACAGCGATCGCATCGCTCGAGAACAAAAAAAAAAGATGCCAACTTTAGTTTGTAATACATTAGAAGTCAAGAAATCTCTTATCTATGTGGAGCTCTTACTGCTCTACCCTTTAAATTGGAACACTTCAGCACTTACATTACACTTACATGGCGCAGGACAGACCGAAATGGAGACTCTTAGTGTCGGAGGCCAAGACTCACTTTGGGTCCTAGCGTCATTCCAACAACAACAACAGCACTTACATTTCCGTTTAGACCAAATAAGGTGTGTTGATAGTGACTATGGTTTCAAATCAAGAAGCATTGTGAGAACTTGATAACCTTTTACAAGTGACTAGAGCTTAAAATATGCTATATGATTTTTTTTCTTATAATTTAACCTAACGATAAGACAGACGGGCTATCTGATGGAAAGTAGTCACCGTCGCCTATGGACATTTGCAACACCAGAGGAGTCGCCAATGCATCGCCGGCTGCGAAGAAGAGCTCTTTTCGCACCTTTCTTGAAGAACCCCATGTCATAGCGCTCCGGGAATACCTCAGGAGGAACCTTATTCCACAAAATGCACGTCCGTGGCAAAAACGTGTGAATTTATTTATTTATTACTTATTTATTAGAGTGGATAATTCCGTTTTACCACTGAATAATTGCGTTTTCTCTAATATTGAACGTAGTCTTAAAAAAGTTCTACATAAAAAGAAAATAAATAAGTAATTGGATTGACTAGAATAATGCAATTGAGCGAAAGGTGCGCTAAGCCTGGATTATATTGGAACTAGAGAGCATAAATGCAAATGAGTAGTTTTTATTGAATCAGTATAACTGACTGTACAACAGAGTATAACCGAGAAATTTCAATGCGTGAATATTTCTAAAATTAACCAGAAAAAATCTACTGCTTGAAAATAATTAACTAAAAGATAAAATAGTAATTAAGTCACTTTTACAAAATAATTTAAAAAAATATTTTCGTGTCCTAGTACGCGACATACTACTACAATATTCGATGAGATTTGAATTGGTAGATTTTAAAAGCATTTAAGCAATACGATAGCCACTTTCTTGCTACAAAACATATATTGCTAGTATATGAAATACCGTTTTATTATTCTCAGTGTACAGTGGGGGGTAGAAGAAATAAAGTCTACACAAATATTCCGACTAGTAACTTTTAACTCAACATTTAACCTCTTCACACAGAGCGCGAGGCCTTCACACTTCATTTTAAAACATAACAGTACATCTGTTGGTTTTCTCATCTGACTGATGTAGCAAACGAGCAAGCACGTCATCTGATGGTAAGTGCTCATGTCTCCCATGTACATCTGTAAGCAACTATGATTGACTTCAAATAGAACAGAGGTTCTATCTAAAGTCAATCACAGATGCGTCGCTACTCCTGAGGACTAAGTTGAAAGCCTCATATAAAAGTGTGCCGCAACCCTTCCACTGAATAGAAAGAAATGCTTCACGATAGAAATAGATCTGGCGGAGGTACCAGCCCGGTCGAACTATACTGTATCTACCATTATTACGCTTACTTCGGGTATGACATATTTCTGGTCGAAGACATTTAAGTCAGGCTATGACCTTTCACTACCAGAGTGATTAATCAGCTGCTTTATTATTGTAAAAAGTAGCTTTTGAACGAGCGCTGCTAAACTGTAAAATTGCTCTTTCAAATTGAAACAAGCTGCCCTATAACCTTTTGCCTCGTTACGTCAATGATGAGAATCGAAAGGTATGCGAAGTCTTCAACTTCTTACTCCCTAGCCACCTCAAAGCAAACCACAGCTACTTTAAACTTTTAACAACCTTAAGCTTACAAACTGCCTTTGCCACGTAACCTCCGCCTAACCCTTTCCATTGGTCATTAACTAAATTTCATGACGTCATCAGTGACGTCACTGAGTTTTGCTGTCAAAATGGGCGGAGTCAATGTGGTCATGCGCGAGCTGACTCCGCCTTTCTCCCTCGCGACCAGCGGTTGGTATATAAGGCTCGGGGGCTCGGAAGATCGCCAGTACCAATTTGGGGACGCAGCTGGGGACTTCACGCAGATTCCCCAAAAGTTTACGTCGTCTGATATAACGGTAAGTAATTCTATTTTTATGTCCAAATTATGATGATATGTGGTGTTCTAGGGACTCGCAAATGGAGCAAATATTATAAATAATTAATTACACATATTGCCGTTATATACTGTAATAAAGGAGTTTGAAAATAGTGAGTTTATTGCTATTTTTTTATGAAAGGTCTTTTCCTTGCATTTTCCACTTTGTAGAAAAGGAAATCTTATAAATGGGGGTTTGGGTTAGAAATAGACGAATACTGAAATGAAACTTCTTAATAATTATAAAAAAATATAAAATTAATGTCAAGAAAATCAGGTTCTAGCTGAGTTTACGAGCACCAAATTTTATAAGATTTTTTTCTTCAAGTCTATTAGAGCCTATAGGATTCAACATTTCATGAAATGAAAATTCATTAATAATATAAAATAATAATATTTTAACTAATACCTTCGGGTAAAACGAAAAATAATAGATTTTAATATTATGACATACGTATAATAAACTGGACAGCCATAAAAAACTACACGTTAACTGACAGTAGGTAAATTAATTAGAAAAAACTAAATTCTTCGACATCTTAGTCATATTTAAATTAGCTTATTTATACCCATTATACCCATCAAAACATTTCAATATCCTTCGATAAACTATGTTGCATTCATCTTAATTTAATTCGAAGCAGTTATTAACAAAACCTTTTTAGACAAATAGAAACTCAAACAGTCTCTGAAAGTAAAAAACTAATATAAAGCCTTTTTTAAATCGACTTAAAACAAAAAGGTTAAAATTATAAATATGACGTAAATACTTCTAAGTTTACTAACTATTCTTTTATTTTATTTAGAGAGAAAATCACATTTGTTAAACAAGAGACGATTAGAAGCCTCTTTGAATTTGGGCCTAAAATAAGGATTCGCATATATTGATCACCGAAAATAGTTTCCCTCGTCCCAGCGCCTTAACTAATTTGCCATTGCCGAAGCCTGTCGATACAGCCTCCGCAGCTAATACATCAAGTCCGTCTTCGTAATTAAGCCTGGTATTCGTTGATCCACGCATTTTATACATAGTTCATACAATAAATTCGCTCTTTTTGAATAAAGGTCACTATCAGGTCATATTAGAAGTACCAATTGAAATGAGGGTAAGAATTCCTTTGATATAAAAATATTAACGGCGTTTTTCACATTGAAGCAGTTTTATTCAATACTATTGATGAATGTTTTAGAATATTTCTTTTCTTTCTCTAAGGACAATTTGTCTATAAAGCCCACGTGTAACCAACTTTCAAAAAGAAAATGAAGTATGTTACCTGAGGCACATGTGTTAAACATAAATCTTTCCTCCATCTTTCAGTTAAACAGAATTTCGACATGCATTACGTACGTCTCATTTTGTTTTATCCGAATGTATTTTATTATTCCTGTGCCTTCTGCTTATTATTTCTTTAGTATATATGCATCTTTAAATTAAAAAAATCGAATGCTTAATATCACTTAGGTACGAATACTTATTTCTTTGTCAATCCATGGTTGCCCAACTGATTCAGATCTCTTCTCAGAAGATATTTTTGTCCCATGCCTTTGAGAACTTCTTTTTATGAAAAAAAAACTCTCAATTGCGTAGGTTTCCTCAAGATTTTCTTTACGTTTTCCTTAAACTTAAAGTTGCGATAATTATTCTAATTGCGCACATTTTAGAACAATTGCTAGTTTCAGCCGAGTATCGAACCTCAAACCATTAAGCTATATGCTCATATTACTTGATAAGTACTATATGAAATTACAAATTACACTAAGCTGCTGCGTAGCAAGTCTACGACCGTGCTACGAACTCATTACTTTGCGTAGAGCCTGTCGTAGCCCGTAGCTGTACTAAAGCTTATTATGATCTTGTCGTTCAAACTTAAATAAGATTGACACATATTTTCTCGAAGAAGTTGAGAAAATTGGCATACATAATATTTTCTTATAAGAAAAAAATATCTAAGATAATTTGGCTCGTGTATGGTAAGTAAAAGAATGTTGATACATTTTAATGAATAATATCGACTATTACCAATATTTCCGTGAGATATATTGTGATATTATAATTACAAAATGAGGTATAATTTTACTAGTAACTTTTACGACACATATGTGATATCCTTCCATACGTTGACGGTGATGGTTTCCATATTGCTTCCTTTCAACAAACTTTTATTCAATACTGATTTAGAGCTGCAGTGCTCTGATTTGAAGGGAGAGGCAGTTATAGTACAAAACATGTTTGGCGTACACATCAATTTTCAGACCTAGTCAAAATTTGGTAGAACTAATCCTATCTGATGTAGATTAACAATGTCTATGGGCATCAGTTGCCATTTACCACCAGATGGACTGAATAATCATTTGCTGCCGTTCCATTATAAAAATAGTTTGGAAAATCCAAACAAGTATATTAAATTACAAGTCTATTAAAACAGTAAGTGTAGTTTAGTTATTTCAAAACTTAAAAAAAAGTCGCTGTATTTAGGAACCTAAATCGGAATGAGTATCAACAACTTTTAAAATTATATACTTATAAGGCTTTAGTAAGCGAAAAAAATAAGAGGAATATTCATAGCTATAGTAATAGTGTTTGTTATACATATTAAGAAATATAAGAATACAACGCACAGTGTTGCTACCGTGTTCGTAAAAAAATCCACAAATTATGTAATTGTATTTAGTAAAAAATAATTATAGAAATAAATCAATAATAAGGGAATAACATAAATCAAATAAATAAAATATTATTAAAAGTGGAAAAAAATATGAAGTGGATTAAAAATACAATTTATCGACAATATATAGCTTAAAGGTCAACATGGCCGAGAAAATGGCGAGAGAGTCTCATTAAACTTGAAATAAAAAATACTTTTATAGATTTAAATATTCCTGCAGAGTTCCGCGAAGAAACAAAATATAAAATTATTTTAGATTCTTTATCATTAGACTATTGTAACTGTAACGATCCATCGACAACTAGGCTCAAACTGGCCATGTCCTTTTAACAGTAACAGTAACAGTAAGTGTAGTTTAGTTATTTCAAAACTTAAAAAAAAGTCGCTGTATTTAGGAACCTAAATCGGAATGAGTATCAACAACTTTTAAAATTATATACTTATAAGGCTTTAGTAAGCGAAAAAAATAAGAGGAATATTCATAGCTATAGTAATAGTGTTTGTTATACATATTAAGAAATATAAGAATACAACGCACAGTGTTGCTACCGTGTTCGTAAAAAAATCCACAAATTATGTAATTGTATTTAGTAAAAAATAATTATAGAAATAAATCAATAATAAGGGAATAACATAAATCAAATAAATAAAATATTATTAAAAGTGGAAAAAAATATGAAGTGGATTAAAAATACAATTTATCGACAATATATAGCTTAAAGGTCAACATGGCCGAGAAAATGGCGAGAGAGTCTCATTAAACTTGAAATAAAAAAAAAACTTTTATAGATTTAAATATTCCTGCAGAGTTCCGCGTAGAAACAAAATATGAAATTATTTTAGGTTATATCATTAGACTATTGTAACTGTAACGATCCATCGACAACTAGGCACAACCTGGCCATGTCCTTTTAACAAATAAATAGATTTGCAATTAAATAACTTTAACTCATTTGCTGACATTTTTGATCTCGAATGCCACTTTAGGAATTTTAGCCATCTATAGTGGAATTGAATTTTTATTGTTATTAATTATAACTAAGTATATTGAATTAAACCGTGATTTTAAATAGGTATTAAATTCATAGAATTCTGTATCCATTGAATAAACAATGGACTCGATCGGTACAGCATTTCGAGTAGTTATCGTGACACATTCATTTAAATTTACCGACGTACACGGAAAAATATGTATAATCAAGATTTTTTAATATTACAAGGTAAGGAGAATAAACTAACACAGATATGTTGCCATTTCTGAGAACAGAAACGATTGCCTCATAGATAAGTTAGCTGCCACACCAAAATAGGTATAGCGACGTTTAAGATTAAAATTATGAAAATTACTTACTTCTAAAATCTGTCGATTATGTCACTGAGGCCCTAGAGTTAGAGACTACAGAAACTCCAATAGGTTGAGACCTTTTAATTGCAGGCCATTTGTCCTAATGCGTTACTTCAAAACTTATTTCATTTCAACATTATGAACAATGGAATTTTCAACTGTATTCAGAGAGGGCAGCGGAGTCGATCGAGTCTAATTATTTTCGGGATTACGACCAACTTCGTAACCCCATTATTTACCCGGTCTATTGAAGGACTTTTTTGTTTTCCTCGCTTCATTTTACAATGAAAAAAACGAAGCCTGTGTTAACATCTGATGATGAATTAATGCTATGGATTGTGCAATAGAATTAATATGATTTGACTTTGACCCACGTTCTGTATACTTCACCTAACGGTGAAATCATATGGTCTAGGATTTTATTAATATATATGACTGAAGTAGCAAACGAGCACGCAGTCCAACTGATGGTAAGTAGTGACCGCCGCCCATAGACACCTGTAAGCAACTTCATATAGAACATTGGTTCTATCTGAAGTCAATCACAGATGCGTCGCTACTTCCGAGGACTATGATGGTCGCCTCATATAAAAGTTTTTTTTTTCAAATAGGAAATCAGTGTAGTTCGTCAGGTGAGGAACCACTGTCATACCTATTTGACAACTATCTGTGTTAATCTAGATCATAAACTATCTGTGTACCAAATGGACGATAGTGTGTGTAATGTGTTTTTATTTCATTTATATATAATATATGCGTTATTTGAAAAAAATATTAACATTCCGTAGTCCTTCTCTACGTCAAATATAACCATGCAAAATTTCATACTCCTCTATCCGTGGCAAGATACTTAAAAATGTACCCCAAGTTTCTGTATCAATATATAGATTACTTTATAACTATGTAGCTAAAATGTTATTAATTGTTTTATTTTAAGGGAGTAGTAAAGTTTTAACACCTATTCGGGTGTTTAATCATTTACGGTAATTGGGGTTTATTGAGGTAGGCTCGGTAATAACTTTATCCACATTATAAAGGATTCCTGCGATTCATTATTTAGGATAACTAACTACTAATAATAGGAAAATTCCGAACTAGTATATCTATACTAATATTATAAAACTGAAGAGTTTGTTTGTTTGTTTGAACGCGCTAATCTCAGGACCTACTGGTTGGAATTGAAAAATAATTTTTATGTTGAATAAACCATTTATCGCGGAAGGCTTTAGGCTATATAACATCACGCTGCAACTATTAGGAGCGAAGAAATAATGGAAAATGTGAAAAAAAAACAAGGAAAATTATTCATCCTTGAGGACTTTCGTTGCGTGCGCTGCGAAAACGGTTCAAGATACCAAAAATATATGTATGAAAGGAATATTCCTCTTGAATGACTATGTATATGTCATGTATGTTTTAAGCGCGGGCGAAGCTGCGGGTTTTAGCTAGTTAGAAATATTTTTGTATTTTTAAGTGAATTAATATATACCTATATTATATCAATAATAATATGTGTTATCAATTTTTATGTCTCCTAATTTTTTTCTTTTTAAATAATATATTATACAGTTTTTTTTTGAAAATAATGTAAAACATATTTCAAATCTAGAAAAACCCATTACATGAGCAAATATAAAATTATAAAAATAAGATTACAATCTGACTGATCGAAAATACCTAAATAGTACATCTAGTGACAGGAATCGGAACGAGATGTTATTCATAATCATTGAAGTACGAAAACTCATTATTAGAATGGTAAAGACGGCCCACGTCGAGACCAAATTATATACACGATTTTCGATAAGTAGGCAGTAGGCATATTGTATAAATAGACTAATAAGCTTTTTAATAAGTAGATAGACTTTAAGTACTTTAATTAAACCACCGGGGTACTGAGTTTCAATTTTTTTTTTACAACTATGAACTTATGTACATGTATGATATTTTCTAAATTCAAATTTTACTGATTCACACCTGGCTAGCGTGTGTTACACCCTCTTAACAATGAGATCTATGCCCGGCAGTAGGACGGTACGTGCACGACAATATGTGTATATGAGTTTTGTACTCTTTCACACAAAACCACTGGACAGAAATCGCTGAAATTCTACTGACACTTAGTTTATAATCTAGATTCTGTCTTCAACCCGCTAGGGACAACAATGCTGGTGGGCACGGGTCTTCTCTCAGAATGAGAGAGTAATAGACCATAGCCTTAACACACACCTATGAAAACTTTTTTAAACAACTCTCGGGTGTGTAGGTTTCATTGTAATACGCACATAATTTTAGAAAAATCAGAGGTGCGCGCCTGGGTTTGAACCTCGGACCTCCCTATCGAGAGGGCACGTTTCAACAATTAATTCTATCACTGCTTGTTATATCTTACATGTTAATCTAGGTTATAGCCATGAATAATGTGCGTATTAGAAATTAATTATCACTGCCTTTCGGTGAAGGAAAACATCGTGAGGAAACCTACCCGAGAGTTCTTTAAAAAAAAAGTTCTCGGAGATGTGTGCAGCCCAACAATTCTCACTTGGCCAGCGCGGTGGACTATAGCCTGAACTCTCTCATTCTGAGAGGAGACCCGTGCCCAGCAGTGGGACAGTAAATGGTTGACGAGAACATGTAGAGTATCCTACATTGGTAGACATGACCGAAGCGGGCGACTCCTCGGGTATAGTCTTTTTTTTTTGTTCTCGAGGGAGAAACCTTCAAAAGGTACCCGACGCCGTGGGAGCGACGCAGGGTTATGTGGGATTTTTTCCGCACTAAAAACCCCTGGTGGCCGTCCTCGGCGCTATAAAGAGGACTCCGGGAACTCGGACCGACCGCAACCTGAATCCTCTTAGCGCGTTGCCCCATCGGGCTCCTCCCAGATGGGCGGCTGGGCCCACCGCTCCGTCTAGTCTTTACGACGGTATGCGGCCACATATACCGCCGTCCTTCCCGGGATCGCCTGACCAAACAGTTCGAGCTCCCACTCTAGCCATCTGCAACGGCGGAAGCCCCTTTTAGTAGCCTCTTACCACATCCAGGGGATGCCGTAACCCTATTCTGATCCCGGAACTACAGGGACGCGCGGGTATAGTCTAGCACTTAACATTACTTTTAATACCGCCTGTAACCGTAACTTAAGAGCTCAAATTTGTCAACCCCCTATCAAAATTTATTAATTAGAGCCCTGTAGGGATAAGTCCAATATTGAATATTCAAGATAAGCTGCAAATCCCCGGATCGACGTAATGAGCGCTCAATCCCGGATTCTAATAATTATCGCTCAGTTTATTGCTTGGGAATAGTTTACGCGTATTTCATCTTAGGCTCATTTGTTAATTGATTTTGTTACTGACGGACTGTTTTAATTAAATGAATTGTGAACTTTGTGTAATGTATTTCAATTTTTTTGTTAAAGTTAGCTATGAATGTATGAACGTTTAAGCGCTTTTAGGTACCTAATGAATTAATGATTCTAAAAAAATATTAAGACTTTTAATAAAAGTAATGTATTATAAATTGTGTGCTACGAGTATTTGATAAAAAATTCTTGTCTATACGTAATACTAAAAATAAAATTTACTGATATTTTTAAGTATAATATCATATAACAATATATGTACAAATAGAATAGTCACAGCTTAAAATTCTAATGAAATTAATGCGGCGTAAAAATAACTACACTAAGTTAATTCTAAGTAGGTACACAATCACATAGATACAACGCGACAACAGATCACATAATTAATTATTAAAATATATTATGTTTCAACGGGAATCGAACCAGACACCATTAAGTTGCTAACAGCGGATTTAGCTACAAGCGTAAAATTACACAACGTTAATTAATTAAACAATGTTTATTATCAACAAGATGTTCCTCATAAAACCTACAAAAGCTATAGAGCTCACTTTAATACGAAATCACAATAGTAGCGAAATTGCTGAACAAATAGCGTCTGAAACATTCGTTCAGTGCAAATTAATACAATTCCCGCATTATTATATTGTTTCCTACAAAGGATTTAAATTAAACCAAAGCCTGTGGCTAACGTGAAATTTTACTACAAAATTGCTTTTGTTTAAGGAAAATAAACACGGATTAGTCCGATTTGGTATTAAATAAAGGTTTAATATGACAAAAGGCCAATTTATCGTATTCACTCGCGCATGCCGTAAATTTAAATTAATTTCATAAAGGACATTTTATAAAATGTACACTTTGCAAATTATTTTAAGTCCATCTGATCGTAATTAACATATGAGGATTTTGTATTCAACCTCAAATATAGTAGGTTTAGAGTCCTTCCTGATATATTGTATGTCATGTCCGCACAAATATGCAGCTACCTTTAAGGACTCAATTGGTCAAATCTTGTTTTTGTCTTACCATAATAATGAAAAACAACATTCAGTAACTTTTTAACTATTGTGATATATTTTATATTTTCTTATTATTATATTTTTTTCCTTGAAAATTGCTACGGTAGCAATGTCTGTGATATCAAAAATATAAAGGCAAACCTATTGGTGAAAATTCTGCTATAATCATATATGTATTTTTTAGATTTAATACATAATTACTCGTAACATGAAGCTTGTCAAATTTGACCACGGAGGAACAGTGAGTAAGTATATTGGCAAATAAAACAAAAAGTATTACTTTTCTAAGCCTAAAATATTGTCACTTAATGCTTAACGTAATCATTATAGATGAAATAGCATATAGCATCACATAGCATCAAACAAAAACCAATGAATTTTATTTGAGTAATTTTAAATTTAATTTAATCTAATATGTTACTCCGTATCTTGGTAACATGAAATTTTTGTTCTATTAATCTCTAATTTTCTATTTAACTAATATTTTTTAAAACACCGATGGAAGTCAGGAAAGTAGATAGTTTAAGTTTTCACACCGTTATTATACTTTCAAGTTTTCTGGCTACAAAACTGAATAAGTAATGATGCCAGCTAATATAATTAGAATCAAAACATCAATAATCAATAAAGTCGTAGTTATTCCATTGGAAGCTGTTTCAGGAAAGCTTCGACAGAATAAATCGACCATGGCTCCTGTGGCATATGATAAGGCTGTATGAGCGAACTGAAGTGCACAGTACAATAGTAGTGCGTTTCTGTGTAGTTTTATCACATTGTCATGTTACAACGTTGCATAACTTTGCTGTGTCGAGAGGACAAAAGGATTATATGGTCGAAAGATTTTGGATTGAATGGTTGTGCAACAGAAAAACGCCTTATAATAAGTTTGAATCTTTAATATTATTTAGGGGTACAACCCATTATTGTCCCACTGCTGGGCACGAGTCTTCTCTCAGAATAATCAGTTTTGGACCATAGTCCACCGCGCTGGCCAAGTGCAAATTGGTGGACAGTATTTTTTTACTCATAGTTTATTCATATAAAATATCAATAAATAATTTGAGCATAGATTTCTATGTAATATGCGACATTTTTTAAAAGGTGTTTTTATTTTTTGGTTACTTGAAAAATAATCAAACCAGTATATAGTCCTAGTGATTATAAAAATAGACACCAATTAAGTGGAGAAAGTTAGGTAAGTCGTATATGAATGATACAATTATAATTACATTATTATAAGCGTACGTTAAAACATTTTGGCAATCAATCAAATCTTGTCGAACGATTGCCGAAGTTAGTATTTCAATGAGCATCATTCGGTACAAACACATCGATCATTTCCTTAGAAATACTGATACTCGCTAAAAAAACTGGCTTTATGAAAGGCAGCCTTTGATAGATGCAGTCTTAAGGCGGCTCGACAAATATCTCGACGTCAATAAGAGTCTAATAACGCCCCAATATCCGCGACACAGATCCAAGGCTTGGATATTACCCAATATTAATGTAAATAAGATAAGGACTTGCTTTGATCACTTTTTATCAAAGATGGAGTTATTGCTCTGTACTGACTCGCAAATAAAGATTTAGACATTTTAATTTAGTTAAGGCTTAAGATTTTTAAAACATTTCGTGCGCTGAGATGAAGGTATATTGCGTTTGATAGGTAATTTAGAGAGAAAACAATGTGATGTAACACATTGTAACACATTTATATACACCAACGGTATATAAAACAACAACGAATTAGCCAAAATATTAACTAAGTCAAAAAATACGAAATCCAATACTTGACACTGTTGTTTCAAATGTTTCAAAGCTCATACACCAAAATTTGTAGTCAATGCTTGCTATTTCATTTCCATAACATGCTAATGTGAAATAATAGAGCATTATTACCTCTAGTTTAGAACACAAACTAAAGGTATTTACTGTTTCGGGAACACTGGTTGATATTTATTGTGATTGTGTGACTTCGATACCAAGCTGTAATTGGAATACATTATCCGATGCATTAGCTATTTGTTCGCTTAAAACCCTCGGGAAAATTTATCTTATGTTAGGTCTTTAATATGGTTCCACTCAATGTTCAGTATTAAAATATTTTAAGGTTCAATAGATCAGTATTCAAATATTTTAAGGAAGTAATAAATGACTATACAATCCACCTGATAATAAATGGCCACTGCCAGCCATGGGGACCTGTAATCAGCCACTGATAAGATCAGTCCTACCTGAGTTTAGCCACAGATGCGTTGCTACCCTTGAAGACTAAATTGGAACGCCATGGATAAGTATATGTCACTTACCATATGACCTTCAGACCAGAGCAGTGCTTAACACGATTCGGCAGACATTGATGTGGCGGTAGTGGTTGCAGAGTCGAATCACGGAGACTTCTATCACCTTTGTTGTGGTAAGCTACTTTTGTTGCATAACATAAATCAGAATATCCAAACACGGCTTCTCCGTTAAACTATTCTGTTTAGAACTTCCACGAATCACACATATTTATAAATTTTAAATGAGACCTCGATGAACGATACATATACTTTCATAAGTGATTTAAATGATTCACTATAAATTTTATATTGAAAAATTCATGCGATCGAATGTTTTACGTCAACTTTGTTTAATACTTTATTACAAGAATTGATGTACGTTGTAAGTAGACTTTATTGATTTAACTCGACTTGACCTGACATGAGATTACTTCGTGTCATATATGCCATTTAAATAACATTTTTGGAAAGAAACTCTTTATCACATAAGAATTTTCAAGAACTTATACTTTATCAAACAATAAAATCTATTAAACTACATATACATAATAGAGCATAGTATCGTATTTTATATAACAAACCGCACCATATTATTATACAATTTTAACGTATATAAATAAAAATATATATAATAATATTATAAAAATCTATATCTATATCATCGTGGCAATTGTTTATATTTCAGCTCTCACTTGTTTATTTTAATCAAAGTTAGAGGCAATTCAAGATTTAATCTCATTGTTTTTTATTATTATCGTATGATAACAATTTACTTTAACAAGCCCATGGAAGGTCGATGAAGAAAGCACAAACAGAAAAATTATCCAGTCATATTCAAACCAATGGGTTGTACCAACTGTGATCAATTACCGTTTGGCGTTCTGAACATCAAAAGTAGGTTTCCAAATGAACAAGCCTGTTAATTAATTATTATGTCCCCTTCGCTCCAGTGAAGCACGAAATGCAACACTTAGCGCGTCTGACTATCGTGCAAATAATTTTGATATTACAATGTTTGTTTTTATACTGATGCTTTTTTCGTTTTACAATACGCCTAAGCTGTCTACAGTTATAGCTACACACTATGATTTTTCCCTTATTATTATAGATGATAAAACAGCTTGGGACTGAACAATACGTAATTAATAAAATGTCAAAGTGTAGCGTATCCTGCCAAACGTGCTCCTTGTTAGGCCAAATGTAGGGCAGAATACTGGAGCTAACTTTTGTTACCCATGTAAAAACAAGATGGCAAATACAAAAATAAAAAAAAGATATACAAAGAAAAAAACAAACCCACTGAGTTTCTTGCCGGATCTTCTCAGTTGAGGTCGTGTTCCGATCCGGTGGTAGTGTAAAAAAATATATATAAATGTAACTGACAATTTGTAAGCGCCCCCGAAGGCCTATGCAAAATAAAGACATTTATTTCATTTCATTTCATTTCCTGTGTCTTGGGTACCATGGACACACACGAGACGAATACACAAACACCCAGACCCAAAATATGAATCTAAACTCGTCATTCGGATTATTATCTGGCTGGGAATCGAACCCGGGACCCATTGCGCGGTAGACCGGTATGGTAACCGCTCCGCCACGCGGGTCGTCAAAATATAATATAAAAATATAAATAAATAGAACAACTTGAAGAGAGTAAACGATGGTTCAACCCCACACAGCACTTATTCAAGATTAGACTAACCGAATATACTGTGTCTTACTATTCAATAATTAATTTATCAATGCGTTGGATATAGCCTTGTTTGTATGAATACGCGGATACCTAACCATTGTTCCCATATTGGTGACTTGCTTATTCCCGCCGCTCTACGTGCTTTCATAATTAACATAGTAATGAGTGTCCCCGTATTAATACAGGCCACCAATCTGTGTGCCGAATTTTAGCACAATGAGTTTTGTACTTTTTTGCGTGAAAGTGTTACAAATACACATAAGTATATTCTCACAAACATTCATATCATATCATACAAATATTATAAAGGCGAAAGTTTGTGAGTGTGTATGTTTGTTACTCCTTCACGTGTAAACGGCTGGAGCTATTTTCATAAAATTTGGTAGGGAGTTAGCTGATACTGTGGATTAACATAAAGGCTACTTTTTACCGTGGGAAAATATCTTATTCCTACGGGACAATCAATTTTTGTTAACGCGGGCGAAGCTAGGGGATTCAACTAGTATCACGATAACGATGTGAGTCAATCTAAGTCTTAATAAATATTAATTTAATAACAATCTATTATTTCTTTTTAATCGACTTCCTAAAGAAAAGAGGTTGTCAATTCATCATCCATTTTCGTCGCACACCCGTCGTAACTCTTGATTAAAGTTGTCAATCTTGATCCTTCCATCAAATTGTTTCATACGACGGTCTATTCGTCTCAAAATGCGTGATACATAAACATAATAAACGTAATTTATATGTATTACTTCCGCATTTTATTTGAACGTTTCTTATTTCGGATATGAGCAATAAAGGTATATTGCATGCTCTGAAATGTATGACACGTTGATGATTGTAATATAACAGATGTCTCGGTAATATTCGACAGATTTTTTCATTTATCGCGACGATAAATCTGTCGTTGTCCGCGAAATAAACAAATAATTCAATCCAATTGGACCATAACATATCGCTCGTACCCTGATATATGGCATAAGGGCATTGTTTGTTTTATTTGCTGGTATAACTTGCATATTTATTTCATTTAAATACACGCTTTCTACACTCATAGCCCCACACTAGGATTTTCTTCTGTGTCGTGGGTACCATGGACATACACAAGACGAATACACAAACACCCAGACCCAGAACATGAATCTAAACTCATTATTCAGATACCTGTCTGACCGGGAATCGAACCCGGGACTCATTGCGCGTCAGACCGATATGGTAACCGCTCCGCCACGGGGGTTGTCATACGCCACGTGTGGTCAATTGCATTTGACCGCACTAGACTAATTTTATTACTATAAATGACTTTATATAGAACAGGGATTACATCTAGGGATTACAGATCCGTTACAACTCCCGAGCACTAAAATGGTCATAACGTTAGCTGGCAACCACATCCGTCCATCGAGGTGCAAGAACTGCTTCGAGCTAGAAATAGGCGCGGCGGTGGTGCCTTCGACGGACCACACTCGTTATGCTTTGCTTATAGAACACAAATCAATTGCATTGCACTACTGTCCACTTTCTTATATAAAGATTTGATCGTACTTCGTTTTCAAGGTGGTAGAACCAGTTTAGTTCGCCCGGGGAAGTACCACCGCCCCACCTAATTCTATCCTGAAGCATTTCTTGCGTTTCGACAGAAGGGTGTGGTTGCCGGCACACTTTCACATGAGGCGACCATCATAGTCCTCGGGAGTAGCAACGCATCTGTGATTGACTTCAGATGGAACACATGTTCTGTATGAAGTTGATTACAGATGTGAATGGGCGGCAGTGACCACTTACTACCAGATGGACTGCATGTTCGTTTGCTACTTTAGTCAGATAAAAAAAAACTTACAAATAACAATAAATAAAGTTCAAAGAAATAAGCCATTATAGTTACGTTTTGTTTGTTACAAAAATGTAATACACATTGTTGCATTTTAGCAAAAATGGAAAAGACATTCATTCATTCAATTTCATTAATTAATTCTAGTATGTGACCAAGTCCAACCTTTTGATTTGAAATTTCTTTCGGCCTATCACAACGGGTAACCGGAACCGGAAGTTATGTTTATTATAGAAAATAATTATACCATGTTTTAACGGATTTTATTTTGTTCAGATTTTATTTATTAACACTTAACAACGAACACAGTGTTTTCAAATAAGGCGGGTTCAAGCAAGGTGTATTCGGCGTGAATTGTTTGCTTACCAAAAATATAAATAAAGATAAACAAATAGATTACCGATTAATGGCAAATCGGAGAGCCCTTCAAAAATAAGACTTCAAAAATGTGAGAACTTAACATTCTTTGTTTGGCCACTGTGAGTTACGTTCTCATAGTGAGAAAAGACCTGTTCCCAGCAGATGGCCAGATTAAGATTGATGATAAAAAGCCTATAATAACATTATACAGGAAGAAGAGGAAGAGTTTTTATGATTTATGATTTATTTTCACAAAACGGCATAGACATTGTGGACATGACACGCGAGCACTCAGCACTGATGATGAACTGATGCTTAGCATTAAAAAGACTTCATCATCACGTTAATATCGAGGCCATCCAGCTAATCGATACGACGGACCTAGTGGGAAGACTCAAACGGATTAAGCCCCTTAAGTTAGTGATATAACATCGTGTAGTGTTAGTGAAATAGTGACTTAATTAAATCATAGAACACAAGAACAGTGTGTCTACCTCTTCATGTTAGAACAACAGTGCAGTGTCAATGGATGCCTTCTTCAATAAACAATTATTTAGCAGTTTAAGTTAGACTAGAATTACTCACTAGCCTTATATAAGGCTAGATTGTAATTAATATGAAGTATCCTATTATTCTTTCGGTACTTTATATATAACATAAAAAAACTATGTCCTCAAGACGTAATTTTAATTTTTTTTTTTCTTTTCTTCTTAAGTAGGATAAATTTTATTCACAAGCCCCCACAAACAGCGGCTCCCTTTCACTGCTGGAAATAGAACTTCTTAAAATAAGTTTGCTATTCTCGTACCTACTTAGATATTAAAATAGGTACACAGTGACGTCTGTGTATACTGATTGTATTTCTTGTTTATAATTAAATATATCTTGTTTATAATGAACATAAAAAGTATTATTTAAAACTTATAGAATTAAGTAATGGACGGCTGGATGGATAATTATAATTATAATCATATATTATAATCGATTCATGTAAAAAAATATCGTAGAACATCATCATCATCAGAAGTGTGAATAAATAAATTTCGTTATGAGAAGAGATTGATATTTAAAAAAATGAATATTGTGATTTTTACGATAAACACTCAAAAAAGAATTACATTTCCAAATAAAAATTACTCACGGGAAAATGTAACAGGATTAAGTCCGATTCAACTCGAAAATTATTAATGTATTTGATTTGAATATGCAAATTCGGAAATCCTTTCTAATTTTAAGCCGGAAATTTGACCAAAATGATATCCAATTACACAATTTCAAATATGTGTATTAGGTTTGCTTCTATACTCAATGTACAACGTCGATACCTATGTGGTAGTTTAAAATTTACCTACATATTTTTAAAACAAAATATAATTTAAATAATTTACACTACCATGTTTAAGAAGAATTTAAGAAAAAAAATTAAATGTATTTGTATAAGATAAGCATAGCTCATAGCTCTCAAAATCGGCAAGCTGAAGTGGCAGTGGGCCGGCCACATCGCTCGGAGGACCGATAACCGATGGGGAAGAAAGGTCCTCGAGTGGCGACCACGTTTAGGCAAAAGGAGTACAGGTCGCCCCCCTACCAGGAGGACCGATGACCTGAAGAAGACAGCGGGAAACCGTTAGATTCAGAGGGCACAGAGGGCTCTCAGAATAAGAGAGTTTCAACTTTCAACCGCGCTGGCCAAGTGCGAATTGGTAGACTTCACCTCCTCCTCACCTCCGATAACTTTTTTTTTTAAGAACTCTCGGGTGTGTCGGTTTCCTCACGATGTTTTTCTTCAATGAAGCAGTGATAATTAATTTCTAATACGCACATAAATCTGTGGTGCGTGCCTGTGTTTGAACCTCGGACGTCTCGATCGGCGAAACGACGGAGGGCAAGTTTCAGCCATTAGGCTATCACTGCTCTTACACCACATTGAAAACATAAGCGAAAAATAAATTGATTTAATTTTAGTGTTAAATTCGCATACAGGCAGAGTTAGTTCTTCGTCATCATAAAATCCTAAACGCTAAAAATAAAAATAGAATGTAAATGAATCTCGTTACCGTAAAAACAATCAAAACTCAACTTGTGTTAATCAATTTACAATAAAACGTAATGTAAGGCTGAGTACACAACCGCGTGTGATTTCCATGCAAATTGCTTCGCCAGATGGCTCTGCGTGTATCGCTTGATATTAAAGCAATTTTAATTCAGCATACGAGCCAAATTGCGGGTGTTCAGTTCGAATTACAAACTTTAACACTTGACTTTAAAATTTGTAATCTGGGCTTGCGTTAAGCCTTTTTTAATTAAATCCATTTTGCAAACCGTCAAGATACTTTTTAAAACTTAATTCATATCGCGGCATTAGTTGGCTTTTTTAATAATGAATAAGCGGTTAACCAAATATTGTCTAACGGTTATGGTTGATATTACTTTTACAGCGCCATAAATGCAATCACATATTTTTTTTATTTTATCGTCAAGCATTATTCAAATTCCTACAAATCTACTATCTTGACGAAAATTATCACATCGTATACTTGAACTAGTGTAGCCTTTAATTAATTTAATTATTTTTCTTATTAAATTCAATGGCAGTTCAAAAATTCGGACTAAAGGTATGCCATAGTAGCTATTGCATAAAAACGAATATCATAGTAGCCTTCAAAGCTTAATAAAAATCGTACATAATTTTTATTACACATTTTTTTTCAAAATAAAATATAGTACATAAATTCAAATCCAATCCACCGCATCGTAGACAGTCTACAAGGCCTCTAACTATGAATCTGGGATACGTTACAGATAAGACGAGATAGATTTTATGGCTTTATTAATACTCCAGAGCGACCCACATCAGCGCTCGTACCGCCATAAATACTCGCCCGTCGGGATAGGTGACACGCTCCTCAGGGATTCCCTTTCTCGAGGATGCTCGGATCATTGTCTTAATGAGAAACTTTAGTCAATTACGAAATGAGCCGCATAAAGATCACATTATTAGGCTCTTATACATGATTTTTAAGGAGAGGAATGAAATATGAAGCAATGTTGTAAAATGTATGTGTTTTACGATTTTTATCCATGTGTCAACCACGTAATATTGATCTTTAATAGCAACACTTCTTGTCATATCCGTGAAATTGGAGGAAATTAAGGGACAAATTCTAGCAATGGCTAATAGCTTCTTGAAATGTATCCTGTCAGCATGAGTTTAAAAATACCTCAGTTCATGTTACTGTTAGTAAAAATCTCTATAATCTAAATTAACTCATCACATCAATTAGGAACCAACTACACCCGAGCAGGCCATTAATAATAATTTTCAAAAAATAAAATATTGTAGTACATTATAAATCAAATACCTTATATAACTAACAAATATTCCCTATATCGAAAGAAAAACACAATATAAAGCAATATTTTTCTTAACAACTAAATATTATAACAAAAGTTAAACATAACAAATAGTATGAAAGTGGTATTGTAGAATAGATTATAGAAGCATAATCTTTCAAAAAGTTCATGTTAATCATTCGAAGAGCACACTAACCGTGTAACATAAAATATATCTCCGGTTAGTGATCCATAAACACTCGATCGTAAGTGATACGCGAGCGAGCGCCAGTAAACGTGACGCAGTAAACGCGTATCGCGTGACGGCGCTCGTAAATACGATGCCGCTAGTGTACACTGCGCCTTACAATTTTATAACTATACTCGCCGGGATTCAATTTTATTTGGAAATGTAGACAAAACCTTTGTGGCTTGGTGGTCACTCTACCGGCAGCGGCGAGAGAGGCACCTACACGTATTAGTACGATTAGTTATCCTAATTAATTGAAATTACTACAAATATTAAAACCTTCTTTTTTACAAAGTATTTAATTAAACTAGTCACCCGTAGCATCGGTAGAAATTCGACCGTAATTTCAAAATGAACAACCTAAACTTTATATTGTCCAAAGTAGTACGAATATTTCTGAAATTCAAATAAATTGTAATAATTTCCAAGTAATTTTGAACGCACCCATTAAATGTAAAAAGCATAATTAGCTAAGAAGTATTTAAAAGCAATAAGCCGTATTTAAAAGCAAGCGGGTATTTTGACAAAGACAGTGACATTTCTGGCGTTATCTTTTTTTATAGTAAGACATTGAATGTTCTATTTCGTTTATTAGTTATGTGTTTGTGACAAATGCACGGTAGTGTGTGTTGTTTTTAGTTGATTTTATGTATGTTGCATGCAATATTTGAAATAAATATAAATATTCTTCACTCCTACGCCCACTATAACCGTGCAAAATTTCATACTAATCCGTCCGCTGCACATTACTTAAAAATGCGTCACAAGTTTTTCACAACACTTCACGTATTCATATATAGATAAAAATAACTCAACAGCATTTTTGACTGACTGCATTGACTGGCGAGTCCGTAGGGAATAAAGAGTTCTTTCCACCCAAAAACTAAACACAGAAACTAAAATCCACCCATTACCTTCGAGAGGACGGCAATGTCTCAGAAACAGAAGAATCTAAATCCATCCTCTTCAACCTAAAAGACAGTGTTCTCCTAATTGAAAGACCTTTTTCGACACCAATTCCACTTTCCGCTGGTCAAGCGTCAGTCCTAGATCCGTCAGTTCACGTGTTGTAGATCGCTTTCCACAGAAATGGAGTGACAACCACACGAGGGTCAACTACCATATTTACCATTTACTTGTTTGTACAAAGCCGTGTGCTGTTAATCCGAGCAGTCGTCGCCGCGGCACGCGCTGTTTGTGTTACACCTTGTGATCTCAAATTCAAATCAAATTCGTTTATTTTACGAAAAAATATAGTATATGTAATAAAGTATTATATACTAGCTCATACCCCGGCTCTGCCCGTTTGCCATATAAAGTGTATCTTATTTATTATCCAGATTATAAAGTATCTGTGTGCCAAATTATAACTAAATGCGATCTGTAGTTTTTGCGTGTACCTAATATAAACAAACCCACATGCATATTTTCTAACAAGTTTTACATTTATAATGATAAATTAATAACGAATATGAAATAAGATAATCACTTATATCACTTATACGTTACAATACATTTGCAACAAACAAGAGGATACTTAGAATATATTAAGCATCGCAATGTAATGAAATGCCTGTGCCAGGAAGTCCCGCTCTTCCGTATCAAGCGATATACGATTATTATGGAAGTACAATATCATAATTAATTTTAAAGATGCCTTTTAATTACAATAGCTAACGAAATTAATAGGTTTTTGAGTAAGTTTCAAGAATACATATACGCTACTAAGTTTTGATCGCATCTTGATGCGCGTCATATTCTTTTATCCGTAGTTTCACCCGAGTTTAAGATAATATCGTATCATTAATTTAAATCGTAATGACTTTTGGTAGAATATAAAAACTATAGGTATGTTACCTCAAAGTTAGGTAGTTATTCACCCTGGTAGTATTTGAAATATTTTGTAAAAAACATATAGATACTTCTATTAATAATAGGATTTGATTTGTCATTTAATCAATATTGTGGCAAGCAATGTTAACGTTGTGATTCTTACATAACATTCACTTTAAATGCATATTACAGCGAAACAAAGTAAGCAAAAGATAAAATTTAAGTGCATTTATAAATAATTATCATTAAGTAAACGCGTTTTAATTTCCATTGTCTGTTTTCATATACCGTGTATGAAATAAATCACGTAATGATATATGACGTAACAGGAAGTGACAGGCTATTACTTCATAAATATTTTCGCCTAAAATTGAAAAATAATGCTGAGGGCCGCACGTGGGAGTTGGTCTGTTTTACATTTATTTATTTTGATTCGTAATTAGAAAATACGTACTTTATTAATCCGTAGTTTTTTTATATGATGAATATGGAAGTATACCAGCATGCAGTCCGCATGATGGTAAATGGCCACTGCCGCCCATAAACATATATTTATTTATTTATTTATTCATAACTTATGTCTATCAATTACAGGTTGACCTAATACGTTAGCGTAGTGAAATAAAATATAATTAAAATATTGATATTAAATTTATTTATTAAATAAGTTCAAAATTTTAAATTACATAAAAAAAATCAAATCAGTTAAGTCGTCGAATTTTATTATTATAAAATTCGGTGCATAAATAATAACAATTTTAAAGTCAAATTAAATATCAATATAAATCAATAGAATGTCGATAATTCGAATATAAAAATAAAAAATAATAAAAAAACATGTCAAAAATAATAATAAGAATCATAATTTAGAGTGGAATTTTAACATCAATCAACCTAATGTAAGATCAGACCTACATGAGGATGGTCATAGATTACTGCCGCCCATGGACATCTGTGGGCAACTTCATATGGAACAAAGGTTGTACCTAAAGTCAATCACAGATGCGTTGCTACTCCCGAGGAGCAAAATGATTGCCTTATATAAATGTAAGGCGGCAACCAAAAAAAACGTTATGGTGCACCAGATTTACCGAATTGAATGACTCAACATGTACCTTCCAGATTTTTTGGGACGCTCAGGCTTGTAGGTTTCCTCCTAATATTTTTCTTTACTGTTAAAATGAAGATACACTAGGCATCACACACTGCTTTAATATAAACCTTAGAGATTAATTGTCTTAAAACAGGATATTGTAAAACAATTATTTCGTTAATCATATACCAATTAAAAAGGATCCCATCCGGACATCTGTCACATTAGGCACTTGGCCGAACAGGTTATCAAATTAACCCGGATTTCAACCGGGTAACTAGATTAACACGCCGTTGTGTTGCTTGCATACCGTAGTTAAACTTTCGATACAAAACAAAGAGAAAATATGTACAGATTTCTGGGGCATTGGATTTAAGACTCTTTATTCCGAGGGTATTTCAGTGAGAAATCTTAGACAACCCGATATTTTAACTATTAAGTAGATGAGAGAAATGAAGAGCATTCTGCACCTGGCCAGTGTATTTGACTTTGATCTAAAATAATTATTAAACTCTTAATACAATTTTAAACAAGATTTAGATTAAATAAAGATTACTTATTTTTCGACCTTTAAACGATTAAATCTATTTACAGTATTTAATTTTCTGAAAACACTTATTTCGGCTATAACAGTTTCTAAAGAACTACAACTGCGTCGTGTACGATACAATTCTTTGACTTTAAATTATTTAATTTGCATCTCCGTTACATCAACACTTGATGGATATATCCGGATAAGGCCGTTAAGCGGCGTGTACCTACACCGGATTTGGCTTAGCGAGCGAAGCCCGCGCGATGCGACCTCGGACTGTATGCACTATCTGTTACTGTAAGCAGCAATTGACTGTTAATACGAACAAGCTCAAATTTTCTTACATACTCTTTGACCACGTGACCACGATCTATGTAACTGGGTGGAACTATCGGCAAAAAGGATTCAAAAACTACATATCGTGAGTAGCCGTTATATGCTTATTAAAATTCGTTCGGTATTCCAAAGAACATACGGTATATGAAAATTACATCACAATTATAATACCATAGGTCTCTGTGAAGGATGACAGTGACTTTTTTACAATGGGAGCATGTCGCAGAGCATGTAGTCCGATGTTGTTAAGTGGCTGCTGTCGCCCATGGACGTCTGTAATGTATTCAACGTCAGATAAAACCAGAGTCTTATCTCAAGTAAGCCACAGATGCGTTCCATCTGAGGTCTAAGAACGTCTTTGATAAGTATGTATCTCTAAGACACACTAAAACACAGTTGCGTACAACATTTCTAATATAGGCAGAAATAGGAAAAAATATCTCATGCAAAATTATTACATTTATGGTTTAAGATCTTTATTATTTCTCATTCAGAATTTTACAATTCACTTACTGAGAAAACACTTAAAAATTACAATTTTACGCGTACAGAAAACAAAACTTTTACCTACTTAAATACATACAAGTTACAATTTGTGCATGCAATTGAATAAAACAGGGTAGTTGCAAAAAAAATTTGCAGTATTACAAGGATGTATAGTGCTGCTGTACTGGATGTGGCATATATGGCAGCTAGTGAGTTTAACGCAAAATAAGTATATAAATACATGTTATTTATTAGATGTTTTTATACATATACATTTAGTTAATTAAGTTAGGTAAATTTTATTTTTAAATTAAACTTTAATTATTTTTAAATTACATTTCGAAAGTGCAATAATTTAGGTAAAACAGAATTAGCAAATAGAAATTACGACGCATTGTGATTTGATCGCGACAACATTATTATTATGTTATTATGTACTATTAGACTACAATGTTAATTTTTTTAAAATGTAATATTGCCTACATTAACATATTGGTTGTTCAGTCTGTAAGGATAGATGAAAGTTTGTATAAATAAAAAAAGATAGATATGAGCTTACTTTAGAGCATGTTTTTTCTATTCGTAATGGATTTAAGGGGTTTAAAACAATAATAATTCAAAAATGTTCGTACTCAAGGTACATTAAAACGCAAATCTAATAATTATCCATGTAACACAAAAAGCAAGCGCACTCCGGCAATAAATCCAAGAGCCTGGCATCATAACTCAAATATTGTTTAACCGAATTGAAAAATGCTGTGTGCCCCTTACAAACACAGATTACCATGCATGCTTGAAATATTAACTGCCCGCTGGAAATACTGAAGATTTATATTTAAATTTACAAGGCGAATTTTTACCATTAGCAATTGGGGCGTAAGTTCGAATTGATTTTATTGACAACCCGGGTAGCGGAGCGGTTATCATACCGGTCTGACGCGCCATGGGTCCCGGGTTCGATTCCCGGCCAGACAGACATCTGAATGATGAGTTTAGGTTCAAATTCTGGGTTTGGGTGTTTGTGTATTCGTCTTGTGTGTGTCCATGGTACCCGCAGGAAAAATCCTAGTGTGGGGCTATGAGTGTAGAAAGCGTATTGTAATCATCGACAATCCAGGTGTTAGAATCAGTTTAGTATAAATTTGTCAAGATAGCACCAGTGAAGTTCGACCGGGGAAGTATGTACCTCCGCTACACTTATTTCTAGCATGAAGCATTTCTTGCGTTTCGATAGAAGGATTTGGTTGCCGGCACACTTTCATATGAGGTCACCATCATAGTCCTCGGAAGTAGCAACGCATCTGTGATTGACTTCAGATGAAACCCATGTTCTTTATGTAGTTGATTACAGATGTCCATGGACGGCAGTGACCACTTACCGTTAAGTGGACAGATAAGAAAAAATATTAAGGAATAGGTTAGGCTTCTATGCTCGTTTTAAGCGAAATTTCCTTATATTTTTATTGCTTACTCAAATCTCAGTATTAGTGTCTTTTTCCATAACTCGTATGCCATGAGAAGACTAAAACTTTGCAATGATAACCGAATTTGTTATAAAAATAATAAAGATCAGGTATACGAAATGTGTCCGAAAAATACTTATGTCTAATAAACTTAATTACATTTCCTTAAAAGTAGGTACAATTTGCTAACTGTCTTAAGTGACGTGATCTAATTTATCAATTAATCTGCCCCCAAATCCCGCCCTCCTAATTATATCTCTTCAATCGTCTTATCACCTATTTTTGGACGCAGTTCTTAATAAAAGTAATTAGTATACAGCATACTCGTATTTTTTTTTATTAAATGGGGCGTTTAAAATGAAGTCTAGATTAAATTTTATCTCGTGATCTTTTGTGGGTTCAGAATAGTAAACGAATATCAAAATTAATACATTATTCTAAGCTAGTTTCAAAATTGTTATATGTTATTTTAAACGAATAAAACAAATATTAATAATATTAATTTGTTTAATTAACAGATATTTTTAACGAACTGTGCTGAAATTATTCTAGTTTATCAATACGCATGTGGCCTTTGTTCTAAGAAGGATTTAGAAAATAATAAAAGGGGATGTTGCCAACGAATACAATGATTTTGTTGATCATGCAGGATTTAAAAATGCAAACATTTATAAATGATTATACTTTCTACCCGACTGCATCAGAAGAAGGGTATTTTTCGTGATATTAAGGAAAAATCGATCACATGTACGTTTGTCACCGCATTCTGCACCTTATTGTGAATAATAATTTCAGTTTTAACATATTCTATAACCGTAGTACTTATTTTTCTTCTAATAATTTATACATTTAAGCCTTTTTTATCTTTTGAAATAATAATTCACAGCAACAACCCCATTTAAATTCCATAACAAAAACGCAAGTATTTCCAATCAGAGAAAAAGCTAGAAGGGCTAAAGATAATTATAACTTTTGTGTTAAGGATTAACTAATAAAAAGTGATCAAGGCAGACGATGCTTAAGGCTTCCCCGCATGTGACACGGAAGTTCACAAGTCGGCGCGGAACTACTTAACATAGTTTTATTTCTAGGTAGTCACCGATGCTATTTATAAATATCTAGATAGAATTATTCCCTGTCTTAGGTATTTATTGCATGTGATGTAGAGTTCTTAGATAGCTTTAATATTGATTTTTGCACTGTTATAATTTAACACTGCAATCAATTATTTATTTCAGAGTAAATTCACAGAAAAATATAAAAAAATCTGTTTTACGATTTCCTGTGTTCCTTGCATAATTTTTGAGTACCTGGATGACCGAGCTTTGCTCGGTGTTTTTGTTTACTAAGAGTACATCATGTTTTCTAAGAATATATTTTTTTATAACTATGCAAATTTCTTACTGATGATCATATGAACAATATATTTTGATCTTATCGACATTATAATAATAAAAAATAATAACAACAATAAAATAATTAATAATATAATAATAATAAAATATAGTAATAAAATAATACAGAACTCTCATTTAAATGGATTAAAAAGCAGCAAATATCTCCAACTACAGAATTGTCAGTATTCGCCATACAGCATCAATGTATAATGACACGCCAACATAGACGGGACATATTGAAAGAACCAATATGTCCCGTCTATGTTGCAATCTAAGAAATTAGCAGGAAATTATTATGTAAAGCGGCACAATCATCTTGTGCAGTACGCCTACTGGTGTTTAGCTAGAAAGCATAAAATAGAAGTATCTAGCCTTTGGTGGAAGGAAATGATCACACAGCCCCAAGTCAAAGATAATGAGACTGCTAAAATTCTTTGCGAGATGCCAGTTCAAGCCAATGTCACTATTACACACAATGGACCAGCTCTAATATATATAGACAAAACTAATAACCGAACCTACTTAATAGACGTATCTGTACCATCCGATTATAATATAGGACCTAAAGAAATGGAAAAATTAAGTAAATACCACGTTCTCAAAAATGAAATTAGCCGTTCGTGGAAAACGCAAACGGCTATCATCCCAATAATTATTGGTTGAACTGTACATACATACATACATTCATCAACCATAATCAGTAAAGTGCTAGGAGATACTGTCTTCTCCCTCGAAGGGATCTCCACCTTGTCGTCGCTCTGGATGCATCCGAGGGGGCTGTGGAGGTCGGTGTTTTCTGGCCATCCAGGTACTGACATATTAAGGGACTAAATGTATTAGTACTATTAAGGCCTCAACACTTGAGAATCAAATAAAAGGCAGAACCAGGAGTATATAAGTATTTACACTAACTCTAAGTTAAGAAAATTTACTAACACACAAAAGTTACATGACACTAAGGTTATCATAGACTCAAAATGTATGACTATAACATTAGTAACCATCTAGTCATTACACCGACTTTATAAATGCGAGAAAAAACTAAAATATATATTTTATAAACCATAAAATTCAAACGACGCCCACTTTCATTTTAAAGTCGAGATTTTTCATTTTAAAAGCAGAAGCGAGGAGGTAATTTAAACGAGGGCGCCACAACTCATTACTGCCTCATTAGGCTGCGCGACTCCCTTAAAAATGTCCCTTAGCGTCCGGCAAAGTTGCTACATTTCACCATACTTCTTGTGTGGCTTGTTTGACGAACTTTCAGGTAGAAATAACACAGTAATGAGAAAAGTACTGTTTGCTTCAACAGGAACTTTAGTTACGGCTGTATTTTTGGTAGGAAGGAGGAAAAGGAGGATATTTTTGAATGGAATGACTGACTACTAAACGTCTATGTTGGCTTTGGCAATTACTTTGTGTATACTGAAGCTAATTATTTATTTAATGTACCTATGTAATAGCAATTTCAGCTTAAAAATAGCTGTAACTAACTCTTAAAAGAATAGAATGCCAATTCAAATGGACCAGACGCGTTGTTAGGCAAAGTAATAAGATTTATTTATTTATTTAGAACTCATATAGAAATGAATAGAATCACTTTAATATAGAAATATTAAACATTATTATCAGTTATGACAACCTGCTCCCGAGTTGTCGTCTAAAAGAACTGTCCCTATAGAAATTCTAAATTGTGGTGAAATAAGAAAGACACGTAAGGCAGAGCAATCGTGGAATTTGAATGTAGATGTCGCGTTACTAACTTATTTATGAAAATTCTATTCAGATACACGCAAAGCATTTTTTCTAGTATTTGGAACATCACTAACTTAGGGCCGAGTCATATCATGGGCGAGTAAATATATCCAAAGCGAAAATATATTCACGAAAAAAATAATTTGACAAATTTTACCATTATCATGATAAAATTGATAGCTCTGCGACACCTATTTCTAGCTTACTTTTCAGTGTTGGTTGTGGTTTCTTGCTCTTTATACATACGAGATTTAAGCTCGGAATTAAGACGCATTTTGAATTGACTTCACATAGAATTTGGTTACAGATATGTTAGTCCAATATTTTATATGAATGTGTAAGAGATATTGTAGAACTAGAAGATATTGTCTAGAAGATATTGTTCGCTAATTTAATTTTACGAAAAAAACTTTCTTTAAAATATTATTCCGTTACAGGAAGTCTAAACCATTAGTATACCTAAATTCTAATAATTCTAATAATTCTAAGGAACTTAGGTATAACAATACCTAAGTTCCTTATTTTTCATTATTATTTTTCTGTCTTAAAATTATAACATTACCTACTTATATGAGTTGCATATTTCGCGCAATCTTTATATTATAGAAACATATTTAAGTATATCATTATCATTTTATCAAGTATATCATGTCACCATCTTTGGGTTAATATCAAACATAATATGTATCGCAATGCGTAAATCTTTTACGATGAGACAAGACATTCAAAAATAATAACGCCCTGTGACACTCCATTTTTATACGATTCTGCGACAATCCTTTTGTGACGAAACATCTATTTTCTTATTGCTTTGAATACCAAACAAACAGATTTGATCAAAAGATTTATCAGAACATAATAATATTAGACAAAGCTTTGATGTGACACGCAGTTCTACATAATCATTACAATATTGTAGCATTTTGTTTCATATATTTCGTTTATTCTATATAACATAAAATCTTTTCTATAATAACTATTTAATTATTATTTAGGGTAATTTGTTTATCAATTCGAAATACGGATTTTAGATTATAATTTATCATGTAACGGGTACTTACGACAACCAAACAATTCAAGTCTGAAATCTATTAATACATTTCATTTAAATTTGTCAAATAATCAATAAAATTG
This sequence comes from Spicauda simplicius, assembly GCA_949699795.1. NCBI lineage: Eukaryota > Metazoa > Arthropoda > Insecta > Lepidoptera > Hesperiidae > Spicauda > Spicauda simplicius. Next base: position 17,756,414 of record OX453076.1, read on the forward strand.
TCAAATTGTACAATGTCAAATGTAAATTTTATTTACAGATTTTTTCATATGATACTTGTACGAACAATAACTTTTTTTGAAATCTCTGGCTTACAATCTATCTATTAAAGTCATATTGGAGAAGGTTATATGTATATCCTACCGCACCTTTCTACAGTTTACATTTGTCAAATCTTTTAATTCGTGGCAGTGAGCATTCATATAATATCTAGACAATGGTGTCACAATAGGTATTCTTATTCCTGATCTCTCTACCTTTAACCACTTTAAGAATAATCATTTTACAATGACGTTAATTGGAATATTTTCATACATAAATGTATTTTTAAATTATATGAGCTATATAATGACTTTTCACTGTATAAAAAGAATCCACCACGTTTAGGCAAAAGGAGTACAGGTCGCCCTCCTCCCTGGTGGACCGATGACCTGAAAAAAACAGCGGGAAGCCGTTGGATTCAGAGGGCACAGGAACGGTTGGAGTGGCGCCATTTAGGGGAGGCCTATGTACAGCAGTGGACATCAAAGGGCTGATGGATGGATGGATGGATGGAAAAAGAATCCTATATAACTACTGGTTTACCTTTACCCTTTAGATTTTCTAGCGCTAAAGTGTTAAAGCGCAATAAATGCTTGCAAGTGGCAAGCAAATATGCAAATATATGCAATTAGATTCACTTTAAATCTTCGACTGAAAACAAACAAGGATAAAACTCTAAGTGCTAAAGAGCTGCGGACGGAGATCTAGATTTAGAATACACATTGCATCTAGATTTTTGAAAACGTCATTAAGTTTAGGGTTGTATTTATACTCAAGTATGTTCTTCGCTGGAGGTTGACAGATATTTTGACTTTTTAATGCCAATGGCATTGCCCAGGACCTACCTTTTCAAGAACCATTTCGACCATTCCAAAAACTCATTGAATTCGTTCTTCAGTTAATTTTTGGAATGGGCTCCAATAGCATAATTCAGAAATATACTAGTAATGCGCCAATTTAAGAACTGCAGGAAATCGCCTCACTATGAAAATGGATAGAAAAATTATACATCATTTAGATATGTTTGGGCATCTTCTAAAATAAAAAAGAATGTACTACAGTCTTGTATAAAATCTAAACACTAAAATTCGAGGGGTTTCTTAAGATACTTCTTAAGTGACTTCTGTTGCAAGACGTTGATTACAGTAGATAAAAAGTTAAAGGTATCTGAAGAATTTAAGTTGTAGATGGCTTTCTAGTGAACTGATATAACTTTTCTCATTAGTTGTTCCGTGTTCACATCGCAAGACTTTGTTTAAATGGGGCTAAAAGTGTGTTCTCCAGGTACCCTGACGTTGCTTCGACCTATTAGCAAACGGATTCACTGTAATGAGTACGTGAGGTTATACGATTCGTGTCAATTTTACAGTGCGCTACATTATTTTTATATATGAACAAGAATTTTATATATTAGATATTATAATCAGGGCCCCGTAAATAAATTTTCATACAGCTAGTCATCATAAGTCCAGAAATGAGAAAATTACCATACAAAATTTACCCACCCATTTTTACCTCTCTAAAATAGAATTTTATTAATTTTACTAACACAAATCATTTTTAATTGTAATCGAGAACATATGTACCTGTTTTCATTCGTCTAAGTCTAGAATTGAAAAAATTCCATACAAACTTCAACCTCCCCACCCCCTTAGGGGTTGAATTTCATAAAATCCCGTCCTAGTGAGCACTTAGGTCCTTAAAAAAACCCTCATGCAAAATTTGAAACTCCTAGCACTTGTAGTTTCTGAGATTTCGTGATGAGTGAGTGAGTGAGTGACCTTTCGCTTTTATATATATAGATGCTCGTATATCGTCGACCCATTATTATCCCACTGTTGGCTACAGGTCGTCTCTCAGAATGAGAGTTTCAGGCCATAGTCCACCACGCTGGCCAAGTGCGAATTGGTATACACTCGCTCATCGCAAAATATTTCGTTGAAGGTTAATTTATACATAGAAGAAAATCGTAACACTTCATTGAAGAGTGGTAGAATTCATCGTGTATTGATAGCCTTATGGTTGAAACTAGCCCTCTTGATCGGGAGGTCCGAGGTTCAAACCCAGGCATGCACCACCGATTTTTCTAAAATTATGTGCGTATTAGAAATTAATTGTCATTGCTTTTCGCTGAAGCAAAACATCGTGACGAAACTTACACACCCGAGTTATTTAAAAAAGAAGTTCTTCGGAGGTGTGTGCATGCAGTCCACCTATTCTCACTTGGCCAGTGCGGTGGACTATTACCTAAACTCTCTCATTCTGAGAGAAGACCCGTGCCCACTGGTAGTGGGTTGACGAGAGAATCCATCCTGGTTCCTCCTATTTCCGCTTTATAACAACGTAATAAATCTCTGTGTGTTCTGGTTTGAAGTATGTGGCAAAATAATACACTTATTAAAAGAATTTCTACTTGCTCCTCAAGTTTAGCCTTTGCTGGCTTCAAATCCTGGAAAAAAGGACTCTTATCCTATTTGGGGTAGATTATTTAAAGTCCGTGGGAAGCAGCCATCACTTACCATCTGGTAAATTACATGCTTTGATATTAAGCCCAGAGAAAAATTGTAAGATGATATTAATCTTCTGAAAAGCTGAGTACAAAATGTAAACACTAGATAATTTTAATTTTACTGCTAATTATAAAGTAATTTATAAATAAAGTGTCCAATTAAAAATTCGTAACATTTACGAAGTTTAGATTGTTCACAATAATGCAAACGATTTGGGAATAGCCATTAAACTGCGTTTAAACCTCGCAAAATACTCCCAAAGAGTTCGGAATTGTTTTAGAAGATCGGGCGATACAACTAATGACAAGATTATATCACTCCAGGGAATACAAAGCCTAATCACTATTTACTATTTTTTAATAGATATTTCCAAGTAAAATAGCAAATAGATATGTACCTACGTATGTATATTTATACCCGGTTTTTGGTTTTGAATAATACCACAATGACTTGAGAATTTTTCCCACTAAAACACCGTCGCTGGCTTTCATCGACTTTTACGATCAGCATTGGATACCATAGTTCCATTGGTTCCAGGACTACAGAAACTTTGTATATTATACCTACACAATCAAATAAAATTAAATGCGTGGGCAATATTTTAAATTTTTGGTCTAAAAAAATGTTTTTTCTATATATTCCACTTCCAAAGCTATTCAGCAACGCATTCATTATAGCTCATATAAGATCAACGAAAAATTTGTTACTTATGATAAGGCACTTTTGAGTTTATCTAATCTAAAGTTATATTTTCCAATCTTGGTTTTGAGCGATGAAGTCTCACTCCTGTGGCCACGCATTAATCACAAAAATCCACCGATAATGTCGCCTTAAAAACTTTTATGACTTACGAAATACTTTTGTAAGTCGCAAAAGTCTCATATCTCTTGATTCTCGCTTAACTGAATAAAGTTTACTAACTAAATGAGTGTTGGATGAGTGTAAATATTGCTTTGCTTGTATTACTCTTTGCAAAGTCTTGCTATTAGTGCTAGGGACATAAATATTTGTTTATAGGACTTTATAATCTAAGAGGCTTAGAGAATATTTTATTATTTTGTATAGTTGTAGGTCCTGAAAATTAATGAAAAATATGCAGCAGAAGAAACTCCAAAATACATCTTATAAAGTTACTAATTCGCTGTGAATACAATCCATGAACTGGGTTTGAAAATATCAATAGCGATAGCGACTAGTTGAACCCCGCAGCTTCGCCCACGTTAAAAAAATCGATGTATCGATTGTGCCGTGGGAATAAGATATTTTTCCACAGTAAAAAGTAGCCTATATAGTTAATCTAGAGTGTCACCTAACTCCCTAATAAATTTTATGAAAATCGCTTCAGCCGTTTAGACGTGAAGAAGTAACAAACATACACACAAACTTTCGCCTTTATAATATTAGTATGATTAAGTATATTAAGTATTAATTATGATGATAAAGAAACTAATAAGTTTTTTAGTTTCTTTATCATCATAATCAATACTTCGTGTGCCTTTTACATATCAAAATAGATCAATTTCAGATAATATTAGTTTAAAATATGGATCACTTGTTTTATACTACATGTTTTACTGAAAAAGATTTTAATTTATAAATTATTTTTTACAAACCAGCCGCATGATGTAATCCATACATTTTTAACATGGATTAGACATTGTTATTGGAAAAAGTAATACAATATATTATGCCTCATCCAAGTTATATCTTCTTTTACCTAAAAGAAATAGCTAACGAACTAAAGTACATACGAGTACGTGTACACCTGATGTAAAGTGATCACTCTTGCTTAAGGACATGTGAAACTAATTTCACATAAAATATCGATACGACCCAAAACCTACGAAAATGAATACTGAGAATATGTACATTCTCACACTACTTAAACTATTACACATTAGGTTCGACTTTGAGACCACCGTCACACCTATTTCCACTGTGAAACAGTCCTGCTTTTCGGTGAGAGGATGTAGGTGCCGGCTGACATACATCTTAGTCTTCGGGAGTAGCAACATGACATGGATTAAGTCTCGTGTCCATGAACAGTACCCATAGTAGGTACGCGTTCATTACTTTACCTCAACATAGTCATTGTTAACGTTTTCGCTCACCATTTCAAAGTACATAATTATGTGCATTGCACATTGCAAGGTGTGGCGTAAACGAAGACATCCAATGTACATTACAAGTTGTGGGTGTAAACGTGAACAATTATTGTTAACGTTATAAACCATTGGAAACGTTATAAACCATTGCACAGCACAAGATTGACCACAATCATGTCAAAACCACCCAATAACCATGACAGCATGCATATTGGTTAATTTGTAAAATTGAGGTACAGTTAAAACCATCGTAACTCAACATATTTTTCGTCAACCCATTATTGTCCCACTGCTGGGCACGGGTCTTCTCTCAGAATGAGAGAGTTTAGGCCATAGTTCACCGCGCTGGCCAAGTGCGATTTGGTGGACTTCACACACATTCGAGAACTTTTTTCATTTAAAGAACTTCTCGGGTGTGTACGATGTTTTCCTTCAACGAAAAGCAGTGATAATTAATTTCTAATACGCACATAGTTTTAAAGAAATCAGTGGTGTGTGCCTGGGTTTGAACCTCAGAACTCCTGATCGAGAGAGCAAGTTTCAACCATTAGGCTATCACTGCTCTCTAAACCCAATATATATATAAGCGTTTAAATAGTACCTACATAATAATAATGGATCAATTTTAGTCCAGAACTCAATTAGTAACCATTGACAGGTGAAGTATTGAGGCCTTGAATTCGTGAGGGCTGTAATCCTGAATTCTGACGTGAAGATAATTTCCTGTCCCCACGCAGCCGCTCACTCTTAACTTGCGAACGAAGGCACCGGCCATAATGGAATATGGCAATAACCTACATTTATCTGTCATGTATAGATTTAATTTACCCATTTCAATATCCTTCTCTTAATTACATATAGACTTGGTAAATCGTGATGGAGGTTTTAAGAAATTCCGTTTTGTGTCTAGATCAAGATTTAATACTAAAAATCCACATCAAATATATAAAACAATGGAAAGTATCCAAAAATACATTAATTATTATCTTCTTTATTGTATTATATTTTTAAAATAAAAGATGTAAAGTAGGAGGTATTAGAAATGAAATGAAATTGTCTTTATTTCGCATAGGCCTACAGAGGCACTTATAAATTGTCAGTCAATTGTCACATATATTTTTTTTACACTACCACCGGACTTAGACTAAATCACTATTCACTGTAAAGATATTGAGTACATTCTCTTTTATGTATCTAGGCCACATAAAACACTCGGATTTCCCACCTAAATTTAAAAAAATCGGTTGTTTTCAAATCTTAGAATTTTACTAAAAATGTTCGAAAAGAGTGATTACACAAAACGGGTCATGAAATCAAGTGAAAATCCATTTGAAAGTATTTGTGTCCTGAACAAAGTATAAGTGTCGGGCATCAAGCCGACAGTCTGTCGGGCGCGGTTGATTGCGCTGTCAACCCTCGGACGAGCGACCCCAGCCTCTATTGCCCAACTAATTATTAGAACGTCCAATATTGTACCATATTGTAGCAACTTTAAATTGACACGTCAATAACTTTGATCGACTTCACGCAACTGTGATATACTGAAGTTTTTTATTATTAAATTATTATCATGTAGGACAAAACGATGGCAAAGGGGAACGTATACCAACGTTCGACCGGAGAAGTACCACCGTCACACCTATTTCAAGCGTGAAGCAGTTCTTGCGTTTCGTTGGAAAGGTGTAGTTGTCGGCACACTTTTATATGAGGCAACCATAATAGTCCTCGGGAGTAGCAACGCATCTGTGAGTGACTTCAGATAGAACCCATTTTCTGTATGAAGTTGATTACAGAGTCCATGATCGGCAGTGACCACTTTCTATCAGGTGGACTGCATACTCGTTTGCTACTTGAACTAATTAAAAAATATTTATTTAGGATTTTTGCTTAAGCTTCAGTGATTGAACGAAGTCAATCAAGGATATATTAAGAATTTATTATCGATTATCTATTATACCTATTATATTAATACGTGAAGAAAAAACTTGTGACGCATTTATAAGTTATATGCCGCGGACGGATTAGTATGAAATTTTGCACGGTTACGGAGTGAAAAATGTTAATATTTTTTTCAATTAATGCCTTTATCATACATAAAATCAACTAAAAACACATTACACACACTATCGTGCATTTGTCACAAACATGGTAAAAGAATTAGAACATTCAACGTTTTTGCTGTAAATAAACATAACGTCAAAAATGTCAGATGTCTTTGTCAAAATACCGCTATTGCTTTTAAATGCAGCTGAGATAATTAAACCTCTTTTTATATTCAACGGGCGTGTTGAAAATTACTTAAAAATTATTACATTTTATTTGAATTTGAGAAATATTCGTACTACTTTATACAATATCAAGTTTAGTTTTTTTAATTTAAATTACGGTTGAATTTCGACCAATGCCACGGGTGACGTTACACACTGCTTTTGGTAAACAAATACTCTTAAATGGTCTGGAAAACATTTTCAAAACTTTTAACGCTAATTTGGTTTCGCCGTATCCAAATAGAGAACATAAGGATTATTGCTACATGGTTCCCCACAGACCTTTGTTAATACCGTTTAACGACATCCGCCAAAGCTCCAATTAACCCACAAATAATACACACCGATAAAGATAAGTTATTAAACATACGAGTACATTCATAAGCGGCGTGGGGTGTCATTGCCATACAGTGAAAAATAATATTGCTAAGATTTCACGACCTTGAGAACTTTTTCGTTAGAACAACGAAAAAGTTCTCAAGGTCGTGAAATCCATTAATTTGCAATTGACCAGTGCATTAGAATGATCCCAGGGAGTCGCTAATCTAGTAGCAAGTGGGCTAAAGAAGCTAGGGGTCGTAAGGTTGACGACGGCCGACGACTATATACGACAACCCGCGTGGCGGAGCGGTTACCATACATGGGTCCCTTGGTTCGAATCCCGGCCAGATAGGTATCTGAATGATGAGTTTAGATTCGTGTTCTGAGTCTGGGTGTTTGTGTATTGATCTTGTGTGTATTCATGGTACCCACGATACAAGAGAAAATCCTAGTATGGGGCTTTGAGTGTACAAAGCGTGTGTACTCGTAATATAATGTTATAAGTTACTCGTCTTCACAAAATTAATAATTCTTTCATGGGTCAATGTATACGCTGTTATAATAAACTTCCAATTAAAATTCGAAATTTGTCAATTAATAAGTTTAAAACATTTATTATGATCAAGCTTAGTCGTAAAGCATATTAAAAAAATTCTGACTATATAGGAGATAAAAGAGCTTGGGACTGAACAATACGTTACCGTAATTAATTAAATGTCAAAGTGTAGCGTATCCTGCCAAATATGCCTCTTGCACAGCCAAATATAAGGCAAGATACTGGAGCTAACTTTTATAACCAAAGTAAAAACAATATGGCAATAAAAAAAAATATACAAGGAAAAAAAATACAAACAAACTGAGTTTCTTGCCGGATCTTCTCAGTTGAGGTCGTGTTCCGATCCGGTGGTAGTGTAAAATATAAAACTGACAATTTGTAAGTGCCTCCGTAGGCCTATGCAGAATAAAGACATTTCATTTCATTTCAAGTCAATCAATTGAATGACGTGTTAAATAACTGCAAAATGCTATACCTACGGTTAGAACTTAAACTCTAGAACACACCAGCTTTCCGTGAATAAAATGAAATAAATTAGAAATTAGAAGATTCCATTCACGTTTTAATCAACAAAATTCGTTTACAAAATTTTCTAGTTTTCCCCCCTAGTTTCCTCGTGTTAAAAAAGTATAACTTAAAATTCTAACATAATAATTTTATAAAGTAGATGGATTTAAAGAAAATAAGACTAAAATCTAAATCAAAAATGGATGATAACTATCTTTTAATTTTTTTAATTACAATTAGCAGTTTTGGTTTGAAGTCGAACACAACTTTTGTCGAGTTTATTATTTTTATCTGACTAAAGTAGCAAACGAGCATGCACCACCTGATGGTAAGAGGTCACTGCCGCCCATGGACATCTATAATCAATTTCATACAGAACATGGGTTTCATATGAAGTCAATCACAGTAGCGTTGCTACTCCCGAGGACTATGATGGTTGCCTCATGTGAAAGTGTGGCGGCAACCACACCCTTCTATCGAAACGCAAGAAGTGCTTCACGTTAGAAATAGGTGTTGTGTACACTGGTTCTACCACCAAGTTCAAAAAATATGAATACCAATTATTACATTCACTGTCTTTGCTATTTTTTAGAAATATATGAGATATATCTGTATATAATACGCGGAAATTTCATTTTTATTACATGTATATACTTCGAATCTCAACATCGAGATAAATCGTTTTGCGCCGGCTAACATACATTTGAATTTAATGGTAAATGTGCGCGAGTAAACAAACAAGGAGTGAAACATTTACTCGGACTGTATATTTATCTTTTAGATCTGTTTGACTTTGACGAGGCTTGTTAAATGATCAAATCAATTTAATGGTATAACCTATATTTGGGATATTCAAGCCCTTTAATATCCCTTCAATATCCATGTTAATTATTTTTTCCACAGAAAATAAATATTTTTAACACATGATTGCTTTTTCCATTCAAATCAAAACATGGTTAGTAATGTCAGTTAAGTAAGTAATTAATTTTGCTGACTTTGGTATAAATAAAATAAAAATTAATTATCACGATTATTTTTATGAAATAGCAAAATTATACACATATTTAAGTAATAATTGTAAAGCTTAAAATATTTAAAGTAGGACCATTTTAAAACAGCAGATTCTTTTTTTATATTCTAGTCCTAACGGGATTAAATGGGGGTCCAATATTTGTATTAAATTGTATTACATACTAATCTGCACATGCAAAGTAGCAGGTAATAATAAACATTATAATATTTGGCAGCAATTATGGATCAATCAACTAATAATAAGCTTCCGTGATAACAATCTAATCCGATTAGTGTTTAAACAGATATGTGTATGGCCTAATGACGTCATTAGAACACGTACATAAGTCGTATAACATGTTATTTGTCACTTAGTGTCTTTATTTTTTTTGTTCTCGAGGGGGAAACCTTCAAAAGGTACCCCACACCGTGGGAGCGACGCAGGGTTATGTGGAATTTTTACCGTACTAAAACCCCCCGGTGGCCTCAGTGCTACGAAGAGGATTCCGAGATTTCCAAAGGAACTCAACCGGAATCCTCAGAGCGCATTGCTCCATCGGGCTCCTCCCAGATGGGCGGCTGGGCCCATCGCTTCGTCTAGTCTTTACGACGGTATACCGCCGTCCTTCCCGGGGTCGCCAGACCGAACGGTTTGAGCTCCCATTCTAGCCGCCCGCAACCCCAGAAGCCCCTTTTAGTCGCCTCTTACGACAGGCAGGGGATACCGTAGCCCTATTTTGATCCCGGAGCTACAGGGACGGTCACATAGTGTCTAAAGCTATCTTAGCTTATAGATGTCTGTAGAGATAAAAATATATATAACGATAATATCAAAATCTGTTTTTTTTTTGTTTTATGTTTTGTTGTAATTTCATCATTGTATGTGATATAAATGGGATGTTTAATTACATGATCAGCGTCATTTGGTCGTAATGTTATACGTGAAACGATTACTGAATTATACCAGAATTTATGCGATGCGTAAATACTCAAAATTTTGTATTCTACACCTGTAAAAGTTAAAATAAGTTTGTGATGGATGTTTCATTTGTGATGAATTTACGTGTAGACATAAGAGAAAAGTATATATTTTATTGTCTAAAAGTTTTATAAAATATGTATTTGGTCTTATAAAATGTTAACTTGCTGTGTACTTAAATGTTTAACTACGTAATATATTGGAGGCTTATGTCTTAAAATACTTTATTACTTACATACATTAATTACATGTTCTCTCAAATTGCGCACAACAGAAATATTTGTTCTTGACGGACTTCTTCAAAGTTAGTATTATTATAGAATACTAGCAGAACCTCGCAGCTTCGCCCGCGTTAGAAAAATTGATGTGTCCCGTGGGAATAACATGTTTTCCCACAGTAAAAAGTATGTGCCTATATGTTAAACCAGAGTGTCAACTAGCTCCCTACCAAATTTTGTAAAAATCACTCCAGTCGTTTAGACGTGAAGAAGTAACAAACATACACACTCTCAAACTTTCGCCTTTATAATGTTAGTATAAAGTATGATGATAGTATGATTGAAGTAACAAAGGATCATGCATTCCACTTGATGAACGGTATCTACTACACTCCATGGATGATGGACACCTGCTATTAACCCCAGACAAGAGAAAGGCTTTACCTGACGTTAGCCATAGATACTTTGCTACCCCTGACAACTAATTTGCAACGCCTCGGAGGCATTTCTTTTACCACACCCTTTAAATCGATATATTGCAACTCTCAAACACTGCTGATATTAGGCAGAAATTCGAATTACAAATGCGTAACTTTTATATCGATTCATCTCTACGTTGTTAAAGTACACAATTTGAAGTTTAAGTGTCTAGGTCAAAACAGAATATACCAAAAATATATTTTCGTGCATTGAAAGTCATAACATAAAGGAAGAAATAGAGCAGCAGCAAAATAAAACCGTTTACAAATATAAACAAGAAATATATAAACAAGAAATATTAAAGTTTATTTACCTGACGTTGAGAAAACTTAATAGTTGTGTTTATAGTGATCTAATTTATTTTCTTTAGTTGCTTATATTTGAGCACTCGATCTGCTACATTTAAACTCGTAGCAATATGGTTCATATGTATTAGTTATAAATTATTTTTAAAGGTAGTATGCAAGCAATCGTTCGATTTATTTATTTATATAACTTCTGAATAAACGAATTTTGTTTTATTAAATCGTATCCTTTGAAAAAAAAATACAATATTTTTACACTGCTGTTACCAGCCGGAAACAAATGTGAGTGTGATAAATTCCTTTCGGCGTAAGATAGCCTCAGGCATACAATGCAGATTAGTAGATTTCACACACTTAAGAGAACATTTATTGTAAGGAACACCAAGCGAATAACTTCCCTTACTAATTTATTATTAAGACTAGCAGAACCAACGTGACTTCGTTCAACCAGAGTATAATAAAAATAGCCTATGTTAGTCAAAAATGACGTAGCATTCTAATGGTGAAATATTTTTTAAAGTCGGTTTAGTCGTTTTTAAGTTAATTCATGACAAACATACAAAAATACAAAATTTTCCTCTTTATAATATTAGTATAGATATAGAAGTATAGATATAAACTCGTTTAACAGCTGATTATAAAATATAATATACGCAAAATATATTATACGCAAAAAAATTCAACGCTCAAAAATACGTTGTACGATTTCATTTTCATAGTAGACTTTCAATGCTTTCAAAAGTTCTAATTTCATTACCAACGGAATTTAAAAATCCCCGCAGTTTCGGAACCCTGCAAACATATTTTATTATTCTTGTCACATGAAAATCCTTCAAAAATGTGTCGGTTAGATAGAGTTTGAACACGTTATGTCAATCGGTTGAAGGGGTCCGAAGAGTTTTGCACAGCGTACGTGCTCTACATTTTCGATTCGGCGAAAGGAAAACGGTAAATAATTGACGCGTCGAGTTTGCGGTAGAGATTGAAAGGCGAATTTAAATATTGTTATTTTGTCGTTCTCGCAAGTCACAACATCAACATAAAGAAATGTACATACGTTAAGATTCCATCCTGTTAAGATTCAATTATTCTGTTACAAAAATGTTACAAACATATATTATAATCAAGTAAACTATCATATATTAAAAAAATCAAAACTTAGCCATGACACTTAACAAGCACAGACCGGGATACTCATGTAAAATGTTCTTTGTGCTTTGCACGTTGACAATATTGACAAAAATAAAGAATAAATATTACCTTCGACTTTCCCGAAAATAATAACTGCATGTAGTGTATATAGACTGTATGAATTCAGGTTGTAATCATATTTTAAATCCCCCACCAATCAGATAACATGCTTGTTCAGATAGTATAACCAGTGTAGTTCAACCCTATTGTTAGCGTGAAGTATATCCTGCGTTTCGATGAAAGGGCGTGGTTGCCAGCACACTTTTGTACGAGGCGAAAATCTTAGACCTCGGCAGTGGCAACATACCTGTGATTGATTTCGGATAGAACCAATGTTCTAGAAGTTGCTTACAGGTGTCAATGGGCGGCAGTGACCATCAGGTGGACTGCCAGCTCCTTTGCTACTTCAATCAGATAAAAAATGCAAATTTGCTGCTTCCATAAGGCTACACTACTCTAGCTACACTTCATGATACTTAAAACAAGCGCTAATCTATAGAATTAAGCTCCAATGTGGCTAGTGAGACCATTTAAGCGACAAGTCAAACAAACTGCCGGTTCACCACTAATTAATCCAAGAGATTAAAACTGCTCCGGCCGAAGGACGACAGTTTGGAGGCTTTGGATCTGTTCGAATTCGAATAAGCCTACTCAACTTCAGCTTTGCCAATGTAAAGGTTAAAGGTTTTTTAATTTTTCCCCAAACACAAAAAAATAGATACATATCATCGAGAACGAAATCGACCTTTCTCATTTTTTGGCAAATATATGAATGAAAATACTCTGTATAACGATGTCTATTGTCTACTGAGACAAAAAGTGACTTAATGTTCACTTTTTGACTCACCATGTATGATTTAACTAGCTGAACCCCGCAGCTTCGCCCGCGTTGAAAAATCTAAAGCCTATATGTTAATCCAGAGTGTCTGTTAACTCTCTACAAAATTTTATGAAAATCGCTCCAGCCGTTTACACGTGAAGAAGTAACCAACATACACTCTCAGAAACGTTCGCCTTTATAATATTAGTATAGCATGATAACCATGCGCTTTTAAAAATTCTCCAAAATACAAATATAATTTTCTTTAAAACAAAATGCTTTTTTGGTGCCTTTTATTTATAACGTGTAATGTATGTTATGTAGGTACATAATCTGTACTAAGCACATATGTATTTCACATTAAAAAAGAAAAGGGACCTCTAATTTACGACGCTCCGACTGTTCTATCCTATTCCTGTATCTTTTTCTATTCTCTTCTCCAATCTACATATTGTTCCTTCTTTGTAGAAGTATCACGATATTTTTACATTAGAATTAAAAGTTAGTAGTTTACGTAATAAGGTAACATGCGAGAACCTTCATCACTTACACGTTGTTTCCAACTTCCGGAAAATTGCAAATACCTGTAGTTAGTAATGAGTTTAAGTGATTCAAACTTGCTAACTAGTGCTTACGGGAAAATTGGCGAAAACTTTACTTATTGCAAACTTGACAAAATACTCGTATGATGAAAAATCGGGAGGTAAAATATCCAGTGTATAAAAGATTTTTAAAAAATGTATGTGTACCTACTCGTATAGATAAAAAATCTTCAATTAATAAAAAAAAAAAAATTCACTTAAAATTATTTTTTCTTCAACATTATATTAGGCAGCATAATTAACTATATGACATTATTTAATAAGTCAATAAAAAAGTATATACATCAAAAATCGAAAACGAAAGTTTGAAGTTAGACACCTACTAACGAGAAGCATTCACGTCAGCTTACTTACGGGACTATCTTAGTTCTCTCTAATAGCGTATTTGAAATTGTTGATGACGGTGATGATGATAAGATCATGTTTGCTAATCCGATTTACTTTATACCTATTTCTAGCGTGAAGCATTTCTTGCGTTTCGATAGAATGGTGTGGTTGCCGGCACACTTTCACATGAGGCGACCATCATATTCCTCGGGAGTAGCAACGCATCTGTGATTGACTTCAGGAAGAACCCATGTTCTGTATGAAGTTGATTACAGATGTCCAAACGAACATGCAATACACTTGATGGCAGTGACCAATTATCATAAGGTGGACTGCATGCTCGTTTGCTACTTCAGTCCGATAAAAAAGGAAGCGTCCCCCGTCGAACCAAACTCCTTCTTTCAAAGTAATATTACAAAACAAAAAAATACGTGTTTTTAATAAATAAAAGACTATGTAAATACAAGTGACCTACCTTAGTGGCTAAGGACGTAAGACTTATTAAATCGATTTTGCATTCATGCATTCGTAAACAGTATCGATTGATACGCCCGCCAAGGACAGAATATCAAATCAAATAATGATAGATCTATGTAGGTAATCTGATAATAGACTTAGTCTATTTCGTAACGAAATTGCTAAACACAGGACCCGTTGGATTGGCGTCATTTATCGAAAGCCTATGTCCAGCAGTGGACCTCAAAATGCTGATAAATTTATTTATTTATTTGAACACCAACATAATGTGCACCAATTACAGCTTATGCAGAAGATAACATTAGAATGATAAGTGTCATTATAATTAGAGGTGTAGACTGCATGCACAGAAAGCTAATGAGAAAAAAAATACAAATTATTACAAATTAATTACAGATTATTACAAATTATATCAGCTAATTTAAAATAAAATGACAATGTCCGTAGGATGACATTTGTTTGAAGGATGTCGTAAAACAAGAGAGCAAACAAAGAAAAAAGAACTAACTATTACCAAATTAATTTATTTACAAGAGGCAGTCCAAATTAGTGAGCAGCGCAGCCTACACCTCAGATCACATCAGGTAGGACTCCAACCCATCGGAAATTAACATAATTTTCTAATATTTTGTTTCTTTCTTTTTCAGGTAAGTGGCGATATTATCTACAACAAAGGGTAAAATGCTCAGTATACGTAAAGCAGAATTAATTTTGGGAACAATCGAGAACGTTTTTCTGAAGCCTGATCCTTGTTGCGATGGTGATACTGCTGAAATTCAGCCAAGCCATTTAATAAGGGAAATAATGTTTTACTTCATAATCATCCGATAAATAGGAGTATTTATGTCTCGGAAAATTTGAGAAATGAAAAAAACCTGTATTAATCATTATTAATATTGAATGATCGCATTTCACAAAGCTTTAAACTATACATGTCGAAAATAATCGAAAAGAGATAGAAATTGCAATTACGGATTTATTTATATAAAACCTTTTATACAAAAACGCACTATCGTAGTAGTTGTTCTCAATAGCTATCTTGGGTACACGGTGATAGATAATCATTTTACAAACAGTTTCTTGTTTTGTCACCATTTAAATAAGCATTTGAACACGGACAGTAATGAATTTTATACATTAATTTATGTAGCATAATATAAAAAAAATATCTTAAGCAAAATAAAGACAAATCTCTTTAATTTGCATAAGCGTACGGGGGCACCTACAAATTGTTAGTTACAATGTTTTTCCTTATACTACCACCGGATCGCAAAACGACCTCAATAAATGGGTAATAAAACCTAGCTCTAGTATCTTGCGTTACATTTGGCTAAATAAATAATATAAATTCCAAATATTGAAAATACGACATAAATCATTAAATAATGATCGATGGTACCAACCGTCCAGTATTCAAAGAAATCGTAGAGTAGTGAAACTGAAGAAATATATACTATATCTTTATTCCTTTGAAAGCGTTCTCAACATCACTCAGTCGCTATAAAGGTGTCTTTGGAAGCTGTTGAGCCTTTAATTAATTTTGTTTGTTCGAATCCGTTTGAAGATCGATTACTAATCGCTCTGATCGGCGATAATCGAGACTTTATTCGATTATTCCCATTAACGTGTCATTAGCAGACTTGAGATTTTCTCTTTTAAGGACGCGTCTACACTATTTAGACGAACCGTGTAAAATGATTGTAATATTGTGAAATATATTTCTATTAATCAATTTCCTATAACGACAATCTCGTTGTAATTTTAATTGTAGATACTAATTGTGTATAATTGCAGATTAACTATTTATATCCGGTACATGAAATACGACATTATTTTTCTATTGTATCTACTTACTTACAACAATATACTTGCTTGCAAGATATGTTGTATTTATTATTATTGCTGCTTCATTTTAGACAATCTTGTATTTATACATAAAATTGTGTTGATTTGAATAACATTTGTCTAACTTACAATGTCTATATACAACTAGATATATGTATTTTTATTCAAATTCATGTATTAATAGATATAAGTACTATACTAACTTGCTATCTAAATATATATCTCATCACTTGTAAAAAGAACCTAATTTCGTGTGCACCGACCCCAAATGAATTACAATCAATCAGAGATTTCGTACATACTTAGAACTAGAGATGTGCTGAGTACTCTTTCATAACTAGGTACCCGGCTATCTGGGCATACTTGGTGTGTTTTTCAGTACTCGTACTCGATCTAGTAGCTAGTAACGAACCAAGTATTTCATTAGGATAAAGTGTTAATGTAGTTACAGCCAAAGTGTGTAAGACATAACTGTAGTGTAATTTATTAAATTAAAAACGTTACAATTACAAGAAAAGATAAACAATCTATATTTGAACTTAACAGTGAATTTTGTGTTTGTAAAATTATATGTTGTTGTAAGTAATTATGTAATAAACTATATTGTTTTAAAACGCAAATTTTAGTAAGCACTTATAGTCTGTGTTTTTGTTTTGCGGTCGTTACCAGTATCTGAATCTTAGTACCTACACAGTACAAGTAAACTTGCAATTTCCAAATATGTTTTTGTGTCGCGATATTCACCAAGTACTCCATTTGATAGCAATAATATAATATAATAACAGTTAATTAAATAACTGTCAAAGTGTAACGTACAACAAACAAGTTTCATAATTAGCTAAATGTAGGGTACGATAGAGCTAGTTTTATTAATATAAGTATAAAAAAATGTTAAAAAAGAAAAGAAATATATAATACAAAAAAGGAAAACTGAACTTCTTGCTTTCGGTGGTAGTGTAATAAAAATATAGAAAATAATAATTTGTAAGTACCCCCGTAGGTATATCGTCAACCCATTATTGTCCCACTGCTGGGCACGGGTCTTCTCTCCGAATGAGAGAATTTTAGGCCATAGTCCAGCGCGCTGGCCAAGTGCGAATTGGTGGACTTCACGCACCTCCAAGAACTTATTATTTTTTTAAAGAACTCTCGGGTGTGTAGGTTTCCTCACGATGTTTTCCTTCAGCAAAAAGCAGTGATAATTAAGTCAATTACGCACATAAATCAATGGTGCGTGCCTGGGTATGAACTGCGGACCTTCTGATTGAGAGAACAAGTTTCAACCATCAGGCTATCACTGCTCCGTAACATAAAGACATTCCATGACAAAAGTAAAAGAACAATACTCGGTATCCGATTACTCGTTAATCTAGTACCTACTCGGGCCAACTCTATTTATATCCTAATGTGCTCTGAGACTACACTGAACTAATCCGGCATCCCCATTTCTACGACAAATGTGTCTAGAAACGAAATCTGAGCGATACAATGAACTAACTAATGTGTTCAGATTATTCGCTAAAGGACGAAGTATTACTTGTCGCGCCTAAAATATAGGCACATCATTTATCTTCTTGTTATAGGAGTGTTCAATTATGCTAAAGGATTGAAATATTTATCTTAAGTAGGAGCACATATTTAGTCTTACATATAAGACAACCGACGCCTACAACAGCGTTTATAAAAATACTGGATAAATATTTAGGATACTATAACTAAACTTATCCAAGTATAATCGCCTATAGTAGCATTCATATAAGTACTGGAAAATGATAATGATTCCATTGAATACACTTTAAAGTATCACAAGTGAGGCTGTTGTATTCAAAGTTAGTAACAACTGCTGTTGTATTATGACTATTTTATGTTTTCGTGCATGCGGACTTTCGCAGATGATCATAATAACCATGTGACGAAGATGTCATATTTGATACAAGTAGATTTCCTAGAAATTTAGAAAGCTACGTCTTGACTGAGACAGTGCCTTAGTTTTTGCCCAATAGATGCCCAATAGGATACACTTTTTTTAATAAAATAACAAACAAGCATGCAGTCCATCTGACGGTAGTTGGTCGCGGTTGGCACACATGGGCTTGAGTAAGCAATTTCATATGTAACAAGTTTGAAGTTAATCACAGTTGCGCTACTATTTCCAAAGATGATCGCCCCAAAAGAAATTGTGCCGATAACATTCGAATAAACTCTCTGTGATATATTACTAAACTTCTACAACATTTAAGATCTATTCCTAGCGATGAACACATTTACCGTGATCATAATTACAAAATCTTAAATAAATAGTCCCACATTCGAATGATCTGAAAGTCAAACATCCCAGCAGCCGGCGGCGTTCCAGATTTAGTACATAAGGACATATTAGTGGGATCTCTAGAGAAATTCGTAATGTGTGTATTTTAATATTAACGGCGTAACTGAACGCCTCTAGATAATGTTTGCTTTCACAGACATCCCAACGTTATTTCTGATACACTTGGTTACGTGAAAAGTATAGTGAACGATAAAATTAAAAATAATTATGTAGTGATTAACTGTTGTTCCGAAATAACTTGGTCGTTTTATTTTGTTGAAACACTATTTTAAAATATCGAATTAATAATACTAAAAATATGTACCTATAATTAATGTCTGAAAAATCATAGATTTAAATAATGAAGTAAATATTAAATTTGATGTTGTAAGTTTTTTTTCTAACTCAACAACTTTTTCAACAAACTTTTTGTACAAGATCATTATAATAATCGTGTCATATTTAAGAAATGTGAAATTTAAGACAAAGTTATTTAATCCGTAACAAAGTTAGAAATAAACAATTTTAATTAAATGTGCCTTAAATGCTTTTTATATAAAAATAGACAAACAGGGTTTAATTATAAAGGTTTATTGGAGTAGAAAGGTCCTTGAATGGCAACCACCTGATGCACCAATGACCGGAATAAGACAGCATATAACCTTTGGATTGTGTACAGGATTGATTGGCCCATTTTGGAGAGACCTATGTCAAGCAGTAAATCTCGAAAAGTTGATGAATGGATTAAATCTTAGTGTGTGCCATTTCTTTTGGTCGGCGGTGTAGACGCGTGTCAATATGTGCTCCTCAATATTCATTGCGGTGTGCGAATACTGCGCGTTACACCATTCAAGTATTATTATAATATACTTACTCTGCTCAAGTAGTTTTATATTCACCCCGCGTCTTGTGGGTCGGCGTAAGTAAAGCATTGCTTGTTAAAGATAGATAGCAGTCGTATTATACGAATAAACGATAGAGCTGGTGTTTTATAAGTAGGTTACAAGATAGTGGGTTGAAATTACTTCAATCTGGAAGTTAACAAACATTCGATCTCATTCTCTTCTCATTTTCTTACTTTATGTATAAGATTATCACTTATTTTAGTAGTGGAAAATATAGCGAGAATATCTAAACGCCTGGGAGTTCTAAGAAAAAAACGACAGTGTGTAAAGTGATTTGCATGTGATCAGCATTTGGTCAATAGCGGTAAGCTACAGCCCTAAACACTCTGAGAGAAGTATCGTGCCTAAAAGAGTGACCATAATGGGTTGACTACTGTGAGCTTTTGTACTTGTATGAAGTTCTCTCAGCGCATCATAACTGTATACGGCATAGGGCTTTTAGGGTGAGCATAGGCTCTTCTAGACCTTCGGCTGCTTACGACAGTATACGGCCACACATACCATCGTTCTTCTCGGAGTCGCTGGCCGGACAACTCGCAACCCCTCAACAATAATACACATGTAGCCCTCTTTTTGTCTCCTCTTATAATAGGCAAGAGATACCATAGTTCTTTCCTGGTCCCGAGACTATAGGAATAACTTCAGGCTGCCTAAATTGTGAGGCCAGACCTTTACCAACAACGGAATGGGAAAAGAGACTATTTTGTACAAATTCGCAAAATGTTCGGTAATAGGAAAAATATTATTTCCGCTATGAGACCAAAAAAATCACAACTCAACACATCCGTAACATATTACTTTTATAAGAATAGATCGCAAAAACGATGTGATAGAAACAATTCGTACATTTTCAGAACAAGAAAGATAATTCAAGGGAATGACAAATGTTCGAAGAGCGGAAAGGTGATATCGCATCAACGAAAGATATTTTTATTTTAACACCAAAGTATATATTTCTTCGCCTTAATACTCTAAATATAGTAGGTATAGGTAATAAAGAAACTGTT
The DNA here is from genome assembly GCA_949699795.1 of Spicauda simplicius. Taxonomy (NCBI): domain Eukaryota; kingdom Metazoa; phylum Arthropoda; class Insecta; order Lepidoptera; family Hesperiidae; genus Spicauda; species Spicauda simplicius. Next base: position 17,777,195 of record OX453076.1, read on the forward strand.
TCCTACATTCTAATGAATAGGTATACTTGTTAAAACACTCAATGAAATAGCCAACACTAATCAAATTACCTTACGTCATACCGTCGTACCGTAGGTCATACGTGAAAAAATGTTAGACGTGATAAACTTACAAACAGAACCTACTATTAGTACTATGTTTCCTCTTTAGAGCAGTGATAGCCTAATCGTTAAAACTTGCCGTCTCAATCGGGAGGTCCGAGGTTCAAATCCAAACACGCAACACTGATTTATGTGCATATTAGAAATCAATTATCACTGCTTTTCGGTGAAGGAAAACATCGTGAGGAAACCTCACACCCGAGAGTTCTTTAAAAAAAGTTTTCGGAGGTGTGTGAAGTCCACCAATTCGCATTCGGCCAGCGCGGCGGATTATGGCCTATAACTCTCTCATTCCGAGAGAGAAGACCCGTGTTCAACACTGCGGCAATAATGGGTTGACGATGATGATGACGATGACGTTAAACTTTTTTTCTAATACGCACATAAATCAGCGGTGCGTGCCTGGATTTGAACCTCGGACCTGCCGATTGAGAGGGCAAGTTTCAGCTAATGGCTGAAACTCAATCGGCTATCATTGCTCTTATATATAACAGTAAGCCGTGTTTATTGTAAAATACATTGCAAGGTATAGTCAAATACAAAACTTAAACGTGCAATGTACATTGCAAAGTATGAGCGAAAAGGTAAACAATAATTGTTTTGTGGAAACGTAATAAACTTGTATTAAAGGCACGGTGCACCTGCCTCACGTAGCCTCCCTATGTCTACGTGTTGTTCTACGTAGTTATTTATGACAGCTCCGTCATGTCTCAAGTCGCTTGTAACCCGAGATATAACGTTGCTTGTAATAAAATCATATAATGCGATTGTAATCAATAAAAATATCTATTTTTGAGAAAAAATGTACTGGTATAAATAATATTGTTTCGTGCCTACTATTATATATACGTCGATACGATGTTTTATCCGATTAAAGTAGCAAACGAGCATGCAGTCCACCTGATGGTAAATGGTCACTGCCACTCGTGGACATCTATAAGCAACTTCATTTAGAACATAGTTTCTATCTAAAGTCAATCACAAATGCCTTGCTTCTCCAGAGGACTAAGATTGGCGCTTCGTATAAAAGTGATCCGACAGCCAAAAACTGTCGGTTATTCCTTCTTAAATGTAAAAAAAATTAAAGCATAATTTGATATTCGACGTATAAATCCCGTGAAACATTCAACCACCCAAAAGTTACTCATTCGTGGTAATTCTAATCCAGTTTGGGAGCGGTCCCTTGGTATCCCCGTTGGCATAATAATTTAATATGGTCTTCTCGAATCTAAAGCCGTTCTAATCACTGAATATTTACAGACTCTACATTGCCTATTGCCTATTGTTCATTTTGCTTTTTATGTTTTTAGATTAAGTTATTGCAGAATTCAATACGTCACAGGTACTCACGATAAGCGGATCTTAAATTCTTTTTGCCGATATTTCGACTCAATATTAAAAAAATGAATATAAATAAGAAAAAAGACAAACCCGCTGAGTTTCTTGCCGGATCTTCTCAGTTGAGGTCGTATTCCGATCCGGTGGTAGTGTAAGAAAAAAAATGTAACTGACAATTTGTAAGTGCCCCCGCAGGCCTATACAAAATAAAGACATTTCATTTCAATGGCATGAGCCATGGTTGGACTGTTTCGCTGTAACCAACCGTTCATGCTACTTGGACCCGAAGTTGAATTTGCAGCCTATTCATTTAGAAATTTTAGTGCACAAAAAAAAAGAAAAATCGACAAAAAATTCTCGTTAAATCTAAATAATTTTCGACACCTACATCTCACATCTACATCTCTGCAATTTTACAGCCTTTTAAATTAAAAAAAATACAATCTTACGGACTGCATAATCGTCCGCTACTAATACATTATAAAAAAATGTCTTTACTCTATATGTTTATCCTCTTGCTTCACACAGTTATGTATAAACTTACTCATTCGTTCCAATCCGAACCCAAATTTCATCCGAGACTTTGGGGTATGAAACCTCTCGTCTTATTGTCCTAAGCCCTACAGCCATGCCACAAATCGCCGTTGAAGTGGAAACGGCTCGAGCACCGTTCCAAAACTTTCTGACACGCGTTTATGGGAAAGTTTCAACATTTGAATATTTCACTCGCTATTTATGTTAGCTTGTGAAATACCACACGTGTCAAATGAGGTATAAACATAAGGTTTGGCGTCCACTTGTTTTCTTTTTTGAACTAAGATTGAAGTAACAATAAAAATTCACCTGGTAAGTTTTCGAGGACTAAGATAAATAAAAACGAACCAACAATATCCTTCAATCGAAACAAAAGAACTCATTTACACTAGCAATAGGCGTGGTTCTCTTTCCGGTCGAATCGTATTTGTTCAACAAACAAACAAACAAACAAACTAACAAACAAACATACATACAAACAAACAACCTTATGTTGTTTAGTATCGCTTGAGCAAAACTGACATACAGTGAGTGGTTCACGACTAAGTAGCATCTCAAAAGTTTCTCGGTGCCTATTTAATTGAAGCATAGACTAGGTACGACTGTTGAAAGCTTCTTAGAAAAAAAAAGTGCGGCACTCGGAGACTGCCGCGGCAAAGCTATTGCATAGTATTTTTTATCAACTTGCGCAATTATAATTATTTATTTATTTATGCAGTATTTTTTTTTCTTTGATATTAATTCAAGTTTTTTTCTTTGACTATATACTTTCTTACCATCAGCTGCTTTCATATTTGTCCGATTTCCGAGCAGCTCGTCTCAATCCGTGCGAGCTTCGCACTGTCGTAGCATATACATACACTTTAAGCAAACGCTCGGCCGCGCTACGTGGTGCGGAGTGGGGGTGTTAGGTTTTTTCGTTACAGAATTTCTTGATTCGGTCGCCGCGCTCAGAGCCCGCGATAAAAGCTATGCAATAGCTTAAAAAAACAATCTCTAGATAGAGTTTTTGTAGCTCACACTCATGCTATAGAAGTAATGGGTGGTTAGCCTTAGTTCTACGTTTTGATAGAAATCAAAGGTATTACGGTGTTCTATATTCGTCACTAAAACCATGTTCGAAATGAAAATAGATATTGATTATATTACTTACGTATAAATCGAAATATTATGATATTTATAAATTCGTATCCGTATTTCGATACAAAATTACACATCCACAACATGTCTAATATAAACTATGTAAAATTATACGTCACGGCCATATCTATTTCTATCCTAAAACACAGAGTCAAACTCTACGTCTTAGTTTCATGGGTGTCGTTTGACTTTTTTTTTTTTTTGTTTTCGAGGGGGAAACCTTCCAAAGGTACCCGACGCCGTGGGAGCGACGCAGGGTTATGTGGAATTTTTACCGCACTAAAACCCACCCAGTGGCCGTCCTCGGCGCTGAAAAGGAGGACTCCGGGATCTCGAAACGACTTCAACCGGAATCCTCCGAGCGCGCTGCCCCATCGGGCTCCTCCCAGATGGGCGGCTGGGCCCACCGCTCCGTCTAGTCTTTACGACGGTATGCGACCACACATACCGCCGTCCTTCCCGGGATTGCCTGACCGAACGGTTCGAGCTCCCACTCTAGCCGTCTGCAACCCCGGAAGCCCCTTTTAGTCGCCTCTTACGACAGGCAGGGGATACCGTAGCCCTATTCTGACCCCGAGGCTACAGGGACGGGGTGTCGTTTGACTTACTGAATCAAGTTGATCATTTATACTATGTAGTTATGTATTATGCAATCCAAGCAGCGACTTGAGGCTATTATGTCAGTTATCACAAGTTGCAATGCACCTGTGATTGACTTCAGGTAAAATCCCTTTGACTAAGCATTCACGGCGGCAGTGGTCACTTACCGTCATGTGGAACCTCATTTAGTACTTCAATTTAAAAAAATATATACCATTCATGTCCCTGGTTTTGACAAATTTGTACCGGCTGTTTTTGTTGTAACAGAAAGACAAAGAAAACGCATTCTCATCTACATACGAGAAGCCCGATATATTAGCATTAGTCCACCAATGAGATCTTACGTGACTAGCTGTCCAATTCACGTTGACCCATGCGCCTTAATGAGGCTTTCCTTAACTAAGAAGAAACAGTTCAGATCGCGGGGAGCAGGGTGGACCTCAGTTAAGTGGTGATTAAGTACAGGTCAGAGCACCAATATGCTATTTATACGGCACTGCATTATCGATTCGCTAAAAGGCTCCATTTGTCATAGGTATACGTAATTGGATGTCGTGGGGAGGCAACCACCCTGTTTACTTATTTATGGCGTCGGATGTCCCATGTGAAACAATGTATGACTATACGGACTAGTCACCCGTTCAAACGGTCGAAATTCGACCGTAATTTCAATTAAACAACTAAACTTCGTATTGTCTAAAGTAGCACGAATATTTCTCAAATTTGTTATTGTTTTTAAATGCAGCATTGTCACTTTAACCTTTTTACTTTTCGGGTGTATTAAAATAACTTAAAAATAATAAAAAAATAAATTGTGAAATACTTTAGACAATATCGAGTTCAGTTTTTGAGTTGAAGTACGATCGAATTTCGACCGTTGTGACAGATGACTAGTAGTATTAGTTATGCCATAAATTGCACGACGAAGAGTTTCACCACCATTGAAATTAAGTTGAAACGTAATAATATAGTCTTTCTACTGTTAAATGGTTTTTTTTCTGTCCTGACACACGCAGTAATGAATACATAAACACCCATTACCCAAAAAAAATCATCTTTCCGGGAAACTAACCAACTACGGGATGTTTTACATATTAGACTGGTCTTCTACAAGCAATTAAATCTTTTAGCTACAAATAATATAATTAAATTGAAACTCTAAAGTGCTCTAAAATGCAGTCCAGTTCAAGTTAAGTGGCTTTAGCCTAGAGCCGAATGGATCCTTAATCCTATTACAGGATTGCTATCCCGAAATACACATGGAATGTCGTGACAGGGTAAGAGAAAGTCAACATAAACCTTAGAAATTTACGTAGCATTTAGTTTTAATCATTTCATTCTAATCTTAATACGAGTAATAATAAAAAAACGCTTTCTACACTGATAGCCCCCCCACTACGATTTACGATACGATTTCCTGTGTCGTGGGTACTATGGACATATACAAGACGAATACACAAACACCCAGAACCAGAACATGAATCTAAAATTCTAAACTCATTCAGATACCAGTCTAGCCGGGAATCGAACGCGGGATCCGTTGCGCGTCAGACGGGTATGGTAACCGCTCCGCCACGCGAGTCGTCATATATGTATGATAAAGGCGGTCGTATTTGTGTTTGACAGTCTTTCTCGTGGAATATATGTATATATGCATGCAAAATTTGGCACATCGATAGTTTACAATCCAGATTAACACATAAGAATTATTACCGAGTTAAACATGACAAAAGCGGCCGAAGTCGCAGAAAATAGTTAGTATTATTTTTTATTTTTTATCTGACTGAAGTAGCAAACGAACATGCAGTCCACTTGATGGTAAGTGATCACTGGCGCTCATGGACATCTGTAATCAACTTCATACAGAACATGGGTTCTATCTGAAGTCAATTACAGATGCGTTGCTACTCCCGAGGACTATGATGGTCGCTCATAAAAAAGTGTGCCGGCAAAAACATCAATCGAAACGCAAGAAATGCTTTTTTGCAAGAAAAAATAACAGTAAAGCAAACTTTTAATGCTTTGATTGTAAGCAATCCAAGAGTTTAACAATATCCAAACGAATTCTCTGCATGTTTTACTAATAAAATCAAATTCTGCTACATCTGACATTCCAGTGTGACCCCAAAGCGTTGTACTGTAAATTTATTAGAGGTTTGATGTTTCCCGACGCCTTCGTTCGGTGCCCATTTTAGATATTTATCTGGAAACTGACAATTTTCAGACCTAGAATTCAATCAAGGCTTGAAAGTTTAATACGGTGGCGCTGCCGTTTGAATCAGTTCGAGACCCGAAATAATATAGCCAATTGATTTGATACAATTTTATTTGCATTTAGAAACTAATGATTTAAAAAAATATATATGGTAAAACAAGTCTTTATTTTAATGCAATGAAAAGAAAAAAAATACTTTGTATTAGTCAAACTCATATTTTTTTTGCATCTTACAATTTTTTATCATATAAAAGCTTGTCGCGAGAATAGTTCAAGAAATCACAGACCTAGAATATAAAAACAGATCTGAATAAATCTAACGGACAGACTGGCGACAAGCTTTTAAAACACAACGCGAGTGAGATACAATATGAGTATAGTGTGATTTTTAAAAGACAACGGTAGCCGGCGACAGTTAAAATTATATTAGAGTAAAATATATTAAATAACAAAATAAACTCTACAAGGTTGTACATATAACACTTCATGGTTGAGCTAAAACAAATTGTTATATACTTGTAATTTGGAATATTTTGGAAAGCGTAAAATCAATAACATACTTTACATGAAACTTACTTAGTATGATTATATGATATTTTAGTTAGTTGATTTCAAGCCTAATAATACCTATTACAATTTCAACCAATTCGCGTTGGCCATTTCAATCAATTAGTCACCCATTTCGCACTTGGCTGCAGTGGACTATGGTCTAAAAACTCTCTCATTCTCAGAGAAGACCCGTGCCCAGCAGTGGGAGAATAACAGGTTGTGCCCCACAATTTCAACTGAATAAAACTATACACTAATTTTAAATTATTTACAAAATTAAAAACAAATCTTCTTAAAAGTATCAGAATCTCTAGACAAGGTTCCCAAAATACTGACAACATCATGTTTGTACGTATAACTACCGGTACCTATCAGCGGAATGCGTGGTATTTCTTTACTTACAGTAGTTCGAAGAAAGACTATCCAAACCCCAAGATCCCATCGTTAAAACAAAAGCCACACACATATACATATGTATATAACATGACATTTATTGGCACCTGTTAAAGCCCAAACAGCTTAGCGGATTGTAACATATGACATATCAGTGGTTGTGGTCTATATACTGTAATGTATCGAATGAAATCTATTAAATAGATCATTACCAAAATATATATGTTATAACACTTTAATGTATTTATTTTTGTACAAACTCCTAAAAATAGTATAAATTATTAAAAAACAAAATAGCCGTCTGCAAATCTTAGCTTTAACAGTCGGGTTTTTCATACTCATTTCCGGTTTATTTGGATAAAACCAAAACATCGTACTTTAGGAAAGCTAAATTCCGCATATTTGCGAAAACCAAATAAAACGCAGCGTTTCCCAGCAATATAAACGTAATTCGCGACAATCCGCTTAGCCGTAACGAGTGTAAAAGTGGCGAGATTGAAACTCATCTCCGTCTTCTGAAATCAAGCGGCCAGATGTAAATAAATCGTTATTTAGATCGCGTTCCGCTTTCCGTTTTTTATCTGATTGAAGTAGCAAACGAGCTTGCAGTCCACCATGAACATGTGTAGGCAACTTCAAATAAAACTTGGGTTCTATCCGAAGTCAATTACAGATGCGTTGCTACTGCCGAGGACTATGACGGTCTACTCATGTGAAAGTGTGCCGCAACCACACCCTTCTAACGAAACGCAAGAAATGTTTTGCGCTAGCAATAGGTGTGGCGGTTGTACTTCCCCGGTCAAACTACACTGGTTCTAACACCGTTGAATTCCGTGGTACTTGGTGTTGATCGTTTGGAATGAAGACGTTTTCTTTTTCATTACTTATTTTCATATTTTTGTCTTTCGACTTGTATTTGGTTGACATGTACGATATTTTATCAGTGGGCTTAGACTTTGCTGCCCCTGACAGGTTAAAAGGCGTGCCTAAAGATTTTTCGAAATCTTAGTTATACCTCTTGACGGATTCAGTAAAAGATATCGTAAATCGAAAATCGAAATCTATCATAGCTATTTTATTTTTTTTTACTCGCAATTTTAACATAGATGTTAGTTATTTATTCGGACTATTCAATTACTGCAACGGATGTTTCGTAAAAAGGCGTAGTTGCCGGCTAAGAGGCGACTAAGTCCTCAAAACAAACAACGCCAGATGCGTTGATTGAATTCGGTTAGAGCCCCTGTCCTATGTAAAATTGCACTTGCCTGGGGATTAACTAGGTGAACATTTCCTACCAAAATATGATAGAAAGTCCAACAAGGCTGCACTAACGCCAGTCTTATATCTCACCAGTTGACCCGACGAACTTCGTTCCGCCTAAAAGTCAAAAATCTAAAACTACCACTGTTTCTCTACTATATTATACATGTATTATACATAAAAACCTTCTTCTTAAATCACTCTATCTATTAAAAACTGCATTAAAATCCGTAGCGTAGCTTTAAAGATCTAAGCATACATAGGGACAGACAGTGAAAAGCGACATTGTTTTATACTATATAGTAATAGTAATAGTGATACTTAACAATAATACTGTAGCGTACGGCGTACTTAACAATAATACTGTAGCGTAGCGTGCGTTTCGACCCTCGGTTTCAATACTTGTAAAAAGTATTGAAACCGAGGGTCGAAAAAGTAAGTTGGCACTTGTAAGTTCTACGAGGGTTGTTTCAAAACGAAGGTACGAGTCACCGAGCCTCATTAGTGACCACAAAGGGTGTAGTCCTAGTTTCTGAAGGGGTGATCGAAGATCTTTGTAACTGACCCAACACAACTTAAGAAACGTCTAAAGTTATTTTTAGATACTTCAATAAATTTTGTGGCGGTCTGTTTTAATTTGAAAGAAGATTTGACGTAGATATTACGACTTTCTACGACTACATAAGAAAGGTTGTTTTACCCTCTTCGGTTCGTCTGCAGCGCTGCTATGTCTATGTTGCTGCTTTTAACAGCATCATAGACAAACTTATCCGACGCATTCTAACTTAGTCCTCGAAGGTAGCAAACATAGTTTAGACTATGATCTCACCTGGAGCTGATTACAGAGGACAATAATTGGCATCGGCCACATACTGTCAGGTATACTCCATGCTTGTATGAAAAATCTTTTAATATTTTGACAGTTTATGAGCACGAATGTGTTGTTGTTCACGCCAAGACTACAGATCGCATTTCGCTGCAAATTGACACAAAGACAGTTTATAACCTGGATTAACACATAAGACACTCCTTTATTGTCCCACTGCTGGGCACGGGTCTTCTCTCGGAATGAGAAAGTTTTAGGCCATTCTCCATCGCGCTGGCCTAGTGCGAATTGGTGGACTTCACACACCTTCGAGATTTTTTTTAAATAACTCTCGCGTGTGTTGATTTCCTCACGATGTTTTCCTTGACCGAAAAGCAGTGATAATTAATTTCTAATACGCACATGAATCAGTGGTGCGTGCCTAGTTTTGAACCTCGGACCTCCCGATTGAGAGGGACTGTTTTTGAGAGCCGATTCTCACCGACCCGCGCCATTTGCACGTTACTGTTTACCATTTCCGAGTTTTTTATTGATATACCGGTATTTATATTTAGAGGTTTTGCAGTTAAGAAAATTAGGTTTCTTTTAATATGTTTGTTCGAGTAGAAATGGTATTACAATATTGTTTTTTATAGTTTGAAGTAGCGGGCGAGCATACAGACTATGAAATTTAATGAAATGTCTTTATTTTGTATAGGCCTACGGAGGCACTTATAAATTGTCAGTTACATATACTCTATTTTTTTTACACTACCACCGGATCGGAACACGACCTCAACTGAGAGGATCCGGCAAGAAACTCAGTGGGTTTGTCTTTTTTCTTAAATATCTTTATTTATTGTCATATTGTTTTTACATTGGTTATCTATCTGATGGTGACTATACATATGTATGTATATAGTTACAGAACAAGGTTTATATTTGAAGTCAATCACCCACGCGTTTCAACACCGAGGACTAAGATGGTCGCCTTATATAAAAGATAGGATTTCATTTCACTTTGAACCGTAATGGTTAAGGAATATAAAATCGATTTCACCACGTTTTATTTTTCGAAAATTTCTGAATCAAATGCTTCAGATTCGAACCTGCACCTGCTGAGTAGGGTCAAAATTCATCTCACTCCATCTTTTAATCAATCTTTACTCAAGCATAAAGGATTGCGATCTGTCAGATGGATTTAAGTCAGCATATCAATTTCAGACTAAACGGAGTAGATAATACGGGACTGATAGGGCACGCTCACGTAAATTGAAGGAAAGGCTATAATTGGATTTTATCTTGTAACGATACTTGTCACTGTTCAAGAACTAATCCAGTAAATTCCAGTACATTAGTTTTAGCACAAGTCATTAATACGGTTATAAATTGAGTTTCTAGTTTATCATCCCATTTATATACATTTATCACTAGTAGGATGCTTAGCCAAAAGGATATTACCTGAAGTCAATCGAAGGTCCATTGTTACTTCTGATAAGTCATAGAGTAGCCTCAAATCGCTGCTTGGATCTTTTATGGGTCAATGTATACGCTTTTATAATAAACTACCAATTCAAATCAGAAATTTGCAAATAAAAAAAATAAAAAAAAGATTGAGGTCGTGTTCCGATCCGGTGGTAGTGTAAAAAAAAAAATATAAATGTAACTGACAATTTGTAAGCGCCCCCGAAGGCCTATGCAAAATAAAGACATTTCATTTCATTTCATTTAAAACAAAGTCACTTCCCACTGTCTCTCCCTATGTATGCTTAGATCTTTAAAACTACGCTACGGATTTTAATGCAGATTTTTAAATAGATAGAGTGATTCAAGGGGAAGATTTTAATGTATAACACATGTACAATATAGTAGAGAAACACTGATAATTTTAGATTTTTTGACTTTTAGGCGGAACGAAGTTCGCCGGGTCAACTAGTGAGATATAAGACTGGCACTAGGTTAGCCACTAGGTTAGTGCACCCTTATTTGATTTTTGTGTGTGGAATGTGTAAGTGTTTACTGAAATGAAAATGTTTATTGTCTGTGAAAGGTTGATTATAATGTATCTTTTAACCATTTGTTGTAAACAATAAAAATAAAACACCGCGCGGCCTTTGTATTAAAGCCCAGTCAATTGCTTCCATGAATAGCTTCTGCCGGCAAATGATGAATTAAAAAATAAGCGTTATTTTAAAATATTACATGAATATAGGAAATGTTCTCTTATGTCTTTTTATTTACCATATTAAGAAGAACGTTCGATTTTTATTACTTTTAAAAGTTTTTTCTAGGGTTCCGTAAACAAAAGTTTTAAAACAGAACCCTATTACTAAGACTTCGTTTTACATCTGCCTGTCACCAGGATGTATATCATAAACCGTGATAGCTTGTAAATTAAAATATTGACAAATAGTGTATTCCTTTTACCTTACAACAAATACTTAAAACAAAATTTAAATAAATGTTGAAGGTGTGCTCCCATACTCAAACGTGGTATTTTTGTCGTTTTTAAAGATAGTACGAAACCCTTCGTTCGCGCCTCCAACTCGCACTTGGCCTTTTTTTTATTAATCAACTGTATGTCACCGGTTTAATAATGGTTTGTATAGTATCAAAGTAATTATACCAGCAATTAAAGAGGTGGTAGAACCAGTGTAGTTCGACCGGGGAAGTACCACCGCCACACCTATTTCTAGCGTGAAGCATTTCTTGCGTTTCGATAGAAGGGTGTGGTTGTCGGCACACTTTCACATGAGGCGACCATCATAGTCCTCGGGAGTTGCAACGCATCTGTGATTGACTTCAGATGGAACCCATGTTCTGTATGAAGTTGATTACAGATGTCCATGGGCGGCAGTGACCACTTACCATTAGGTGCATGCATGCTCGTTTGCTACTTCAGTCAAATAAAATAAAAATTAAAGATCATTGTTTGCATGCGTGAGGTCCACATGAACGTGTCACGCGTGTACCGTAAGCGGACGCTGCGGTCCGCAGGCACGGACTGATGACCAGTGGGTGCAGTACAACGAATGTGTAGTTTGTTGAACGTTTTTGTCCATTATTTCGACACAAAGTACAAAAAAGTATTGAATTAAATATATTTTTATATAAGAATAAACCGCACTAGTTAAAAATATATCAACTAAAACTGAAGGTATCCGTTTTTAAGCATTTGTATTTTTGTTTCAATAATTTAACAACGTTATTTATTTCGAAATATGTATATACAAGCAAGTTATTTTGTTGATTGTATGAATATATTAGTTCTTCTCCACTATGCTTTGTTTAATATCAAGAAACGTCCTATTATTTAAATTACGAAAAATTATTTTTTAATCATTTCACGTCCACCGGTTTAGTAGTACTTTCTATAGTACCAACCTCATTATACCAGTAATCAAAGTTGATTGTTTACGTGCGTGGGATCAATCCACATGAACGTGCCACGCGTGTACCGTAAGCGGGCGCTGCGGTCCGCAGGCACGCACTGTTGACCAGTGGGTGCAGTAGAACAAATGTGTATAGTTGTAACCCACGAAAGTAAATCCTTTTTAGCTGCTAATTGTGAGACAACATTTTCCTTTAGCAACAATATTGACAGAAGCATAAAACCTAGCGCATATAATATAACAGTCGAGCAACTTTTTTTTTTATCTGACTGAAGTAGCAAACGAACATGCAGTCCACCTGATGGTAAGTGGCCACTGCCGCCCATGGACATCTGTAATCAACTTCACCTGTAGATGCGCTGCTGCTCCCGAGGACTTAGATGGTCGCCTCATGTGAAAATGTGCCGGCAATTACACCCTTTTATCGAAACGCAAGAAATGCTTCACGCTAGAAATAGGTGTGTTGTTGGTACTTTCCCGATTGAACTACCCTGGTTCTACCATCTTGAACTGATTCGTTGTACGTCAAAAGTATATAGAGATGTTTGTAGATCCAAGATAATTGCTGTCCAAAAAGATCGTGTAGGTATTAACAAGTCGTGATGCAATACACATGGAACCGTCGGTCAATGTGTATTTTTGTGTATTGGAGTGCGCATAAACTCGACTAAGCAATCAATCCGCTCTTCGAGTACTGTACCGCTCAATCCACTCTGCGTTTACAACAGTATGCGAAAAATCCATGGCACTAAAGTATATGAAAAAATAAATTGAGCTTTCTATATTACTCGAATATTAAAAACTCGCGTGCAATTTTCATCTTCTTAAAAATTAAGGTTTAAAACTTCCGTAGCGTCCACGTCACTGAATCTCTGACCCGTAAAAACTGTTCACGCAAGAAATATGTGTGACATTGTTAAGTAGCTTTAATGAATTATGCTATACATTTGCTTAATTAATTGAACACATATATACGCAAACAAATTTGCATTTGGCCAGCGCGGCGGGCTATGTCCTAAAACTCTTTCACTCTGAGAGATCTGTAACCAGCAATGGGACAATAATGTTCTGGACAATGACTTAATTATTTATTTTTGATATCCGCTCGTGCAGTAAACCTATCTTAAGACATGCAGCGTGTTAGTTTGACGCAGTTGGCTATATATAGGTTGGCTATAGGTCAGGGAGCGAGCCGTTGACCGTTCTAACGCTCTATTTATGGTCATCTTCACTCAGGCTTAGAGAGAAAAATAGGGTAAAATGATGATAGATAGCAAAAATAATATTTATCGGCGTTTAGGGTTGTTTCAACTTTTACATACTAAGTACATAGATATAGCAGATTAATACGCCGCGTTAATACGCATAATTAATATATTTTTTTTTTATGAATTAAATAAAGTGTAAATGACCTTATAATTAGTATGTATTCCTACTTGTATTTTATTTTCAAAGGCAGTATCGCACTACAGCGTAATAAACATACAATTTATTCATTACGGTTATTTAAAAAGGTTTTTGTTGTAATTTTCACAAATGATTTTATAACATTTTATAACTAAAGTAAAATTTAAGCTAGTACTGTACCGTTGCCAGGATTATTCCCACATTCTTACCAAAGTAACACTACAAAAGCCATTTTTTTAGTCATTATTTATAATGAACGTGCCTCTCCATCCAAATCTATACAGAATTACGAAAACAACCAAAAACAAAAGAAGACATCATTTCCACTGTCATTATCGTTAGTAGTTCTCCCGCCGGCAACAGCAACAACCACTCATTATTGATATCGTATTCTATAGAGGCAATTATGAAAAGAAAAATGTTTCTTATAACAATTAACAGCCACAAAATAAGTATTACTGTTTAATTGTTATTTGCTTTAAAAGTTATTTCAATGAAAGCTTTGCTAAGCTTTCTGGAGAGCTTAAAAGCGAATACAAAGGATAAAGCAACGAAAGGCAATTCACCTGATGCCTGACGCCGTACAAATACCCGTTTAATGTTGCCTCTCGAGCTTTAAGTTTTTTTATCGGTAAGGAAAAAGAAATTCACGCTATTTTTACTTATAATTACATTTGTATTATTAATGACATATAGCTAATTATCACGTTTATAATTTGGTTGTATCATAGTTTACAAATTAGTTGATGCGTTATTTTTCCCCTTTGTGTATATTACTTTTTTAACCCCGATATAATTTTATGATATTATTCATTTATTTATTATTTATTGTCAAAAAGAACGGCAGAATCAATTATACTTCAATTAGTGTAATTGGTTCTGCCTTTTTTTGTCAATACATAGATTTCAAATTAATTAAATTCAATATTACATTAACATGTCCAAATCAGAAATCCCTACTAATATTATAAATGCGAAAGTAACTCTGTCTGTCTGTCTGTCTGTCTGTCTGTCTGTTACTCTTTCACGACAAAACTACTGAACCGATTTTTATGAAATTATGTACACAGATAGTGGTGACCTTGGGATCCATTATAGGCTACTTTTTATTTCAAAAAATGGTTTGAAAATGTTAAAATCGAGCATAAATGTTTGTATGGTAGTTCGTTTTTGACAAAGAGTTGTACTAATAATTCCGTCAAGGGGTATGATAGATTTGATTAAAAACATAAGTGAATAATAAAACATTCAAAAATATTGATTTTGAGTCGAAAACATATATCCGTAAAACTGGGTATGTCGCGAATTTTGTTAAATTCCAATGCAAATGACAATCTCCATATTGGCTTTTGACAAAGAGGTGTACTAATAATTCCGTCAAGGGGTATGATAGATTTGATTAAAAACTTATGTGAATAATAAAACATTAAAAAATATTGATTTTGAGTCGACAACATATATCCGTAAAACTCGATATTGTCGCGAATTTTGTTAAATTACAATGCAAATGACAATCGCCATATTGGCCATTTCGCCTGGACGTCATCGTGAGTTCGTTCAGAAATAATACATTTAAATTGATAACAATTAATCATCATTCAAGTAGATGTGATATAAATTTGATTTAATTTAGCCATAATATGGGTTTATAATATGAAAATGTATTTATAATGCGAAAGATACGAATAATATTACTTGGAATTCCCGATGAGTTAAATATTAGCTATACTTGCGCTATCTATCACTGTTCTGTTGAATTACGTTGAATGAACATTTGATAGATGGCGTTATCTACAATACAACTTCGAAGTAATATCGATAAATTAAATGTTGATGTTGAATTACTAATAATTCCGTCAAGGGCTACGAAACACTGGTTTGCAAACATAAATATAAAAGAAATCCACGATAGCATATCTATATCTCTTAAGGTTAACTCACAATAATTATTTTTAGGTTCCATATTGTAACTAAAAATAATATGTTATTTTGGAGTCTGTTGTCTTTTGTTCAGTATTAATCCTTATGTAAATAAATGCATTCGTTAGCTTCGTAATTTTAATAAAGATCAAAATTGTCTTTTACACTGTATGCATCAAATAAATACGTTTAAAGTTATTAGAGATATCAAATTATATGATTTCCTTCAAATGGTACGATATTAAAATTCAAGGGGCAAGATAGACTTGATTGAAAACTTATCTCAATAATAAAACATTAAAAAATATTGATTTTGAGTCGATAACATACATATATGTATCTGTAAACTCGGTATATCGCGACTTTTGTTTAATTCCAAATTCCAACTATCGCCATATTAGCCATTTTGCCCCGATGTCATCCTGATCCTTAGTTCATTATGAAATAATACATACCTATAAATCGATAACAATTAATTATCATACAAATAAATGTGATATAAATTTGATTTAATTTTACCGATACGATAATTACCGATGAGTTATATATTAGGTATACTTGCGCCATCTATCCACTACTCTGTTGAATTACATTGAATGTATTGAATGCGATAGGTGGCGTTATTTACAAAACAACTACGAAGTCTATCGATAAATTAAATGTTGATGTTGAATACTAATAATTCCGTCAAGGGCGACGAAACACTGGATTGCAACCTTAAATATAAAATCAATCCGCGATAGTATAACTTATGGTTAAGTCACAATATTTTTTTTTATGTTCCATATTTCAACTAAAAATATTACATTAATTACGAGTGTATTTTCTTCTGTTCGGTATTAATCCTTATATAAATAAATGCATTCGTTAGCTTTTACACTTATGCATCAAATAAATACTTTTAAAGATATTAGAGATTTAAAATAATAAAGATCGCGATGTGTCTCGCGGCAGGGGTAGGTAACGTCTCGCTCGCGCATGCTAATACAAGCCGGCCGCCGATGCGTGTGCATTATTAGAGTAATCTGACCACTTGATAGTGTCCAGTGTTGAGTAGGATACGAATGTTAAATGAGTTTGTAAGAGTAGCGTCTTTTTGTACTAGACCAGTACAATCATTGCACTTCACCCTGCAGCATCACCCTGAGAACTTTTAAACATACTGCGGAAAAGTTAAAATCAATCTTTGTAATCGATGCGTTTTGGTTTAAATGTGGAGGAGGATTTGGTTTACAAGGTGCTTCTTGGTATTGTGTGACTACTAAGATTGTCAATTAATTCAAAGAAAGGCGGTTTACAATCGTCTAATTTTAAAATTCCAATTTTAATTTGTCTAATTTTTAAAATATTTTTACATAGCAATTATGATCCTAACCACAAATACATACTTTAAATTCGTTTCTTCACTCTTTGTATGTCCGGGTAATCACCGGCCGAGCGGCTAAACTCATTTGGATAGGACTTGCACAATAGAAAAGGTTGTGGAATAACATAATTATAGACTACTGTTTATCATATAATTTCAACGGGGCCGAGATTTGTGCGGGAAAAACTTTGCGATACACTCATTTTTACGCGGGCGAAGCCGCGGGTACAGCTAGTATAATAATAAATAGGATTTACAAGGGAGTGATATATTGATTTGAAAATAACATTAAATTATCTAATGATTTTTTCAATTATGCAAGATTAAATATAATTTTCTTGATTAAATTGAAATTTTTCAGATGCGCTTTGTCTTGTTTTAATTCCAACTGTTGCCTGCGCCATCTTGACAGAAGTAGATAACTTGTCGTTGATTGTGAATTTCTTACTTTTGCTAGATGTTTTTATTTCTATTCATATTATCAAGTTTAAGGCACAAAAAAAATTAACACAAAATTGGTAATCAAATATTCTTCGCTCTGGCTCATACTAATGTTTATATGTATTACATATATATGTCAAAACCTCCAAAAGGTTATCTGAGTTAAAGCATGGATAATCAAGGATTAAGCTTCCAATTCAAGACTCCTGCTTCAGCACAACCTATCTTCAACCTTTATAAAGACACGTGCCGATAACCCAGAAATAATACAAATGAACCCACAATTCCAATTAATGTTTAACCTATACGCGAACCGCACTGAGAATGAACTTTAAATAGCAATCGAACTGTATAACGTAGAGTGAATCAACAAGTGGTAGGTATTGAAGGCCGGAAGTGACGTCACAGAACTAAGCCACCCACAATGGCGCCACTGATCCAGGATTAATTAACTGTTCAACTTAGCTCCGATTGAGTTAGTGTTTAAATACGGAAGTCTAAAATACTAGGTATCGGTATGAAATAAGTCAGGAACTTTGAAATTTACCTAAATGAACTCATAAACCTCTTAGCTCTAGTGCTATATATTTAAAGGTGGTAGAACCAGTGTAGTTTCGATGGAAGGGTGTGATTGCCGGCACACTTTCACATGAGGTGACCATCATAGTCTTCGAGAGTAGCAACGTATCTGTGATTGACTTTAGTTAGATAACTCGTTCTATATGAAGTTGATTCCAGACGTCCATGGGCAGCAGTGACCACTTACCATCAGGTGGACTGCATGCTGGTTTGCTACTTCAGTCAGATAAAAAAAATATGGGTTTTCTATGAGAATAAAAAGTACTATGCATAGGTATTAGAAATAACTTGACGTTCTGTTTTAACGGGAATACGTACGGTTTAACTTAATTCTCAAGGATAGCAGAGCTATTATCACCGTCTTTAAAAATAAAAAGTGATTACATTTTCTTATCCCTGTAAGGTCTTCAATCTTTTAGCCACACTTAACTAAAATTAAAAAAGGTGACGATACTATCACACGTATTTAGGTTTACAGAATCTTTATTTCTCATAAGACATACAAAGTACATTGTCACTTAAAATGAGAAACTTAACAATTAATAGTATAGTAATGCTCGGTACATGTACTTTATGTTTCTTTATCTGAGTATGAGTTTGTGTAAATTGGTGCGTGTGTGTGGCGCATGCGTGCGTGTGTGAGCTTGTGTATGTCCATGTGTGTGTGTCTGAATGTGACTGTGATTTGTATGCTTATTATATGATATTATATGCTTGACATAGTATCATTATTGTCTTCGTGTTTTTAGTATGCTTAGTGCATGTTACAATAGATGTTAAGAGCAGTGATATTTTATTCAGTTTTATTAAGAATGTATTTTTTTAACAGAATTTTAAATTTAGCAAAGGACTTTACGTTGGTTATATATTCCGGCAAGTTATTATACATTCTAGCTCCATCATAGTTTATGTTTAATTTACCATAATTAGTTCTTGTTTTGGGTAGTTGTATTAAATTTGTTTTATTCCTACGTTTACTAATACTACTATTTTTGTCTTGAAACCTTACTGACAACTAAATTTGTAGATGTTAGGTTTCAGTCAGTCTGGTTTCAAGGATATGATAGACAATAGATACGCGGCGTAATTCAGACTATAGAGGCAGCGACCATCTGTGGCCTATTTGAGATTAATTATAAAGCAAAAAAAATTGAGACGGTCTTAGGTAGCAGTTATCACAGCATTCTACGGTATTGATCAGATATTAAAATGATAAAATCCTTGAGCGTAGCGTACCTAATCTCTTTATATTAATACGTGAAGTAAATACTTGGGGTATATTTTTAACTTGCTGCGGACGGAGGAGTATGAAATTATGAGTAGTGAATGAAGGCCGGAATATTAATATTTTTTTCAAATAATGTATGTAACATACATAAACTCAACTAAAAACACATTACACACACTACCGTGCATTTGTCACTAACACATAAATAATAAACAAAATAAAAAAAATAACGTATGAAAACACAGAACGTCAAAAATGTCAGATGTCTTTGTCAAAATACCCGTTATTGATTTTAAATGCAGCTGTACACTTACATTTTCAAAAATACATTGTAAATGATTATATTAATAAAAAAACTCTCCTGCTTAAAAATATCAACTGAAACAAACAGAAAACAATCAATCGTTCTAAGCAGTCAGATTTTTGTTTTATTAATTCACGGACGTTGTTCGTAAACATATTATATTTAACACGTAAATCTTAAACAAGAGCTACAATTAACTCGGATACGTTTCGGTTGCCAGACAGGAATACTAATTGTATTTCCCAGAGTTTCCTGCTAAGACCGTGGGTTTAATTAGCTGCATTTGTACGTTATTGTACGGTCGCAGAGCTGTGATAGCCTAATGGTTGAAACTTGCACTCTCGATCGGGAGATCCGAGGTTCAAATCCACCAATGATTTTTCTAAAATTATGTGCGTATTAGAAATTAATTATCACTGCTTTTCGATGAAGAAAAACATCGTGAGGATCCCTACAGAGAGAAACTTACTCGAGAGAACTTTAAAAAAAAGTTCTCGGATGTGTGTGAAGTTTTTTTGTCAGCCCCTTATAAACGAAATTAATGACTAAAGTATAAAGCTTGTTCATATGTTGTTGGTTTTAAACTTTGACTCTATTATTAATATTTTTTCTCTGCCTGAACTAGCAAACGAGCGTGCAGTCCACCTGATTGCAAGTGGCCACTGCCACCCATGGACATCTGCAATCAACTACACATAGAATATGTTACGTCTGAAGTCAATCACAGACGCGTTGCCACTCCCGAGAACCATGATGGTCGCCTCATCTGAAAGTGTGCCGGCAACCACACCCTTCTATCGAAACGCAAGAACTGCTTCACGCTAGAAATAAGTGTGCGGTGGTACTTCCCCGGTCGAACAACACTGGTTCTGCCACTGTTCACGCCATGAACGGAACGCAAATCCGTGGTGCATCTATTATCACGTCATCGTCAACCAATGGGAGGACCGCTAGATGACGCGATAATCCAGCGGCCAATAGCATCGTCATTTTTAAAAAACGCATAATCACTACAAATCTACGAAGCGACAACGCAAGAGCCCAACAACCCTTTTTTTCTATATTTAAACGCAATTTATTGTAACAGCCACAGAAATACATATCCTGTTAAAATTCAAGCGTGTTTCTATTCACATAGAAGAGATAGATCCCTAACAACCACCTTAAAATGTTATTAAAGGTATTTTCATTTGGTCTATAAAGTACACCCGTCTAATTTTTATTCTGACTTACTAAAATCTGCGTTAAAACAACAATTTTTAGTTCCTTTTAAAAACTTTGATTTACAAAAACAGAATCTATGTATTTTTAGTATCCCTATTTTATCATTTTACTATATTTTATCTCCTCTTTTGGTAGTTACGATTTAGGCATAGCTATTAACAAAATGATGACCTCATTTTGTTCTTATTTTTGGGTGGCTGACGTAGCAAGCCTAACAATATTTTGCCATATATTTTTTTTCTAAATGTCTCACACAAAATAGCTTTAGAGCCAAATATTTTTAAACATAGGCAGTTGAAAGAAGGGTGAAAGAGGAAATTTCTTATTAATTTAAATTTTCTTTAAAATATTTCCTTAAAATGAAACTGTGAGAAGAACTTGTTAAAATTCCAACGCCTGCAATATTAGCATCCAATTATTATGCTGTCGTGATGTTTAAGTTTCGCTACGAGAATAAATAAAACCATAAGATAGTTGAAAACTATTAAAATGAGATTGCCAGTCTAACTTTCTAACTACATGTTATCTTACTTTTTTATACCGACATTTGTTTTTTTTTATAATAATGAAGTAGTAAACGAGTATGTAGTAGCACCTGATGGTAAGTGATCACTGCCGCCAATGGACATCTGTAATCAACTACATACAGAAAATGCGTTTCATCTGAAGTCACGCACAGATGCGTTGCTACTCCCGAGGACTATAACGGTCGCCCCATGTGAAAGTGTGCCGGCAACCACATCCTTCTATCGAAACGCAAGAACTGCTTCACGCTAGAAATAAGCGTGGTGGTGGGTACTTCATCGGTCGAACTACACTGGTTCTACCACCTTATAAGCCGTGGTGGTTGTTTGTAGAAAACTCCCTGTTTGCGTTTTATAGCCAGTACGGACCGTGACTTTATTATTTTTAACACATTTGAACGCGTGACTAAATCTAGATTGATGCGTAGAAGCACGCTTGTGCTAATATTCAATTTGCAATAAAATCCAGTAGGTGCAAATCTCACTGTAAGGTACATTATTGGCAAATATAGCATATATGTACAGCACAAGTCCAGCAAATGTAGTCACCATAAAATTAATCAAATAATTCCATTTGGACTCAATAATTGACATAATTATAATCATACACATATATCTTTTCAATTTGCTCGTCTAGTTATTAACCAAAATTATGGTTTTCTAAAACCATTGCAATTCCTGTAATTACGGAACTTATAAAACCCAATAAAAAATAAAAACTCATCATCATCTGTACTATCTCCAGGCATTGATATTAAAATATTCTTAAAATATGAAAGGACTCTTAAAATATGAAAGGTTAGGCTACAACGGTGGCTAAGATATACAAAATTTATGTTCGTTTTTACAAGATTTAATAAATCATATTTTTTTCGAAAATAACTTTGGAATATCAGTGGTTGATTTAAAGACATTCCTTGTATCACCACATGAAGGACCCGTGACAGGCTTACAATATATAATAATTAATAGTTATTTCTCTAGTTTATTTTATCCAGGTCCTAATACTAAAATTTGTTGTTCCAGATGCGGTACTGCATTGCTGCGCTGTGGGTATCGGCGCTGGCCACGCTGGCTGCAGCGGCCGACGCGCCCCATGACCCGCCACCAGCTCAGGTAAGTTATTACTTCCATCCCCATGAAGATTTCACTACAATTCGTATAGCGCAGTACTCATCATGTCTCTCAATCACTATCACTACAAAGTATAAAACAAAGTCGCTGTCTGTCTCTATGTATGCTTAGATCTTTAAAACTACGCCACAGATTTTAATGCAGTTCTTTTTTAAAATAAAGTGGTTCAACAGGAAGCTTTATAAGTATAATACATGTATAATATAGTAGAGGAACACTGATAATTCTAGATTTTCCTAACTCATACGTACCCCTACGGTACCAAGGTACTTCTCATTTTATACGCTACAACCGGCAACTTAAAAATCTAATCTTCGAAACGGAACTGGGATATACCCGATTATTGGATTTATTAAGGAACTTTAAGGAGAGAGAAGATTTATTGCACGTATTTTATTAAAAACGTTGATCTAATTGCTCGGTACTGATGAAGCATTCTGGTCGTTTTCTATCGCAAACCGCAATGCCACAGAGCTATTAACATTTCGATATTTTATTTAATTGTACACCCAGCTATCCTATACAGCAAGTTACATTACACGAGAAACATAATGAACATATTCGTGGGACATATAAACTTATATAATGATTTACAACCACCTATAATTAATTGAATTAAATATTACAGAAAGTCGGGATGTCACTTGCTAAAAGGAAAGGAAATGTGCGTATTGGAGAGTTCTTTAAAAAGAGTTTTTTGAGGTATGCGAAGTCTACAGATTCACACTTGGCCAGCGCAATAAACTATAGTTCGTTTTCCTCTCAGTTTATCAGGAAACCTTTGTCCAATAGTGGGACAGCGAAGAGTTGACGCTTCATTAACTCGTCAATCCATTATTGTCCCACTGCTGGGCACGGGTCTTCTCTCAGAATGAGAGAGAGTTTAGACTATAGTCCAACGCGCTGGCCAAGTACGAATAGGTGACAACAAGTTATTACAATACTGTTAAACCCTTCTCTCGACAATTTTCACTACGTATCACACGTTTTAAAGTCTCCACAACAAACATATTTGCTATTTCATTGTCCTATTACGTAAAACGAGTCTTAACTGAAAACGATGTCTGTTAACAATGTCGCGTGAAACCGTTCTTGTATTGGGTGAAGTTGGGTAGAGAGGCACATTGCAACAATATGAGTACACCGGGCTCTGGTCGTGGCAGTAATTGTTTAAACCTCTGTAGATTTGTTTCATTATTGTTTTGCACGCTCCGTAACACCGTCTTAGACGTTTTGTACGTTTTGTATTTAAATTGTCTTAATTACTGTCATACAATAGTTGTAGATCTACGGGGTGTAATCGTAACTTGGAAAATGTTAACCTAATTTAACCATTCTGTTATTTATTATGGCAACATGTATTCGTGAAATCGAATCTTTACTTACTTACTACTTACTATTAGAAAAAATATCCATACTAATATTATAAATGTGAAAGTGTGTTCCTTTCTTCCACTTTCACGTCGCCACATAGCTATTATATATGTTTCATATGCTGGGTGATAGGAGGACGGAGAATTACGTAGGCTACTTTTTACCGCGCTCTATCATTCCCATGAGTATATCGATGTTTTGTTAGTTGATACATATTTAGTAATTCCACACGCTGTTAATAGATGGCGTTAGTAAATTCATTTAAAAGTTCTGAATCACGCTATCAAATGCTAATGATAATTCCTTTTGACCGTGCTGGCGAAGCCGCGGGTAACAACTAGTTTTATATAATTTTGTATAAATATAGTATTTCTTTCAAGTGAAAGAATTAGCTTAGTACAACCTGGGAAGTACCACCATCACATCTGTTTCTAGCTTGAAGCAAAACATTTCAATGGAAAGGTATAAATGCCGACTGGCGTATGAGGCAAACATCTCATACCTCAGAGTAGTAATAACACATACATACATTTTAACGACCTGGTGGAGCGGTTACCATACCCGTCTGGCGTGCAATGGGTCCCGGGTTCGATTCCCGGCCAGACAAGTTGATGAGTTTAGTTTCATATTCTGGGTCTGGGTTTTTGTGTATTCGGCTTATGTATGCCCATGGTACCCACGATGCAGGATAAAATCCTAGTGTGGGGCTATGAGTGTAGATAGGTGAAAGAATTTAGGATGAATCCCTGTTCTATCTGAAGTTCGTTATAGATGGATAACCACTTATCGATATGATATGATGATGATAGATACATTATAGTACAGATATTCATAAGCAGCTGTGGCCACTAAATATCTATTGCTTACTCTTTTAAAGTAAAATAATACAGTATAAGTTAAAGTTTGTCATAACTCTATGCTCTCAGTCTCACATCAAATCTACACAATCGAGTTACAAGCGGTGAAGATCAAAGTTTCGCGGACAGTAACAACATTTTGCAAATACGGCTCAAAAGATAATATTTTCTTTACAGAAACATAAAATCCAGAGGGACAAAAGGCAAACGTATCCACCGATCTCCAGACAGACCCAAATCCGATTAGCGTATCTTTTCCATCTCAGTGTTTATGTTCACGCTCTCGTAGATGTTGGCAGACGGTCATTTTTGTCTAAAAATCAATGACTGGAAAGGAATTATCCATTCATTCTAAAAATGTTTAGAGAAAGTAGTATTTGTAAAATATACCAAGATAGTAGAAATTATAGATTCAGTGACGTCACATCTCATTTTAATAATAATAGTAGTTCTCTATATTGATTCTACCTACAGTAGAGTCAACTAGAAATAATAAATTTTTCGGATTAGAGAAAACTTAGCTGTCTAAATAAGTAACTGTCCTACCGGGAATCGAACCTGAATCCCACTGCGTAGCAAACTGCTACTGTGACTACTTGATTAACAATTCATTAAACAAATCCCTATAATGTCATACACAAAATTTGTAGACGACCCAAGTAATCCTTAAATATAAAATTTAAAAGTAAAAAATATAAATGTTCAACTTCAGAGAGCAATCAAGGTGTAAACTCGAAATGACACGAATTAATCAAACATTAATGAATTCCCTGCCATTTTCACTTTCATCCCTCTCCGTGGGGCCGCTCCACAGGGTTGACATTCAGAGTATTACAGGAATTATGAAAAAACCTCTATTATAAAATATTCCTTTTTACCTTTGAGATTATTTGTGTCAGTGATCCCGTGCTATAATGAGAAGGCTGTCAGGTTTTCAATATTTTCACATCTAAGCACCGGTTGACTTTTATACAGAAATTGTGGTCTATATTTCTGTAGATTTTTTAAACAGATCTGAGTGTATTTTTATAATTGCACTACTACATTACTCGTCTATGTAACACATAGGATTGAGCGCTGAAAGAAGTGTCCGATGTAACACTTTTCGCACTCTGATGTAAATTTTAGCGTGGGACAAAGATGCTTAAGCGTATGTTCTACGTGGTACCACCACAGGCCGGGGTTGCCAGACGTCTTGATTTTGGCGGGACGTCCCGATTTTTTACCCAAATTAAAAGTGTCCCACGCGGGACAGCTTCAGTCCCGCTTTTCGGGAAGGATTGCAAATATAAGTGGAACTGCAGTTAGTTGCTCAAAAAAAAAACTGGTCGTCAAATCTAAGTCGATCTGCAGTTCGTCAACAAAAAAAAAATGTCACCAAATCCTCCGAACCTCCTTGCACCGAGGAAAAAACTAAAAATTTGTCCGTGTGTCTGTGAGGCACAACACCCTTTGTACCGCGAGGACTGTTGTCCCGCTTTTGACTATGAAATCCCGCTTTTTTTACTCAAAAAGTTTCTAAATCCCGACTAACTAAAAAAACCTGGCAACGCTGCCACAGACACACATATTTCGCTCCAATAACAGCAGTTTTAAGCGCGGCTGTTTTCTGGTCTAAAGAGTATAATTAGGAAGACATAGCAAAGCGCTCCCACTTGATCCTCGGAACCTTAGGTAAGACTCTGATCTTATCGGGGGTTGATTACAGATGTCAATGGGCGGTACTGTCCACTTCAAATATATAAGTAGCAAACGAACATACACTCCGTATGTTCGTTTGCTACTTCCCTATTAGAAAATAATTTTGCATGTACCTAATTGAACTGTTCTGCGGCCATTTCTTCAATGAAATAA
This sequence comes from Spicauda simplicius, assembly GCA_949699795.1. NCBI lineage: Eukaryota > Metazoa > Arthropoda > Insecta > Lepidoptera > Hesperiidae > Spicauda > Spicauda simplicius. The sequence goes on from OX453076.1 coordinate 17,803,753, forward strand.
ATCATGATTTACCCCAAAGCGGTAGTTACATACATACTCTAGGACACACGCATATTTTATCATATAACATAGAGACTCTGCTTAAATTAGGTATGAAAAGGTCCATTACGAGTACTTAAGTATTTGTTTTTGACATTAATTCACTTTTTCCCGGCGTCCCGGGAAGGATAATCTACGTAACAAAACCGGACAGGGCCGTAGAATGTCCTGGTATTCCCTTCACGGGCTGTTAATTTTTACGACGAATAACACTCAAATATTCATTTTGCTAACTATGCAATTTAATTAGAGGTCGTAGAGGGACTAAAATGTAGACTTCAGATTTTAAAGTAAGATAACTGATATCATAAATAGCGATTGGAATAAAGTAGGTAACTAAGATTAAAAAGTGGAAACCTTGTGAAGGTGCATATGGTATGTTTGGTACTCTTTCACGCAAAACGTACTGGTCATGTTGTTGAAATTTGGCAACAAATAATTTATAACCTCGATTGACCGAAGCTGAAAACTGAAACCGTGGGAATAAGTTAATTCGAAAAAAAATTGTAAAGTTACAAATCACTTTCTATTAGAATACAAAAAGTTCTAAAGAAGTTATGTCACTCCATTTTAGTGTTTGATAAAAAAATGTAATACATTACATTTTTTTATCAGCCCCCTGCCCCCTCACTTTACAAATACCTTTTTTTCTTATATAAACTTCTTTTCATGAACTATTTCATATATATGGATATATGATGTATGATATTTCAATACATAAAATTACAATAACAACGACGACGACCCGCGTGGCGCAACGGTTACCATACCGGTCTGACACGCAGTGGGTCCCGGGTTCGATTCCCGGCCAGACAGGCAGCTGAATGATGAGTTTAGATTCTTGTTCTGGATCTGGGTGTTTGTGTATTCGTCTCTGTGTCCATGGCACCCACGACACAGGAGGAAATCCTACTGTGGGGCTATGAGTGTAGATGGCGTTTTTTTAACACTACTAAATAAATATTCATACTCTATGTCACTGGCATTAAAATACCATTATATTGAAACTTAAGCACTTATGCCGAAGAGGCTGTAATGTCTGTAATCCTCAGATTTTGCTCGGAACTTGTACAGAATTAATTACCTACGCCTCATTAACACACTGTTTATTTTCATGCAAACGATAAACGACTCGGGCTTGTTAGATTAACTCTGTTTAAGGAAATATAATAATGTACATCGCAATAAATCATTCGATTGAGATTAGCATTTCTTGTTGATCCCAGATATGTACGACATTACGACGAGACATCTTTGATCCTCGAAAGCACCCTTTGCTTTGCATGTTTTTATTATACAATTTATATAATAGTATCTAAAATATTGTCCCACTGCTGGGCACGGGTCTTCTCTCAGAATGAGAGAGTGTTAGGCCATAGTCCACTTTTTTTTTAAAAGGACTCTAGGGTGTGTAGGTTTCCTCACGATATTTTCCTAGACCGAAAAGCAGTGATAATCAATTTCTAATACGCACATAAATCAGCGGTGGCAAAATCAGCCTGGGTTTTGAACCTCGGACCTCCCGATTGAATGGGCAAGTTTCAACCATTAGGCTATCACTGCTCCGTTGTACCCATCTAAAATAAATTATTAACTAAATTAAGGTTCGATCCACGGCCGAACGGATATCTAAATGAATTTAAAATTCAGTTCTGGGTTCATGTGTTTGTGCTTATTTTTGTATGAGTCATCTCACGACATAGGATAAAAATCTACAGTGGAGTTAACAGTGTAGAAAGAGTTATTAAGTTTGTTATTATTATTATCAAGAGTAATAATAATAATAATACGAAAATCGAGGAGCAAAAACAATTGAAAAATCAGAGTTGAAAAGAATTTCTTAGTAACGGCCCGCAGTTCAAAGACGCAAAAGACATATTATTGTAAAAGAACACCATGTATAATAAGCATTACAATACCTCTCATAAAGAGAAAGCTTACGATTTCCCACAACGCTGGTCAAAGGTGGGTAGGTAGATTTCACATACCTTCAATTACTTTTTATAGAAGTCTTAAGCAAGTAAGCACGAGTAAGTACATAGAATTCTTCACGATGTTCTCCTTTACTTAACCAGGTGATTGATTTCAAATTTTATTTTTTATTTATTTTTTGGTGTTCTCGAGGGGGAAACCCATCGCCGTGGGAGCGACGCAGGGTTATGTGGGATTTTTACCGCACCGTGGCCGTCCTCAGCGCTAAAAAGGAGGACTCCGGGATCTCGGGACTCGAAATGACTTCAACCGGAATCCTCCGAGCGCGTTGCCCCACCGGGCTCCTCCCAGATGGGCGGCTGGGCCCACCGCTCCGTCTAGTCTTTACGACGGTATGCGACCACACATACCGCCGTCCTTCCCGGGATTGCCTGACCGAACGGGCTCCCACTCTAGCCGCCGGCAAACCCGGAAGCCCCTTTTAGTCGCCGCTTACGACAGGCAGGGGATGCCGTAGCCCTATTCTGATCCCGGAACTACAGGGACGTGATTTCTATATTTCGTCACTAATACTATATTGCCTATAGCGTACGTTAATATCGATATTCGCAGATGGAAAACATCTCGGAATCAATTTAAGAACTTATACAAGCAGATAATCCTCAAGCATTTAGATATCCAATTAACCCCAAATACACTTCGATCGTTTGTTTGATTGTTTCAACAACATAGAAGTAGTAATATTGAAATTCGACTCAAGTCGATTCATAAGGGTAGGGACATTATGTTGTATATAATTCCATAACGATAATCGCGTTTATATCAGACATTGAATTACATTATATTACAGATATTGAGAATGGCAGACAAGCGCCATGGCGGCTTAAAGGACCTACCCACCTATCTACCTACTATTATTATACATTGACACAGATTATTTTGAGCACGTCACAATATTTTGAGCTATCTGTGCCTGTAAGTTATTATTGTCTATGCTGAACCACTTTAAAAAAAAAACAGTTAGAAACCCTTTTTCTCATTACTCCCTTCTCAAATAACCTTAACAAAAGTTAAACTAATGGCTTCCGTATAAATGAAGCAACCACATTGTGAATCATGCAATTGAAGTTTTCTCGACATCCTTACAAATTCTGAACAGAGATTATTCGAGGATAGCCGCTCTTCAGGCATGATGACGCTCCCCTGGCAGAACATCTCCCTTTGCTAAGCACTCATTAAAAAAATTGTAACCCGTATAATTCGAACATCGTTTCGTGTAGCTTAACATAATATCGATCGGAAAAGCAATGGGCCTCACGATTCCATGTCTATTTCTATTCAATAGGTACACATTTCCCAAATCCAATAAAGTTGGAAACTAATATTCAATTTTCATACCTCTCCCGAATGTATCGAGAAACCACTACATGAGTACCTATATAGTGTGTTCCCATCGTTGCGAATTCCTGTTATCTTTGAACTGTAAATAACTTCGCAAAAAACTTTGTTCCGGAATTTCGATACAAGTTAGGGAAAAGCTAGGTCGGCAATAAAAACGTTAACAAATTGCGAAGTAGGAAAGTTTAAAGCAATAAGAAGTGGGGACGGTGGGGCAAGTTGACAGGTCGGCTTGCAACTACGTGCATTTAGGTGTTTATCGTTTTTCGTTATTTTCAATACTTACACGAAATTATTTTGTTATGGTATATTTAACACAATTTATCCTTAATGTTGTAAATATGTATTTTTGGTTTATGTTGTAAATATATATTTTACAATATATTGTATATATATTTATCATATAAATAATTTGACACCTCTTACACCTTGCTATTATATGTAATTACATCGGCAAACCTGAATATTTGACATTTTCTTCGTAAAAATATGATATTCAAAACATTGTATTTTTTTCTTCATAGCAAAATATTAATTTGCGTCTCCTGCAACCCCTGAATTGAAGCTTTGTAACGTTTTACAAAGTCTCGGCCATTGTAGAACTATATAATATATGTATGTCGGCGCGACACCGCGTATTTATGAAAAACACGTCGCCGATAATAATTATTTTAGTTAGTTTAAAGATCGAAAATTGTTTGTTTATTGAATTAGCAACATTTAATGATTTTTAGAATTGTAATTTAGTTTACCCTCCATAAATTTATTATTGTCACACCACCAAACATTGTTATAAAAAGGCGAGCGAACGCCGGTAGAAGGAATTATTCTTGTTTGACCGTCGAAGTGATCGGACCTCCTCAAGTGTGAATAAATCGAAGAAATTTAGTGCTGTGTTTCACTTGAAATCTTCAAGAAAGGAAAATAATGAAGACTCCTCGACCATCCTGACCTGACGTCTCATCTCATGCTACCACTTCGATATCAGAAGTGGGATCGGAACAAGCTCCGATCTGAGACGATTCCTCATCAGCTGTGGTTCCACCTGTCACATTTGGATCATCACAATAGCATATTGCGATGTGCCGTTTCACAAGCAACGTCGTCTACGCCATGGAGCGTGCGCTGCAGCCGGGTGAACAAGATGCCGTGTCGGCGGGAGAAAATACTGAGCTTCCTCAAAGTACTGCACAATGGCCGAGCTAGCCTGCCAGACCACGACAACGAGCACACGCCATCGGATTAAAAGTTAAGTTAAAATTTATTTAGTTAACCTCTTAATACCTACGAAAGTGTTACCTTTAATCTAGTTGTGTATCGCCCTTGAGGTAAACCACGGGTTCTTAGTGTTTCCACTGTGGAACCATGAGATACTGTTGTGAAGCCTTGTGGAGCCGAGGTAGACATGTATACACCACAGAGTGATACCTCTGAGCTAACCACGCGTTACCCTCGCGCTAAGCACGGGTCCTTGATGTATCCACGGTGCAACCATGAGATACCGTTGTAAGCCTTGTGGAGCTATAGTAAACAAATTTAAATCACGTATCTACGAGAACACGTACATACTGTTATCTAGAGAGTGATACCTCTGAGCTAACCATGCGTTACCCTCGTGCTAACCACGGATCCATGATGAATCCACAGTGAACCATGAGATACCGTTGGGACGCCTTGTGGGGCCGTGGTAGACACGTATACACCACAGATCTATGAGAATGTTTAGAATTAATAAATGACCTAGAACACGTGTTGCACCTGTAAGCAACATGTGTTGTTTACAGATACCTACCTCAAAGAAAAAAAAAATCTTTGTTTCAGAATTCGAACTTTACAACTCAGGCAGGTGCAGGGCACGCACCGCCTGTCAGAATGGCCGTGTCGGCGCGACACCGCGTATTTATGAAAAACACGTCGCCGATAATAATTATTTTAGTTAGTTTAAAGATCGAAAATTGTTTGTTTATTGAATTAGCAACATTTAATGATTTTTAGAATTGTAATTTAGTTTACCCTCCATAAATTTATTATTGTCACACCACCAAACATTGTTATAAAAAGGCGAGCGAACGCCGGTAGAAGGAATTATTCTTGTTTGACCGTCGAAGTGATCGGACCTCCTCAAGTGTGAATAAATCGAAGAAGTTTACTCCTGTGTTTTACTTGAAATCTTCAAGAAAGGAAAATAATGAAGACTCCTCGACCATCCTGATGTCACACTACACCATTTCTCTTCGATATGTATATATGTCGCAGAATCCAATGGATTGCTATCTGAATGGTCGCCATTGTCGTCCAAATTATCGATATTTGTTTATTTCAAATCAATGTACGTATTTGTTCACAAAACCATGAAAAGCGCTACTGACTGCTTCTCTCACATTAACACCTGACGTGTTAATGTTCTCATAAAATGAATGAGGTCGTATACCATAGTAAATTGATATACTTTCACACGAATAATTAATTAAAATTCTTCATCTAGGCTTTACTTAACGAATAATGAAAGAACTTGTGCAGTGATGCGCACCATTCTTCCGGATAATGCTTTGCGAATTATTCGATTGTGATAAACTCCGAAAGGCAATATAATTAAACCACCAAATTGTTCTTTCTAGTCCACTTGTTCATTAGTATTTAATTAAACTAAGCCTTTAAGAGAATAATCTGTACTTTGAGGCAGTCAAATATAAAATCTACATATAAATAGGCAAAGTAGGAACAATTTACTCAACAACCTTTACTCTTTTTTTAATATTTAAACTGACTTAATGATAACATTTCCAGTTTCCATTCAAATTAATAATTATATTCCAACGTTTCATCTATTTGCTTTAACAAAGCAAACACAAGGTCATCCCGTATAGAGTTTATATTCCTAACACATTATTATACAGCAGGATATTAATTACGAAATGAGCGTACGAATATTAATCCAGTATGAGAAATGGCAGGCGTACACAATTGCTTGTAAATTTAATAATTCTATGGTGCGCTGCGCTGCTGTTTTAACATTAATATTGAATAATCCTTTGTGTGAATCTCTAAGGATTTATAGAAAATATTTTTATTAATACATCTCTGCATTTACTGTTAAAATAATATGTATTTTTATATGTTTATTTTAACAGGCGGATGACATAGAATTAACAGAAGAGGAAAAACGAGCCTGGTCTAGCTTACACGGCGGCGGCGGATGGGGAAAGCGGGGTTGGCAGGACATGAGCTCGGCGTGGGGCAAGCGTGCTTGGCAGGACCTGCAGGCGGGCTGGGGCAAACGGGGTTGGCAGGACCTGAACTCCGCTTGGGGAAAGCGTGGTTGGCAAGATCTCAACTCCGCTTGGGGCAAAAGGGGCTGGCAAGATCTGAACACTGCCTGGGGCAAGCGTGCCTGGAGGGACATGTCACAAGCTCCGTGGGGTAAGAGAGGCTGGCAAGACATGAGCTCAGCTTGGGGAAAGCGCGGCTGGCAAGACATGAGCTCGGCGTGGGGCAAGCGGGCCTGGCAAGACCTGCAAGCCGGCTGGGGCAAGCGCGGCTGGCAAGACATGAGCTCGGCTTGGGGCAAACGTGCACCGGTATGTTGTTAAAAGTATTCATTTAAACATTGAATTTAGAATAACGGAAAACAAAATTTAATTTAAAAATTGTTTATGTTAAGGAGAAGTGGGCGAACTTCCATGGCTCGTGGGGTAAGCGGACGGCGCCTGAAACTGATTACGAAGACTATGAAATGGCTATCGACCATCTGCTTCCTCTTCAACAGGTAACTTAAGATTTCTCTGAATTCCAATTCAGACATCTATGGACTTGTATGTCTACAATAAATGTATTATAGTTCGTTACTATTATTTGCACACAATGCACATTTGTTCAGCAAATACTACAAGTATTAACGATATTTGTTATGGTGGGCTACAGATTTAATCAATGTTTAAAAGAATACCAACGAATAACAAATTTAGATAAAATATCAAAACACAAATATTATACCTATATAAGCAATTCATTATTTAAATTTTCTTCACAAACATCAATCCGGAACAGAGAAAGTTTACTGCGTCGTATCATCAGCAAAACATAGATAGAAACAAAAATTGCAAATATCCTTAACAATGTAATATAATGACATAACTTTAAATTAGTGTTAAAACGTTTCATAAACTGTTTGCTTGGCTAGTACAAGAAGTCTGAGATCGAATGGAGCAGTCTGAATCAGCGGGTTTCAGACATAAGAGGCGATTGCAGCGAAGTGAGTTATTGCGGCGATATTGCCGACCGCCGACGTCGCTATAATCAAACGATACTGATATTTTTTGCTAAGCGTTTTTATGCTGCATAATATCAGTGACTGCAAATCTTGAACGCTATGTTGAGTTTACTGTGGTACATCACAGAATGGTTTTTGAGCAGACACAATAAGTGTGGTACGCAGTGTTTATGTGCATTAACAATCGGATTAGGACAATCACTTTGACATATACTTTTTATAGAAAAGTATACAGCATGTTGGAAGTAAGTATAGTCACGGCAATAATATCTAATAACGCATTATAATACTTAACGGGTACTCACGATGTGCGGTTTATGAATTCTTATAGAATTCTTTTTGCAGTTTGTCCGTGACCACGATCCATGCAACTGGGTCGAAATATCGGCAAAAAGAATTCATAAACCGCATATCGTGAGTACCTGTTAAGTATTATAATGTATCAATTCCGCGATAATACTAGTCTAAAATCTAATAACGCAAACTAATAACGGACGGTAATAACGCAAACTTTCGCCCAACGGTCTGTAGGTATAAAATTGAGGGACAGAGCCAAGTTAGAATACCGTATACATACTATTACCGTAGTATAGTATAAGGATGAAGAAAGTATAATGTACAGCACGTTCCTTAAATTTTGAATTTAACTAATGTCTGTTACAATTTACAATTTAAATTTTTAGGACTATTCGATTGAGCTTCACTTCAAAGTTGGTTATAAGACAATGCACCTCAAAAAGCGCATTCTATCATGCGACTGCATATTATTTCGTAAATTACCAATCTGTAGATATTAATTCTAATAGTATTTAACTTCCGTAGGCTGATGCTGCTGACCAGCTACTGGAGACTCCTGAGAAGAAGGCCTGGTCCGCGCTGCACGGCGCCTGGGGCAAGCGACCAGTCAAACCGGCACAGTACAACAGCGGTATATAACTCTTCCATTAACATAATTATGATAGACGTCAAAGCTCTTTCCTGTTTATACATATAATGAAAATAAAGGAACCGCGTATCTCTACATTTTATATATTTACAAATATACGGTTGGAATATTAGGAATAAGTAATAATTGAAATATCAATAAATTTTAGAATGTTTGACTGTCTGTTTCCTGTGTTTGAAATCTTAGTTTAAATAATATATAGATTATAAATATTAAGGAATACAAATTTCGTTAATATTTATAATCTATATACTGAGTTAATAATTCGTCACAATATACTTCTTAGTCTTTGAGTGTTATTTTTGTCTTTATTTCATTAAACCTACTGTATCAAAAGTCCTTACAATTTTAAGTTATGCAGTTTTAAGAGGCATATAAAACAACTAGGAAGAAGTTTCACAAGTTTCTGCCTAACAACAATAACGTTGGCAATATTCGAAGACGATAATTGTTTCAGCTGTAACTGTAGCGCCAAGCTCGCGTATTTGGATTGAAGATTATGGTTAGATACACAGATAAGTATAGGAAGAACTCGATCCTTAATAACATCCTGTTCTCAACGTGCATTTTTAATATAAGGGCACACCGCCTAGTTAAGTAGGCATGTAAAACAGATTCCTTTTAATTTCTCGTAGTAAAATTGTGAGAAAAAGGGTGCATACTTCTCGTGTTTCCTAAATATTTTTCTAAAATGGATCTTGGAGTTCGTAAAATGCAGATCTACCGTAAGATTACAGCTATTCTAACAACTTTAGAAATCAATTTGGTATAAATCAGTCTTGTACCCGTTTTCACCTGGAGCAGGGGACAGATATGTGATTGGAAGGTCGTAGGCGACTACTTGCTGACAACGGAATATATCCCTCTGACAGTCGTTTTTGGCTGATCAAGAGTTTTCTTACGTATAAATTACTATAGCTGGTCAGGGCTACAACAATCTTTTAGTTTACCAAATACTTAAAAAGAGTAATACCTATGAAAAATTGATTTTGCTATAATAAGCACTTTACCTGACCCCACATCTGGTATAGAAATTGAAAAACTACCAGTAATATAACTGTACCAAACTGTACACATTTAGAGGGTAGCATTTGTTCTGCCCCAAACGAAACGGTCGAATATTATGGCGTATAATAAAAACACCCTTCAGCAAAATAAAACTAACACAAAATATTGGTTCGGAAGTAAAAATGTTATATTAAATCAATCCGATGTGAAACAGCGGCGTGGGGGCGGGAATCAATCGTCGTTAAAGTTTCATAGCAAATTAACTTTGGTTCCAGTAATAGTAACAATAATGATAACTTATCGTTCGTTATCAAAATAGACATACAAATATGGATTGTAATAGATTATTGATTTCTTTGAATAAATCATTGTCTATCTAAACGCCTTTAGAAATTCTTAATCTAAACTAACCTTTCTTTTATTTTTATATAGACATTCAGATATTAATATTTTGTGACTAAAAGTATTTATTAAAAGTTTAAAGTTAAAATTTTTCATAAATCGTTGTGATTGAGCGACCGACGTGATGTGATAGAGGGGTTTTGACGCGGTTACTCAAAATCCTTATAAAAACTAGCCTTTCGATTTTAATGTAGGCTTTTAACATTGTTTTAAAAAGTTTTAACAACTTGACTGAAATTATAATAAGTCTTACTCAACAAGACGACTAATTTAAACGTCTTTTTCGTGGAGATATTACTGAAAACATATAAAAGAGTATATTGACATAACTTTGCAGGTTTGCAGGTGATAGAACCAGTGAAGTTCGACCAGGGAAGTACCACCGCCACACCTATTCCTAGCGTGAAGCATTTCTTGCGTTTCGATGGAAGGGTGTGGTTGCCGGTACACTTTTGTATGGCGTGACCATCATAGTCCTCGGAAGTGACAACGCATTTGTGATTGACTTCAGATAGAACTCATGTTCTATTTGAAGTTGCTCACCGATGTCCATGGGCGGCAGTGACCACTTACCATCAGGTGTACTGCATGCTCGTTTGCTACTTCGATCAGATAAAAAAAAACTTTAAACACTACGTGTTCAGTTCTGGTCACATTGTAGTGACATATTACAAAACTATACAACACGTTTATACGTGAGTGGATTTTCAAAAGCATTCAGAAGCATTATATGAGATTTTGAGAGTAAACAAAACTTTCAAATGCCCTTTCTCGTGGGCTTTAGTTTTGTACTAATTTTCTAACTTTATTATGCTGAGAGAAATATCAGGTATCGAAAACTTCTAACAACCTTCGGATTGAAGTCTTATGTTATCTTACACTTTACCGCTTCAAAGAGAGAACAATATAATAGTACTGTTTAATGTAATTTAATTCATTTGATAATGTTGAAATGTCTTAATTCAAGTCTTCAAAGGAACGCTTCACGGTTCGACCTCGGTGGCACCACTATACTTATTTGAAGAGTAAGTGAAGGGGATAAACTAATAAGAGACGTTTCAACTTAATTCTTAAAATGACGTAGTTTGTAAGCCTATCTGAGATAGATTTTCAATGACCACTATCATTTTCTTGGTGGACTGCAAGATCACTCTCGACTTCTACAATATAAAAAATTTAAAATTTTAAAGGTGGTAGAACAAGTGTAGTTTGACCGGGGAAGTACCACCGCCACAACTATTTCTAGCGTGAAGCATTTCTTGCGTTTCGATGACAGGGTGTAGTTGCCGCCACACTTCTATATGAGGCGACCATCATAGTCCTCGGGGGTAGCGACGCATCTGTGATTGACTTCAGACAGAACCTCATGTTCTGTATGAAGTTGCTTACAGATGTCCATGTGCAGAAGAGACCACTTACCATCAGGTGGGCTGCATGCTCGATTGCTACTTCGATCTTATAAAAAAAAATGTTGATTTAATATTCGATATAAATTTCGAAGGTTTACGATCACAGTAACTATTGTAAACAATGATTTCGGTCAATTTGCCTGAACACAGATTAATGCGATCGCGTTCAATTGATTGGTTTAGTTGCGGCTTTCGGTTAAATTAAACTGAAGCCAGTGGATTTCCGACAATTTAAACGTTACCTTTTTACAGTAATTTCAGTAGTCAAGTAAAACTTTGCAAGCAAAATAAACAAGTCATATCGGCACTATCAAATACAAAATAAGTAAAAGTATATTTTGTACCATAAAATAAGTACTTAAATTAGTAAATAATTCATGCAATTGCAATGTGCTTGCAATGTATGAGAGTAAACTTAATGATTGTTTTACTAAAACGGAATAAACTTAGTCATAGGGTACAAATTGCCCCGAAATTCAGAACCGTCCGAACGACCGCAGTACCCTATTACCTACTACTACATAACAACATATTTAGTAATTTAAATTGACATCGTAGAATGTTCTACATTAGACTTGGATTGGTGACAGATCAACGAGACCTAATAGCCACAGGCCATCAAATTAAATAAAATTCCCGCTCGACTTTTAAATAACGGACCCTCGGAATCAATGACGTCCTGCGGCCCTTCACACGGACCTCGTGCCAAATTAATTTACCCATAAGCGCCTTATTGAAACTCGTCCCTTAAACCCTCCGCTTATTTAAAATCCCTGTCATTTTATTTTTACTTTCCGAAGTTATCGAAACAGATCGTGACAGGGAAAAAGTATTTGTTATAAAAAAGCGTCGATATATTTTCCGGTTGCAAATTTTAACAAAAAAAAAGCATTTAACAACAAAAATATTTATCTCAAAGTTATTTGTACTGTAACAGTATGTCGTAACTCAAAATATTGAAATGTATTACAGAGATAAATTCGACAGGATGGGGCATTTATTCACGCAATCCATCTGCGAACGCGGTGTTTGCATCTACAGACATAGAGCGTGTCAGCCGCGTACCGGAGCAGAGGAAATAATATTTATTATGCAATATTAATAAAAAGCACGTTCCTGGTCGCACTACTTAGGAAAATGATACTTAGTCTGCAACAGCTCGTATTTGGCACGTTCATTGTCTATTATTATCTATAGGCAATGAACGTGCCAATAAATCAAGATATAGAAATGGACCGTTAAAATTGCATTGAATGAATATAACAAATAACAAATCATAAACGATTTTGACCTTATTCATGCACTTTACTGCGGTTCTACCAAATACTCAATAGTAAAAGAAAAATGTGTGTAATGATCCAATATGATGAAAAGATGAACCCCGCAAATGGGACTGAGAAACATTCTAGTTTCGCCACTATATTTAATTTCCAACTTACAAGAATATAATTTGAAAGCATGCCCCCCAACAGGAGCGTATTACTGGAAACGAGAGCCTGGCTGGACGAATTTAAGAGGGATGTGGGGCAAGCGGTCTTCCCAGCGCGACTTAGACGACGAGCACGGTAACCACGCTCGAAGCCGCTTCCATGCACTCATAGCTCCTGTAGCTCCATCTCTTTCGCACTCGTTGGCACTATCTTCTGTCGCACTCGGTGTCTTAGACCTCTGTAAATACTCTATGTGTAGTTTAGAGTAGAGCTTTCATCTAGACCTTCCTTTCACAGCTACTCTACGTCACTCCCAGAGCCTCTCCATGTTAGAGTAGTTTGCACTGCTGGCGTATTCAATGTTTGAATGTAGGCTAAGCATATTTCCTCAAAAGATTAGATACAGGCGTTAAGTAATTTATGTTAGATTCTATACGAAAAACAATAGCATTTACAAATTAAAATATGTATGTAAAATTTATTAGGTTTTGGACTTTAAGCTTAAAAACACGAAACACAACAAATATCTTATAATCTTATAGATAACTTGCATAATTATATACATAGGTGGTAAATGAGTATGATTGGACTGGGGAGCTACCAACTCCACACCTATGTGTAGCGTGAAGTAGTTGCATTTCGATTGCAGGGTGTGGTTGACGGCTCACCACCATATAAAGCTGCTACTTTAATCCACGGGAATAGTAACGCATCTTTAATTTATTTCAGATAGAATCTATATTCTGTATAGAGTTGCTTAAACGTATTAATGGGCAGCAGCGACCACTTAACTTTACGCTCGTTTTCTACTTCAAAATTGTAAAAAATATACATCATACTTCATACTAATATTATAACGGCGAAAGTTTGTGAGTGTGTATATTTGTTACTTCTTCACGTGTAAACGGCTGGAGCGATTTTCATAAAATTTAGAGTTAGCTGATACTTTGAATTAACATAAAGGCACCTTTTTACTGTGGGAAAATATCTTATTCCCACGGGACAATCGATTTTTGTTAACGCGGGCTAAGCTGCTAGTACTTTTTAATAAATCCCTTCAAGACACCACTAAACTTCAAATAACGTACAATATTCTTCCAGTGAACGTATATTTGTATCATCAATGTTAAGTCACAAAAAGTAATTGTTTTATTTGCTACAACGCGGAGCATTATCCCAAAGTTATTGGCGCGTGGGAACATTCGCCAAACAGATAGGAGGGAAAAATTGCTTGACAAAAGTCTCACTCATTTTTCCTACCATATCATTTACCTCAGTTGAATATATACTCAACTGAGGTAAAGGACTATATTTTAGTGTACAGAGATTATTAAATTTTATACCTATAATATTCTATTATCTAAACGAAGAATTGTAATTAAGGGAGATAAATGCTTAAAAAGGAACATTAATTATTATGTATTTGTATATAAAATAATATAGAAAAATAAAAAAGTTCAAGTAGGGTTCAATAGGTTTGAAGGTGGTAGAACCAGCGTAGTTCGACCGGGGAAGTACCACCGCCACACTTATATCCAACGTGAAGCATTTCTTGCGCTTCGATGGAAGGGTGTGGTTGCCGGCACACTTTTTGAGGCGAACATCATAGTCCTCAGGAGTAGCAACGCATCTGTAATTGACTTCAGATAGAAGCTATATTCTATTTGAAGTTGCCCACCGATGTCCATGGGTGACAGTGACCACTTACCATCAGGTGGACTGCATGCTCGTTTGCTACTTCAGTCAGATAATAAAATAGCCTACTACTTGCTGTAAGGTGGCCGGCATGCTCTTGCTCAAACTTATAAAATAAACTATTTTACGTATATCTTTGAAATATATCGATAAGAACATAGTCATAATATAAGGAGTATTTAGTAATCTAACGTCGACAGCTATTTTGCCAACTGCTGTTTATTTTTCTACAAATAACTTAAATAATTTCTCAAGTGGTTTTATCAAAATTATTCTTGCAATATCTGAATTAGCGTTGCAAACAATGTTCTTTCTCATTGTATAAAAAAGTAGTAGCACATCAATACAATATGAACTAAATGTGAATATACTTACAAATATTCAAGTGTCCATTACAAAACCTTTACATTTTCCGATCCAACTCGATTCGTATATTTTCGTATTAAATTCAATCGAATATGTCCCACCCACACTGTACCCGGCCGGTCCTCTCATCCGCACTGGACAATCAGGTGTGCTTCCAAAAGGACACACTTATTTACCTTGAATCCGACACTTATTTACCTTCACTTATAAACTTACGATCACTTATAGACCTATCCGTTGAGTTACGAATACGAGTACCGTACCTTTTACCGAAAATGTACCTCTTATACTGATTTATTCCAAAATATATTTAGGAATGGTTATTTACAATTTCAGCCGCGTTATCATTAAAGCATGACACGTTCACAGCGCTTCAAGTGTCCGTTTGGCAAATTACATTACAATTGGCAACAAAGTTTGTGGTAACGCAAGATCAGACAAAACGGTTATTTTAACGCTCGCTGACGCCTGCAGCGCATGACCATTGATGCTTGAAACAAATGTTTCAAGCAATGCCGGATTAGCCATATAGCAAGAGTAGCAAATGCTAGGCCCCGCGGCTAGAGGGGTCGCGCGGCCCAACACCTACTATTTATATTTTACTATCTTTGCTATCCTGAAAATCTTAAACTGAAAGAAGTAGATATAGAAAGTGTCTTTAAATTTTCCCAGATTAAACCCAGTAAAGTTTACTTGTAACAGTTTTATTTAATACCCTTACTTAAAGCAAACTACGGACCCCCTGCCAGAATTTGCTACAGGCACTGGTTTCAAGGTTACAAGCCAGCACTTTGGGTTATTCTATTTCTATTACTAATGGTTAATAGAAATACAATTGATGATATGTAATGAAATCGACTGAACGTGCAATATCCGCTTACACACTTGGTGGGAATATCTCCATAAAGACACGTTTTTTATTTGGCAAACACTAGAAAGTTTTTCAACATACAATTTTTTTTTATACAACCCATTATTGTCCCACTGCTGGGCACGGATCTTCAGTCAGAATGAGAGAGTTTTAGACCATAGTCCACCGCGCTGGCTTTAAAAAAATGGTTGATTAATTGATAGTATTTAACTGTCATACTATAACCGTCTTAAAATTTATATAAAAAAGCGAATATACACGTTCACGGCATAAACTTTCATGAATATAAAACATTGTTATTGTTATACGCGTAATAAATATTTAAATCAAATTAGCACCCGCATAAACAAATAGCTAGCGAGGTAAAGGGGTTAAAAAATAAATGTGATCATTTGCACAAACCCCGGCTAATTGTCCCGGCGGGCGCGCGCTGAGACTTTCTTCAAACTTCTGCTTTCGGAAGTTCATAGTCGTCTTCAGACGAACAGCGGTTTTGCTGCTTTGAGGACTAGTTCTCAGGAGTTGTTTGCTTTTAAGTAATTTATGAATTGTTACAAGCTTGGTTTGCTTTTAAACAGTTTACGAATTATTGTGATTTATATGTCAGTATTCAGTTGTAACAACTCAATTTTAATGTATACATTTAAAATACTAATTTAAACGTGCATTTGCTTCATAATATAATGAGTTTTTTTTCTATATAGAATAGGTAAAATGTAAGTAGTTTGATTAATTAATAAATGTGTCAATGGCAAGACGATACTCAAATTGAAATTACAGATGCACCTATTTCTTCCGTGTTACCTCTTTATTACAACTTATAAGTCGCTTTAGAGGCATATATAACGCTGCGTTGAAACGCTGTCAATCTGACAATTCATCACGTTTTGCAAGAATAATTCAATACAATTGAAAAGTTGGCAAACATCAAAACTCGTTAAGTTAATTTAATAAGTTAATCGCGTTAAGCGGCGCCGGCCGGAAATTAATCCTTCGGGAAATATTCAGCAACTGTTTCTAGAAGTAACATTTACATTTGCCGACGAACCAGAAATCTTAAGGTTTTAGCAACGTACTATGTAAACCGTAGAATCTCACCAAACAAAATGAACAGGTCCCCTCTTCAATTTTACGTAGTTTTTTATGGCGAACCCACAAAAATCACACATTTTTCATAAAAGCAGTAATTAAACTTTGTATACTTATTCAATACAAAGAAAGTTACTTCTTGCATGTGACGTGTATGAGAAGTTAAAAAAAACTCAGAAGTAATATTTGAGTCATTACAACCTTTGATAAAATACAGCAATTGCTACAAGATAATTACAAACAAAAGGCATATTTACATCATTACAATCATACGTTAATTACATTTATTTTGTATATTTTTTCGCAATTTCTTAACATAAAGATGAACCATGAAATCATTGTTTTTTAAATCTTCTCACTTGCATTACTATTACCTAATGTAAGTGCTTCCAAGCAGAACAACAATTCAAACACTCAAATCTCTTAAATATACCTATGTGTATATTTAATTTGCATTTAAAAAATATTTATGAATAACTAATAACATTAATACGCATATTATATATGACAAGCGACTTATTCACACGTATTTTTTCGTTTAGTTTTGCGCGAAGAGAGCCGCGGGTGGAGTTTTAGTCTTTTTATAGTTTTATTACAGCAGGCGCAGATGGCCGTACACATACGTGATCCAAAGCCGTAAATTGTTTCTAGATTACGGGAAGTGAACCAGATGTAACGATATTCTACGTGCGTTACTTTGGGGAAACTTGCGTTTGGTAATCGTGTTACAATTGCCATTTTATAGCAGATATAAACTTACTAATATCATACAAAATGTCTATTAGATACGTAGGTACCGATTTACAATCAGTATTCTCAAATGCACTTATATGTATATACACTTTATATCATTTGACTAATCTTCTCGTTTTTATATTTTTTTGTATATTGTTTTTTTCAGATTTTCATCCTACAATATAAATTGTTTGTTGATAAATGTGGTATTAAATTTATCAATTACGCACTGTACATATCGCACTAACAACCTAGTGTTTTATATATTTCAATCGCACTAATTTGCTTGGATACTGTTATTCACTTGTATTATTAATTAATAAATGTTAGAATGTATATTATTTAGAATCCCTTATCACGTACAAAATATCTTAATACCAAAAAGAATATAAAAAAATCGCATGCCGATATTTATATTGGTAAATATCAATGCTTAGAAGCGTTCAAGAATATGCGCTAATAGTTGGAAATGGCCTCCATTTACAACAAAATTTTAATCTCACTCACATGGTGGGCATTAACGTTACGACGGTCGCACGGACTATCGCACGAACTACGGTCGTATGCGACAAGTTCGATCGTGGCTTGGTCCTAAGGCGAACTGTGCGATCAAGGTCATGTCGCAGGTCCGTGAAGTATTCAACTCGAACTGTCGTTACGACGGTCCGTGCGACCGTTGTAACATGAATGCCCATCTTTACAGTTGATTGATATTCCACCACGGAACAAAAACCAATCAGGACAACCATAGATGATAATTGGTAATACGTATTTGTTTTCCAGATGGCGCGGCTGGCGAGGAGGCCTAATCCACGGACCCGCTGTACCATACGATAGTAACAGACGTCATATCTAAGCAAATTTCTGTCCTCACACTAATAACGTTATTAATATATAATTAATCTATATAAATGTTAAATTCGCTGACTGCGCTCCCGAAAACCCCCTAAACCCAACCTTAGGGCGGTTTTCTACAACCCCTCTTACCAACTCGGCGTACGATATATGTTTTATATTTTGAAAATTACGTACAAATGTAGCTCTTACCTTGTCACCTTCTAGAGTAATTAATGTACTAAGATTTATTTTTACTATGTTCGATATAGAGTAAGGTAGCCGGTGTAACTATGCTAGCTAGTATAATTATTGTAATAGCATGAAGTGATGTATTTTAGTCAAGTTGGTACATGAACTGGCTTCACAACGTTCATGTTTGTCCAATAAAAGTTTATTCGAAGCCGAAATTTGTTTTATTTACATATATTAAATATGTATTCCCTTGTACCTTCAGATACGTACAAAATTAATACGTATCATAAGAGTTATGCTGTTTTTTGTTTTGTACCTACCTGTATTTTGCCCACAGATAATAATAATCAGAGTGGAGTAGAGTGCTTTCAGTGCTAACACTTTTGACAAATCATGTGCCTTTTTAAAGACTAAAAACATTGACAATTAGTTTTCTTAGCACATTTCAACTGAATTTTATTACAATTCTTACGATTAAAACAACCAAATTAGATAAATCTCTCCAGTTAAACTTGTTATTCAAAGGCAAATAGCCCTTCATCATTATACCGAGAATAGACAACTATGGTATTCTTTCATCATTCAACTGCTTTGTGGCCATTGTTCATACTTGGGGAGGCGTACTCTATACTTAATAATTACTCTAAGTTTTTGCCTTAAATATTTAAGTACACAAGACTCGTTCAGTGAAGATCACGCTTACTTTTTTCCTCTAAAAATTTAGTTACTGACATCTATAATTTATCTACGAGGGTCACTCTACAATACCCTATTTAGTTTTTAAAACGAAACTTGTATGGTTAATGAAATAAAACTGTTGATTCGCTTGAAACATAATCTATGCAAACATATCATGGTACAAACAGTAATACATCAAGATAAAATGTATTTTCAAAGATAATTAAGTTCTGTTAGTAGTGTACAGCGGCCATAGACAGATGATTTATCACAAATGAAAAAATATGTCCCTTCCAGCTCCCACTATCCCGTGCAAAATATCCTGTCGAACAAAGTACAATCAATCACACATACAATTTTTAATTAAAAGAGTACAGCGGTCTCACAGATTTTGTAAACGTACACAGTGTCACATAAAATATATGTACTGAACAACAACCGTAATAGGATAAAATTCATAAGCAAACAGTTATAACACTACACAAACACGGAAAGCTTAAAAATGTACACTCGTTACATAATATTGTACAAGAAAAATGGCGAGTATTAATAAAACAAATATTTACAGTTGACGTAGAGCCGAACATGAATAAAACATATGCGAGGCTTCATTGGGCACACCGAGTGAACATATGAACAGGTTCTCAGTTCACTGGATAACTGAGAGTTAGGGCTGCCATCTGTTGCTTCTTTGAGATGTATTGAAAATAGCACAGCATACGCACTATTGAGAGTCCACTAGTTCTATGGTAATTTACTAACGTCGTAAGGATGTCTTGGGCGCTTTTCGAGCTCGCCCCACTTCGCCCCATAGGCTACGTAATCTGTGATATACTCTTCTTACGTAAGATTCTATGTCATTTTGGTTACGCTAAAACTTAGTTACACGTAAATCTATGTTTTTTAACAGATAATTTAGGTTTTTTTACGAAAAGATGTCGATCACCGGTATATTACAGTTAGAGATAAGTTTGCCAATGGAATAGAACATCTAATTATAAAAATTTTAGGAGGAGCATTGTACTCTATCGTGAGAACATGATAAGACGATTACCATGGCCTACTTAAGGCTTAAGGAACATAGTTTCCGGAAAAAATATCATTAAAAACATCAACATAATTTTGACCACCTTAATTCAAATAAAAATCAAGAATCTGTCATTTCAAGGCATTTATTTGTCCTCCAATTCTGGGCTCATATTTGACACAGTAGTATCGGTGTAATCCACCGAAATAAATTATTGGTAGCGTTGACTTCTAGACAGTATATTACACTAACATGTATCTAAGTTACTTTTTACCTTTTTGACATAGACCTCGGTTGTGTATTTTTAAAGCTTGTGGTAAATATAATTTCGTGTTTTGGGAACTATGACTCACCCGGCCTGTAGTTTAAGACACATTTCGTATATAATCATGATTATAGTATTGAAATAAAGTCAATATCTATCCAGCCTTCGCTCGTTTTACATACCCAACATCTACCATTACATGGCGACCCTGCCACCGCCGGCGACGGTAATACGACGCTCAGGTATGCCCGCGCGCGTGTAAGCCTAATAAGGAATCAGAAATGCAGTTGTCAAGTTGCAAGATCATTATGATTCATACGTCGAAACGCAGAAGACACGCCAAATTATTACAAAGTAGTAAAATGAAGATAATAGAGCAGTGATAGCCTAATGGTTGAAACTTGCCCTCTCGATCGGGAGGTCCAATGTTCAAACCCAGGCATGCACCACTGATTCATGTGCGTATTAGAAATTAATTATCACTGCTTTTCGGTGAAGGAAAACATCGTGAGGAAGCCTGCACACCCGAGAGTTCTATAAAAAAAAAAGTTCTCGGAGGTGTGTGAAGTCCACCAAGTCAAGTGCCAAGTCGCACTTGGCCAGCGCAGTGGACTATGGCCTAAACTCTCTCTTTCTGAGAGAAGACCCGTGCCCAGCAGTGGGATAATAATGGGTTGACGAGAGTAAAATAAAAAGTAGTAGCCCTGAGTACCGTAGCAATAAGAAACAAGCCATTATAGCAATTTGGAGAAGCCGACGGCTGAGCGCAGACGACTTGATTTATGAAATATTCGACTGCAAACAACAACCGATGTAAAGCCCACGCCTTCATATTATGTAGCCATTTACTTTAAGAATATCTCACTATTAACTTGAGAATTTGGTTAAAAAAACACCAAATTCTCAAAGCTACGGGCATTGCTATGTAATATCAGTAATATGTACTGGCACCAATGCACTATTGAAGCATATTGATAGTAAATGTTTATAATATTAAGGAGAACGATAAGAGAAGAAAACGATATACACTGATAATACTAATAATGGCTAAATCGTGAGGCAGTATGTGTGTTTGTCGCTCTTTACCATACATAAAATTTTACCTTTATGATACTCAATACTGTGGTAGGCTTGACTGAAGCGGAAGAAACCGCAAAAGAATGACTATTTAATAGTTCTTAAACTGTTAAAAAATAAAATAATTACATAATCGATTGCACTTCTTGGTTAATAATAATATTATAAAATAAAATAATAGTATCTATTTTAATTCCATCTTTATCTACTTTCATCAACAAATTAACTTACTAAACATGTTGAATCTAAATTGTTAAGTTTTACATTTTTTATTACGTAAAGGTATATATTATTAATAAAATATATATTTCGTATATTGTAACAACATCATACTTGTTACGAATTTATGAATGAAGTGTATAAAACAAAATTATACATACGAAGTACACAATAATTGAAAAAATATTGAGATTTCCATTTTTATGAGCGGAGCGGGTCCGATTTGGGTGAAATATGTCCAACAATCGTTTAAAACTGCCGCCGGCGAGGGGACACTAAAATATATAAATTATGCCACGAGCCTTATTACGCAAAAACATAAAATATCCCTTTGAAATCCAGTAATCTTCTACATTCTTAATTGAAAATCTAATGTTAAATTATATAAATTAACAGGAATTTTCATTAATTTCAATTTTACGTATATGTTAAAAAAATCCGATACCATTAAAAATCTCTAAAGTAGCATTTAACTAGCAAAAGTATATCATATAGCTGTACCTGCACTATTCTAGTCTAAAAGGAGTTAGATTAATTTAGATTTTTATAAATCGATCCACCTAACCTCTATTTTTGTTCCAAACATTTTACATTTATTCATTTTCAGAAATAGCACACGAAACCAGGTAATCATCTTTTATGTTTGGTAGTGGTAGCGCCGCAAATATAGTAATTTATTATGAGACAACTAGTTGACCCGGCAAACTTCGTTCCGCCTTCCGCCTAAATACTGTAAACTAAAAAATTGTACTGTAAAATAAAAACTGTAAATTTAAAAAAATAGGGATGACTGACAGTGTTATAAACGTAGACAAATATAATCGGAAAGCTTCGAACTGCTAAGCTATCGGGAGTTACACATGTTATTGTAAGTCAACCACAAAAGATAAACTTTTATATAATTTTAAGGAGAATATTTCCGTCATACATGATTTCTGTGTAGCTTTAACCATTAAGGTTGCACACGCGACAGAAACTTAAAAAATGGAGTAACTTCTCCCGTTTTCCCAACACTTCCCTTTACTGCTCTGCTCCTATTGATTGTAGCGTGATGAAAAAAATACTATAACCAGCTCAGGAGTATGAAAAATAATCGTACCAACTTTCGTTAAAATCCGTCGAGTAGTTTTTGTTTTCATAACGGTTATATAGACAGACAGACAGACGGACAGACAGACAGACAGACAAACAAAAATTTTACTATAAATAAATAAATAAATATGATTGCATTTTTGGCATCAGTATCGATCCCTAATCACCCCCTGATAGTTATTTTGGAAATATATTTCATGTATCAGAATTGACCTCTCTACAGATTTATTATAAGTATAGATTATTTGTTTGCGGCGCTTGCAATAGAAACCATGGGTCCATGGACAAATGACATGAAAAAATCTTGTCAGATATGTCTACCAGACTTGTTCGAGCTTCCGGAGACCAAAAGGCTGGCGGCTACTTTGCACAAAGATTAAGTCTAGCCGTACAGCAAGGTAATGCCGCCATTCTTTTGGGAATCATGCCTCACACGGCAATTTTAGATGTACTAATCCACCTTAAATTGAAAAGACTAGCCAAACCGTTGGACAATGAATTGACGACGACTCTACAAAAATGCACGATACAAATACATCATTATAAATGTATGCTGTAATTAAGAAGAGCCCCTTGAAGCATTTACGTATCCGTATCCTAAATTAACAGGTTTACTCGGTAATCCTGTGTTTAACTTCGTATCTACTTATTCGTTTAACCTATTTGATTGTTTCCGGCGTGGACGTAAATGAGTACAAGATGTTCCGGAATTAAATAAAGGATCTATATATAGACATACTGGACCATTCCCGCGACTTCGCATGCTTCGGTCTTGTCTATCACTTTATGAAAATCGTATATTTTAATTTAGCTCATAAACCAAATGTGTGCCAAATTTACCGTAATCCGACCAGCAGTTTTGCTCTTTCACAGCAACAAGCTCGCAAACATCCTCATAATCATAAATAGAAATATATTTTGAATATGATATTGACATGCACCGTAAGCGTTTGAATACTTAACAATTTTTAATTTAAGAAAAAACACGCTTTCTACACTCATAGCCCCACACTAGGTTTTTCTCCCGTGTCGTGAGTACCATGGACACACACAAGACGAATACACAAACACCCAGACCCAGAACATGAATCTAAGCTCATTATTCAGATAGCTGTCAGGTCGCGAATCGAACCCGAAACCCATTGCCCGTCAGACCGGTATGGTAACCGGTCCTCCACGCGGATCATTAAATTTACATATGATGGTTATAACAAACTCCTGAATGTATTACTATCATCAACTTTCATTACCATGTAAAAGAAAACATGATTGTAATTATATTAAAAAAAATGGATATAAATAAGAAAAAAAGACAAACCCGCTGAGTTTCTTGCCGGATCTTCTCAGTTGAGGTCGTATTCCGATCCGGTGGTAGTGTAAGAAAAAAATGTAACTGACAATTTGTAAGTGCCCCCGTAAGCCTATAGAAAATAAAGACATTTCATTTCATTTCCTTTCATCTCAGAATAATTTACGCCCTTTTAATTCGCAAGGTGATAGAACATTTATGGATCGTCCGAGGTGATACCACCGGCACACCAGTTTCAGCCTGGAGCAGCTACTTGCGTCCATTGGGGCAATGACCACTAACCATCAAGTTAACTACGTGCTCGTTCGTTACCAGAAACTCATAAAAATATCAGCAGTAATGAAGGATTTGGTACACCAGACTGTAACCGCCCACGATTATACATAACAAAACTCTTACCTCAAGCCGAAACATAAGTACTAACTTACAAAGCCCCGCTTTAGTGCCTACCCAGGTATTTTCTTACATTGATACTAGTTTGATGAACAAACAAGTCTACGTTACAACCAACAAACAACACAAAGCAGTACCAACAACTATAGAACGGAAACAATTGTGAACGCACCAACAAACAAAGATTGAACCTTGAAACGCTTTTAGTCCTACCAGAAACCTTAGACTAAAACGATGTATAGCAAACACTAAGTCGTAACCAATCCGGGGACGAGCAGTAATGAAATGGAACGATGCTCAATCCGCTTGATTGTGTGCACTGTCCACACGCTGTACACACACATGTGTTGACACAACGTTATGACGACATATAGAAAATGGTTACCCAATATTGCAAATGTTCGCGATACGTAAAATAAATTATGACGCAACAATACGCAATTTATTATTTTTCTAATCACCTAACGGTAAGTGGTACCGTACTATTCCGTACCAAGACTTCCACTTAATATAGTTTTTTCCTTGAGTGCCTGTAAAACTAATTTTGGCTCACGTGCCCCTTTAAACAGATTAATAAACCTACAATAATATTAATTCTAACAGCGATATAGACATCTTCCACACTGATAATTTAAATAAATTTATACATTTTAGTTGCATGCATTTATAATAAGGTCCCTTTATAATTGTCATAAATACCTATATATTATTTTATTTTGTTTTATGTTTATCTTTTTTTGTTCTTCGTTGTTAGAGATTACACTTCGTACACATTAGGGAGTTGTATATACCTGTAATGGCGATTCACACTAGACCAAACGAATTGTATTTTTTTTTTACAATGTATAGTGATAAGTCGATGGTATATCTAAATAAATAAATAAATAAAGTGGTCAGTGCCGATGGACATCTATAAATAATGAAACATTTTAATACTTAACGGGTACTCACGATATGCGGTTTTTGAATTCGTATAAAATTCTTTTTGCCGATATTTTGACCCAGTTGTATGGATCGTGGTCAGCGCGAAACTACCGTTGACAAGCACTAGTGATAGATTAACCTATCTACCTTATTTCTAATTCGTTTTTCTTTTTTAGGCGGCACACTTTCACATGAAGCGACCATCATAGTCCTCGGGAGTAGCAACGCATCTGTGATTAACTTCAGATGGAACCCATGTTCTGTATGAAGTTGATTACAGAAGTCCATGGGCGGCAGTGACTACTTACCATTCGGTGAATTACATGCTCGTTTGCTACTTCAGTCAGATAAAAAAGAGGTTCCATATCACGACACACTATACACCAACTGTATCCTTACACACCGAACTTTTAACTACTTGTGATTTACATAAACTAATTAATATAAATAATGAACACCACATAATATGAGAGCCTTACTTAAAGTTGGACACAGATCCGTTGTACCTCTGAGTTTAACGACCCGCGTGGCGAAGCGGTTATCACACCGGTCTGACGCGCAATGAGTTCCGGGTTCGATTTCCGGCCAGACAGGTATCTAAATGACGAGTTTAGATTCTTGTTCTGGGTCTGGGTCTATGTGTATTCGTCTTTGTGTGTGTCATTGAGATTTGTGTAATCATCCGTGTGTGTACATGACGTCCACGACACAGTGTAGAGAGCCTCATTAACATTATTAAACACTTATGCCACAAAGACCATACGATAAAAACGGTTGCATAATGAGTTTAAAATGAGAAAAAATAATATGATGCACTTGCAAAGACTCGGCAAGGAAAGGCTTTTAGTTTTAAAATACTTAACACCTTCCCTCGCATGCAGCGCTAATGGGCGCTTTCCATCTACCATGCTATACACATAGGTTTAAAATACCATACTTTCATAGTACCCATTCTCCATAGTGGTAAACACTGATTATAGCATTTAATATTAATATCACCAAGTAAAGCTTTCCTCATAATGCCATTGACATAGAGTCAAAACGGCCAAGTGCGAGTCCAGCTCTGATTAATCCCTGACCTAGTTAAGTTAAACGAGTAGTATTATAATAAGATAATAATAATAATAATAAAATGTATCCCAAATACAATCCTAAAATTGTTATAGAAAGAGACAGACTATAAATTCGTACTGCAAATGCATTCGTTGGCATATTTCGGAATATTGGTTTAACGGTGAGACAGACAGATAAATAAACTAAGATGTTACTAGATTCCAGAAGCAGCAGAAAGCCCTAAAAAATTGAAACAATTGCAACGAGATGATATTAACAATACTTTTCAATCTACTAATGACATCTATCATTTGCTGCGACAAAAAAATTCGGCACGGAAAATTTATATTGCTGATGTACATCGCAGACCAAGTACATACATTAGGAACAAAAGGCCAAGCGAAAGACTTGAGAAGTATCGGAAATACAGTAAAACGCACTCAGCGTACCCAGTAATACAATACGCGGGATTCTTACCGCAATCTTACATTACTCCTATAAGCACCGATTGGCTTAAGTGGCCAATTTCATACGGAAACAATGGCGAAGCCTCACGCAGTAGTATAGACTCAGTATCGGTTTGTCCTAAACACTACACACGGTATACGCTATAGCTTTGACGGCGAACAAACCAGCTGCAAATCCGCGATTTTCGAAAGCTATTAATATTTTCGTCATAAAAATGTATTTAATTTCAACTCGAGCTTTAACATTATAAATGTATCGGATATATTTCTTAATAAATTACATTACATTATATTGTTAAAAATGACCAGTTGTGTGCTTGTGTTACAAGTCTCCGGTGATGGAAAACATCGTGAGGAAACCTACACACCCGAGAGTTCTTTAAAAAAAAAAGTCGGAGGTGTGTGGAGTCCACCAATTCGCACTTGGCCAGCGCGTCGGACTATGGCCTAAAACTCTCTCATTCCGAGAGAAGACCCGTGCCCAGCAGTGGGACAATAATGGGTTGACAATGCCGATGATGTTACAAGTCATTATTACCTGACTGCTCCAGAGCGTATCTGTGAGCATGTTTGTATGTATGTATGTATGTATTTATGTATGTCCATTGCTTGACGCATTGTAACATATGATACACCATTGGTATCGACTCACTTGTCAAAGCAAACAGACCATTACAAACATATACATTGTAATACTTTTATGATACTATTTTAACACAAAATGCGAAAAAACCTTTAACTACATGAATTAATTTAAAAATAAAAAATGGCTGCTTATAACAATCTGAAACTGAAAAACCGTTTTAAGCAATAGGTTTTTTTTATAATTTAACAATGTCACTTATTATGCTTTATATTGTTTCATCTGTAAATATATTCCATAACGCTCGTAGCACTTCTACGGTGTCTACGAATACTCGTAGCAGTCGTAGACATGTCTATTGCAATACAATATAAAAACAACATAATTTAACTACGCTGCAGGCGATATTCGCTTAGCGACAAAAATAATTCATTAGGAGTAAAAAGATTATTATAATTGAAAAGAAAACGTACTGCATTTGGTTAATAACATTCTGGGAACCCGTCCTAGGGACAGTCATTGTGTTGTCAGTTTTATACTAAATAAAACATTTGTTTATTTATTTATATAAAGTTACATCTATCCTTACAGGCCGAACACCCAATACGATAGTTTTTTTTTAATCTAACTGAAATAGAAAACGAGCATGCAGCCCACCTGATGGTGGGCGTCCATGGGCGGCAGTGACAATTTGGCCACGTCTGTAATCAGCTTCATGCAGAACATGGGTTCCATCGCAAGCCAATCACAAGTGCGTTGCTACTCCCGAGGACTATGATGGTCGCCTCATTTGGAAGTGTGCCGGCAACCACACCCTTCCATCTCGCGCAAGAAATGCTTCACGCTAGAAATAGGTGCGTCGGTGGTACTTCCCCGGTCGAAGTACACTGGTTCTACCACCTTTAAATGTGCAGGCAATATTACATTTTTAAATATTTTAACATTCTTATATGGTACATAATAACATTTTGCTTTTTAACAGATAAGTTTGTACTTATTATATTTCATTTACATTTATATAGGTGTAAAATTTTAAATGGGACTTTCTGTCAATATTAAAAAGGAAACCTCCCATTTAAAGGTAAAATATCGAAAAGTTTGCCCACATGTATCCGGCTACTCAACCTGAGGATTCTAATCTTAAGCACGTACATCTGAATTATACGAAGCTACACGCGTTAAAAAAAAACACGCTTTCTATACTCATAGCCCCACACTAGGATTTTCTCCTGTGTCGTGGGTGCAGGGACACACACAAGACGATTACACAAACACTCAGACCCAGTACATACATGAATGTAAACTCATGATTCAGATACCTGTCTGGTCGAGAATCGAACCCGGGACCCATTGCGCTTCTGGCTGATATGGTATACGCTCCGCCACGCGGGTCGTTAATCCCGCTTGCTTCTATGGTTAACGAAAACATCGTGACAGAACCTACAAACTGATAAATATCACAATTCTACTCAAATAAAAACTGTGCCAAGAAGTGTAACTGGAGATGACTACGAGAATTTTCAGTATAAGTACAAATTAAGGGCGCCTGATTTCTTAAAATTTGTAGAATTTTAACATTTGCAGAAGTCATGAATGCTCAGTGTTAATTATTTAGATGAATTCATTTAGAAAGAGGCAAAGGGCTTAAGCGGAGGCGCTGGAGCTATTTAAATTGCTAAACGACGAAGTTCAAGCCCATTACAGAATTACAGAACAAATAAGTAATGAATACGCAGGCGAGCTACGGGATTCATTTACAAATATCAGAGAATAATATTCAGTCTCTAATTAGTTCACGGTTTGATATTTCATTACCATTTTATGAAGTCAACATAAAAAGATTTGACAGTCTTTTCGTATCATTACACTCAAATATAAAGAGTGACAGACCTGCGATATGGTTCTGCTCCGGAGATGCCATTTATACCTACTAAATTGATGATGTGATGAGGTGGGGTGAGTGCACCAAGATTTGGTATTTTTCGGACAACTTGTTGTGACAAGACGAGCTGTAATTAGGGAGCCACTTGCCCTCGAAGATACGACAGGGAAGGAACGACGTGTTCTATCAGACATCCCGACGTTTTCCTATATGCTCATTGAAGCCACTGACTTTTACTGAAACCCCCTCTGATTTCAATCTCACATGATCTTACATGATTTGACTTTCTCCTATACAATATTATTTCTATAAAAAATTGTCCCCAAACCAAAAAAAAAGTGGTGATTGCCACGAAAAACTAAGGGTCTTATATTGCGTTTAGCTGTGCTAAGATGTGAAATGAAAAGCCAGAATAAAACCCTAAGAGGAGAAGTTTTTTTTAACCCTTCGACGCCGTGGAAGCGACGAAGGGTTAAAACCTCCGTAGTGGCTGTCCTCAGCACTACAAAGATACTCCGGGATCTCCTAAGGAACACCACCGGAGTCCTCTAAATGCGTTGCCCGATCGGGCTCCTCTCAGATAAGTGGCTGAGCCTACCACTCCGTCTGGTCTTTACGACGATATGCGACCACACGTACCGCCGTCTTTTCCGGGCTCACCTGACCGAACGGTTCGAGGTCTCACTCTAGCCGCCCGCCACCCTGGAAGCCCTTACGATAGAGAGGGGAAAGCGTAGCCCTAATCTGATCCCGAAATCACAGGGACGAGGAGGAGAAGCTACTCATCTGTGAACCTCAGCTCTATAATTATGTCATTGATTAGAGATATCAATACGTAGCAGTTACCATTTAGATCAGGTAGACTGCATTATTTTTCATTACTTCGTTGAAAACATATCGTATTTTACAATACTGAATAAATTACACCATTTTAAGCACAATTTATCACAATATCTTTTCATAACAGCGATATAAAATTGTAAAACAGCAATCCACTTTGAAAACGTTTATCTAATCCGTGTGCTTTGAGTGTGCTCGTAAAAACCTCATTAAATAAAAGATTGAAGTTCCAATCCGGACGCTGTAACATAACGTCTAGAATTTATTGCAGATCAGCACCAACCCCGTACTATGCAAATTGTTCATACTATCTAGATATTTCATTCATGTTGTTCTAATAACGTTTTAACATGCACTTTATTATCTCCTTTATTCCATACTCTTCATATGAACTTTTTTTATATATAATGTTATTATGTTATAATGTTGATTATTTTACAGTATACTGATTCTGACACACCAGAATTTATATTCTGTTATGTAAGAATCAATACAGAAGGATTTATATCATCACCCTAATGCATATGTATACACAGATGACATGTTAACATTTATAAAGTTATACATATCGTAATTATAACTTTACATTACGTTCTGTTAAATTACATTAGAACGTAATGTAATGTTACATTACATTGGACTAAATTATCTTACATTTATACCTAATTTTTGAAAAATACAAGGTTATTAATTTATAATTCACCTGAAAAATTTCATGGGTTATTTCCTTTGTCGTATTTTTCTTTTCAAATAAGATTACTTATTTCACGTCTCTAACGCAGACCGTTTGACGTAGCGCTCTACTCCAAACGTCTTTAATTTATTATGCAATTATCTAAGATATCATAATGTATGACATATCTACTAACTTATTAACAAGTCAGGATGTCCAGCTGCGGCGAGCAGGCGTCCTCTTAAGTGGCCCTTGGAGCCTCCCCTAACTGACTTATTGTCCCATTAGCGCAGTGACCTGACAACGTAATTACGGCATTAGGATATAGCCGTGTCCGATATAAACTTCATCATAAACATCAATTCACGAAAAAGATTAACATAGTGTTAAATACTGCTGTGAAACAAATTTCCTCCTGAAGTATTCCCGGAAAACTATAGATATGGCTGTTCAAATAGCAAAAAGGGATATCCTTTAAAGCCGTTGATGCCTAGGCGAAGTTAACATTATATTTGCGTATGCTTTAACGTCAGTTTCTTGTATCAATAAATTTAATTTGTTAAAACAAATATAGAGAAATAATTAGGATTGTAAACTTGCAATTGGAAATATTATGTCCTTCTGCTTTTGCATAACTTTTGAAATAGAATAATCATTATAATTTGTTGCTGGGGACACCTGTCTAGATAACTTGGACAGAAGACTAATAAATGCATAGAAAATTTTATCTAAATGTTACAGCGTACGTAACAATGTCCTATTTTAAAGTATCCCATTTTGGCCCATCGCTGGACTAAGACCATATTCTAATAGTGACGTTTGCCAATTCTCACCGCACCTGTTATACGGGTTGGTGACCTCAATGGGTGTTGATACTCCACAGGAAGACACCGCTACTCTCCTCCAGGCATTTTTCCCTTAGTCCGGTCCTATATCATCCATGGAAAGACAAGGAGTGGTAGTATACACCACGGTTATAAAATAAATGCGTAGATATTTATTTATTCATAAATAATAATCTACGCAACATTAAAATTCAGATCGTACGAATAGTTGTCTCGCAAATACCTTAACAAAATATTTTGATATTTGTCGAAAATCTCTCATGTTTAACATGATATCTCTTTCATTAAAACCATCGAAGCGAATCTCACTTCCTCGAATACATTACGAAATGAAAATCTCGTGCCTTAATTATAAACGTGGTCTTACATTAATTAAACCTTACGCGTACTCACCAAAACACACAAAAAGATTTATGTGTTTATTTTATGGTGAATGCGTAAACGGGAAGACTATGACGTATTAACACATTATGATGCTTGTCTATGTGGAGTCGCCAGCGACATTTCACCACTACATAACATCATAAAACGCTTTCTACACCCATAGCATTGTAGGATTTTGTCCTGTGCCGTGGGTGCCATGGACACATACAAAGACGAGTACACAAACACCCGGAACCAGAATAAGAATCTAAACTCATCATTTAAAAACATAACGGTGCGAGAATCGAACGAGGAACCCACTGCATGTCAGACCGGTATGGTAGCCCCAGTGCCACGCGGACGTAAATCTGTAATCCCAACTGTGTTTACGGTCTCGTTATGTGATGTACGACATGTGGTTACGAACACAGGCTATAGGTGATATTCACTTCATAGTCCCTCACTATCACAGATCTGTGGCCAAATTTGCTATGGATGTATTGACTATATTATTTTATATTCATTGCTATTCATGGACGCCAAAACATGATCTTACAATGTATAGGACTACAAAATACGTAGACGAACAAAGCTCACCGACACAGTTCTCAAAATTAGCAGACTGAAGCGACAAGCGGCTTTCCACATATACGACCGATAACGATCGGGAACAAAATTCTTCAAGTAGCGACCACGTTAGGCAAAAACAGCACGAGCGTCAAACTAGGCGGATCGATACCCTTAAAAATTGGTAACCGCTGGAATAAGAAGGCACAGGACTGGTTGAAGTGGCGTCATTTATGAGGCCTGTATCCAGCAGTGAACATCACAAAAACTGATAGATTGATGGATTCCTAGATATAACTACTTAAAAAAGTATTAAATATAATTTATGGAGAGTAATAAACGACACGATAAATAAATATTTGTCCTGTTTTCTGGTCACGTTGCCACTTTTAAAAATAATCCGTGACGCTAACATAGCGTATTATCCACTGGCTTAATGGCCAATGCACGTGCACGATTTTGGTTGAATACTCTTAAATACATATTTTACTGCCATTACTGTAATGAAATCCTTAGCACCAATCATTTTCAGCTCGGAAATTTCGATACTCGAACCTTTTTGATTACTCCTAAGCACATCGTAGGTAAGCATTTTTAACTTGATACCTTCAACAAATTAATATTTCGTACATATTTCCAACTTCACATAGTGAAACATCGTAAAGGACACACTCAGATTTGATAGATACTAAATGACCGTACTCTATGAAAACACTGTGGTATTTATCAAAAGTGATTGAAAAGATGTTGTGGGCCAAGGACTTGGACCACAAGTTAGGACCATCTACTTAACTTAAAACCTAAAGTCCACGAGAGCTTTATCAAAGTATACATGTAGAATGTGAAAGTATACATGTCAATATTATGTGTAATAAATACTATACATAAAACAAATGAGTGAATAAAATCCAAAACAAGAACATTTAGTTCCGAGCGAACAGAACGCAACGAACCGGCCGCAGCACGGGGAACTGCACTCGTTGCACAAAACTATTTGCATTTAGCATCAGTCTTGTGCCACAAGCACAAGGTTCAAAATCGTATTCTCTAGGAGTAAAACAGAATCAATTTTATTTTATTGCTGCCCTATAGTTGAAACTCTTTGTTTATGCTTGCACTTGCACCAGTACACAATGCACTGATTCATTAGTTATTCTTTAATTGAACTTGTCGATGTAAAACGGGAATGATTAACCTTTTGCAGAAACTTAACATTTTAAAGCAGTTAAAGGTCGTATTATTTTCTAAATTTTCTACATATCATATTCAAGTACAGAGTAAATTGTACTTTCAAATTGTTAGCTACTGAACGAAATGACGTAATGTAGACAAAAAAGAATACTATAGCCTTTAGAGGCTTAAAAGTGTTTAATGTTTTTGAATATTAAAGAAAAAACTTACGAGAGAGGATGTAAATTTCCCGTAATAAACTCGTAATCAATATTCGATGCATGTGTATTTTTTTATGAAAATTTTACCAAAGGAAGTATGCCGACTACACATTTTAGATGGTTAACTTTCCGTACCACATAAGTATATCGCATTAATATTTTAAATATGACAGATTGTGAGGATGCTTATGTTTGTTACTCTTGCACGCAAAAACTACAGAACGCATATCGAATAAATTTTGACACACAGACAGATACAACCTCGATTAACATATGGATTATCCATTACCATGCTAAACGTAGCCAAAGTGAGCGAAATCGCGGAAAAAAGCTAGTCTGTAATAAAACTCCGTCGGTATTAAAATTAAAATTCTACCGGAAATAGTTCACAGATACGTTGCCCCGAAGACTAAATCTGAAGGCCTAGTAGCTATAACTGTCTGTTACCATAACGTAATGAATATATCAAATATATCAATTGTGGGCACATCAACTGAAA
Source organism: Spicauda simplicius (assembly GCA_949699795.1). Lineage (NCBI taxonomy): Eukaryota > Metazoa > Arthropoda > Insecta > Lepidoptera > Hesperiidae > Spicauda > Spicauda simplicius. The sequence goes on from OX453076.1 coordinate 17,838,519, forward strand.
ATAGATCCCTTTGAGTACCAGATCTAATTGCATCTTAGCAAGCTGTGAGTTTGTTTGGCAAACCACAAGAAGCGTAGGTCTGTTTGATCCTCGAGCACTGAGAATACTGGGGCCGGAGCACAGTGAATACTGGAGCAGGCTGGTTCAGTAACTACAAACATTACTAGAATTATCTGATTACAACAATGTAAATAGTATTAACACTATATAAGTGTATGGGTTCTAATATAGATATTGAAAAAGGGTGCCTTTAATATCGTTAAATACGTCGTTTTTAGTATTTTTCATTAAAATTTATCTACTCTTTAAATAGTTACCTATGTCAATTTTCTCTATATCTATATGTCTGTTGAAATATTTATATTGGTACAATAAATATTCAATGTTAATTAAAAAAACCTGACCTTTTAAAGAAAAATGAGAACATTGCTTTGCACGAACATACATCCTCTCACCAAAAACGCATATACCGTCTCTTTAATGACGTGGGTAACAATACACTAAAATATTAAAATAATCTTCTCTTCTTGTTTATAAAAATGAATGTGTGTATGTATGTCCTCTATAGAATCGTAAACTAATCATTTGATCATGTATTTGTGATGATCTTTAGCAAAGTTGTTATTAATGAGCTCGCGAAGGTTTCTGGTGTATTTTTTTTTTGTGAATGTGTAGCTACACGAGCTGGGTACAGCTAGTACAACAACAATGAAATACAAAAATGAAATAATAAAAATGATGGCAGATTAAATACATGACTTTACATTACACATTTATGTACTAAGGTTGGTGGGAAAGTTTTGTGGTATTTTAAATAGGCAAATATTTTTTATTGTAAATAGGATAAACATCTGACTAGTGAGTTATTCAGATTTATCTGATTTTAAGCTCCTGTATAATGTATTTCTTTTTATCGATCATCCTTTACTTGTGATATTTAAAGTGAAAAAATGTATGATGATTTGTATGAATTCCAAAAAAGGAAAGCCACATCAGTTGTATGTAAAAAATATGCGCGATATTTGGAAAACATATTGTAAATGCCAATACTTCTTCACGATTAATATCTTGGGTTTTTGTTAAAGCAAAGTGCTTGAGTTCCATATGCGTTAACGGAAAAGAATTTGTTTGTTCGTGTAAGAATGTGTTCATCACATCTAATTTGACACAATTTGGAGCCGTTTTTAAACAAGCTGATTACTTGAGATGAAAAGTGTATTCTTTACGAAGATATTAAGAGAAAAGAACTGTTCCTAGTCTATAACTAGGAACATCATCAGCAACAATCCCAAAACAAAGTATCCATAAACGAAAAGAACTGCTTTGTTTGTGGTGGGACAGGAATGGTCCAGTGCTGAAAAAGGGAAAACCATCAACGCGGATCTGTGATTAAATAAATTGAATGATTGATGGAACCCATGTTCTGTATGAAGTTGATTACAGATGTCAGAATTATCGCCAGAAAAGGAATACTATTTATAGCGCTTAAAATACGACAAAACTTTCCCTCGAATTCAATAGTTCAAACTGTAAATTAACCTTTTACCCATATCAAAATTTGATACACCAAAGTTTCTGGGAAGTTTCTGGATTATCGTGTGTCTCATGACTCCAATGACATGAAAATGGGATAAGTAATCGTGATTTTTTTAACGATGCGACGAATGTTATTATTTGAACATTTGCGAACGCGAATGCGACTATCTCTTACCGACATTTTGAGATCTGATCGAGGTTTGACGACCTTTTTTTGGTTAACAAATTTCAGTTCGATTTCAATTAGGATAGATTTGGCGATCGCATTGTTAGAGCACTGCAATTCAATATTCGTAAAATTCTTGCAAATGCGAATGAAAATGCAAATGTCTAAAAACATGAGAATGCGAATATTCGTTACATCACTTGAACTTATTAATCGATAGGAAACCCAAACAGATAGACATTTAACACCTTAATGTTTTCAAAGGACAAATGTTTGTTTGTGTACAAAAATGATTGTTTGAAATATAATGAGTTACACTTAAAGTAGGTAATATAAAACACGATGTAAGTCAAGAAATGTTTCCTCGAACTGTTACAAGGTTGATGCGCGTGACAAGGGAGACACGTACGTGACAGCAGCGCAGCATCCCTGCTTAGAGATGTTCAAAAAATCATAAAAGAGTATCGATATAGCACATTGTAAAAATTTCGAACGTGTTGTTACCTATATATCGTATCGTTATCGATAAGCGGTAGTTATACTGCGATTGTCAATATTAAAATATTTATTAAATTCTAAGGAATGTAACGGATATTCATTTTTTTTTCAGACAAATTTACTACACACATTCTTAAGAAAGGTATATAGAGCTTGTGTAATATTCTGCATTAGTTATACATTTTCTCATGATTACCATTGATCAACACGCAAACTGTGCAAAAACAATAAATGTAATATGCATAGGGGATTTGTTCGATTAGAATCACTATCTGAAAGACTCTGGAAATAACCGTTTTGGCCACATTCATTTATATAGGATACGTAAATTAATAAAATAATTACCCACTTAAAAAAAACAAAACGATACGTAAATCTGATATCGGTGTTAACACAATGAATGGAAGGCATCGTATATCAAAAAACTCGACATATAGTTCTGTATCGATACTCCGATCAAGCATCCCTATCGCCGCCGCCCGACCGTCCGACCGCTACAGATGATGAAAATCAGGACAAACATTAATTTGGGCCTCGTTTACGACGCCCTCAACTGATTATATTATTATGTTCACGACATTTATGACCTCGCCGTCAAATGTCTGTTATGTACTCGTACGTCTTGTCATATTATTTTAGCTCACCCGACACTTCCTGAACGTGAACTAAATTTGTCTGAGTATGAATATATAAGTATGAAACGTGGTGATAAAATAAATTGTTTTTTCCTCGCAGTGATGACGCTTTGTACACTCTTCTAAACGAGAATTTCCAACATATAAGGGGGAGGAGGAACAATATATTTATATAATTATTTCTTTAGATACCTCACCGGGCTCCAATCAGTACGCTTATTATTGCACTTACGCTTAATGACCCGCGACATTAAGAGTGGCATAGTGCTTACTGTGTCACTTTTAATGTCGCGGGTCAATTATATTATTTACTACATAACTGTTACGCGCAGACTAAGGAGTAAGTGCAGTAAAAGTATTATACATAGTTTAATAATTTTACTATAATTTGAGCTCTATTTACCAACTATCTTATGGAAATATCAAATCCATTAAAGTAAATTTATTCAAAGAATGAACCTATTACCCAAATATCGTAGTCCTAGTTAAGAATATTTTTCTCTTCTTTCTCCGTGATTAAACATAGTATATTTTACACTGATACCACAACAAATTTTGGATCGAAAGTACAATGAATAAAAGTTATATTAGGCTTATATAATTTGAATATAAGTCATAAAAATGAATATGTAACAAGCTTTCGCTCTGTACAGACTAGGGTTGCCTGTTTCAAATAATTACGAACCTGAAAGTTGGTTCGAAAATATTCGGTGTTTGAAATTATTCGGAATGTATAATTGAGCAGCATTGTTCAGAAGCCGTTAAGTCGGGTGTCGGGCACTCGGGCACTCGGGCGTTCTGATTCTTATGAATTGCAAATGGAAATATGACAACGAAGTCCCTGTTTGTTATCTTTATTACCTCGGTGTCATTTTGGTTAATTAGATTAATTTATAAGCTACAAAAATAGCTACTCTCTGTGTAGTGAAAAATTGTAACAGATTGTCTCTTTTATTAATTTTAGCAAAGACATTGAGCTAATTATTGTGAAATGATCCAATGAACCTATTTATGTGGTAAGGTAGAGACTTGTACGAGGCCTTCTAACTTAGACCCAATGCATCTATTTGAAGAAAACTTGCAGTAGAACTAGCCCTATAGAAAATTGTTTAATTATAACATGATTGCGGTGGCCACTCAATCAGGGGTGGAAAACGAGAAAGCACCCATGAACTGCACATACACGAATATGCACTGCAAGTGAAACGTTCAATAAAGGATTTATTATATATAATAATAATATCTCATAAGCAAATATCTATAACATTGAAGAATACCTGCGTGACACTGGCTGACATTTACTAAAATGTTAAATTAATTCGATACTCGATAATTAAATCAGATATCCTCTTATTAATTATATTATCTAGACATTTATTTTATTATGACGAAAATTCACAATTGTAATGTACCTAATATATTAAATAATTAACTTAAATAATATAAATTGTAAATTGCCTGCCTTTTGGGCAAAAATAAGAGTAAATGTATAACTCAACACCATTTTTATACATTATTTTGCAAAATAAAGAAGTTCGTCTACCTATATCACAATATATTGTTATTTATATAAAAAATAATTAAAAAATTGAGATCGGATAAGCGTTAAAGTGTAACTATTCAACTACATTGAATTCCTGACGAAACGGTGACACAGGTCATTCATAACAATCGCGGGTACAAATCGAATGCAGGGGTACATTGATTGCAGACTTAGATTTACCAGGCGCGGTGTGGCGAACCGGAGCACCGCTCGGAGAGACGTACATATGTACATACATACCTTTTTTTTTGTTTTCGAGGGGGAAACTTTCAAAAAGTACCCGACGTCGTGGGAGCGACGCGGGTTATGTGGGATTCTCGTGTGGGTGGCCGACCTCGACGCTGCGAAGAAGACTCCGGGAACTCCGATTGACCGCCGCCGGTGTCCTCAGCGTGTGCCCCATCGGGCTCTTCCCTGGTGGGCGTGAACTGCTCAACGCACCTACTGGTTTTTACGGCAGCACGCAACCACACATGCCACCGTCCTTCCCGGGGTCGCTTGGCCGGACGGTTCGAGCCACTCCTCCCACTCTTCCCGCCCGCAACCCCGGAAGCCTCTTTTAGTCGCCTCTTACGACAGGCAGAGGGTACCGTAGTCCTATTCTGGTCCCGGAACTACAGGGACAATGTACATACATACCTAAGCTCTTATTTTATTTGATAGAAATAGTTTATGTTTAGAAATAGGTTATTTATTATGTTTACCTAATCTCAGTGGTAACTCCAAAAATACTTTCAAATTATAACCAGAACTACGAGAAGGTACGTTTGTTACCTCGCGCAGTACCTTTATCGATGTACAATACAATTTAATAATTATTTTTGTGGTAATATAATTATTAATGTCGTATCTTCTCTGTCTCTCTCTCTCTCTTTCTCTCTACATTTAATTTAAAAACGCTTTCTACGCTCACAGCCCCACAGTAGGATTTTCTCCTGTGTTGTGGGTGCCATGGATAAATACACAAAGACGAATACACAAACACGGCCGGAAATTGAACAGGCCATGTTTGTATATTCGTCTGTCTGGCCGGAAATTGAATCCAGAACCCACTGCGTGTCTGGCCGGTATGGTAACCGCTGCGCCATGCGGGTCGTCAAATTGACTCTTCGACTGCTTAAAAAGTCAGATATTTTTATAATTTAATTAATTACGTTGTGCTGATATATTATTGACCTATGATTCGTCGTAGTTTAAGCACAAGAAATTACACCTACGTACAAAGTATCTAATTACAACTAATTATTAAAAAAAATCTTAAAGCCGTATTAATTATATTCAGTATTTTTTTTCACGTTTAGTCTTGGTGTAAAACAACATGATAAATCGCCAGCAAGTCCCGTATCATATTTCGTAATTTCCCGGCGAAAAACTGCTCTAAATGAACGAGCAACTTTGAATTAAGAACTTGAAGCAAATTTTCACGTTTCGGTGGTTCGTGGATTTTGGCAGACGCAAGAATTGGTTTTTCGTTGAAATTGGATTGTAAACAGCACAATTTCTTATATATGTTTGAAATAATGTTTGAAACACCGAGAACAAAACTGCTCGAGTTCAGATCTGGAAATGTTACGTTCCTTTTAAAAAATCGTGGTTCCAGATACTCCCCAAAATGTGAACACAATTTTGCGATACAAAATATAATCTTCGCATTTTGTAACATTCTTTATATACATTAAAGAAGTAGAAAATGAGTTCGCGCTCAAAATTATGGTACATGGCCACTACTACTCATGCTATCTGTGATCAACCGATCACAGCATGGGTAGTAGTGGCCATGTACCATAATCTTAGTGGCCACATAATTTTAGTGTCCTAGGCCAATTACAATTTTGTGAATGAAGTTGGAATGCTCCCAGTGGCGTAACTATACCGTTCGCGGCCCGTCGCAAATTCTACGGATGAGCCCTCTCTCCCAATACAGAAACCAATATAATATATTTGTAACCCGGTTCTAAAATAGGTTTACAACTTTTTTTTACAAATTCAACTGAGTAGGTAACAAAAATAAATCAAAACTTTGTTTACTAAACATGTATCATCATCAACCCATTATTATCCCACTGCTGGGCACGGGTCATCTCTCGGAATGAGAGAGTTTTTAGGCCATAGTCCATCGCGCTGGCTAAGTGCGAATTGGCGGACAAACGTATAATAAACAATAAATGTTGGTGGTTGGGTTATCCTCCCAACCTTGGTTTGGGTGGTCTCCTCTGACCCCTTCCGGCTGGGGGCCCGTGGCATTTTGCCGACTTTCCACCCTATAGTTACGCCACAGAATGCTCCTAAAAACAGATCCCTTATCATTCTTCAAACGAGAACATAGCAACCTTTATTGTTATTAGGTCGAAATAGGTTTGAGGATGACTTTTGAATTTTACTATTCCAGGAACAAAATTAAAACTTGAGAGTTTATTTGATATGCGAGTAAATTAAATTCTCATTTAATTTACTCGTATTTCAAATAAAGCCTTCTAACTTCAAAATAGCAAAGATAATAGTGTTTTTATGGGGTCTAATAGAAATGACATGTGAAATTTGATTGCATTGTACTCGTATAACTACCGGTAAGGGCTGTGAAGGCTTCTTGAAGTGCGAAACACATCCCTCGTGAAGTCGCGGAGCGGAACGTATGGCCCCACAGGGCTGCACTCACGTAATGAATTGGATGTCTACGCATCTCGCGTTTACAAGGACTATCCTTTTTTTTATTGTTTTCGAGGGGGAAACCTTCAAAAGGTACTCGATGCCGTGGGAGCGACGCAGGGTTATGTGGTATTTTTACCGCACTAAACCCCCCCCCACCCCCCGCTGGCCATCCTCGGCGCTGTAAAAGAGGACTCCGGGATCTCGAAACGACTTCAACCGGAATCCTCCGAGCGCGCTGCCCCATCGGGCTCCTCCCAGATGGGCGGCTAGGCCCACCGCTCCGTCTAGTCTTTACGACGGTATGCGACCACACATACCGCCGTCCTTCCCGGGATTGCCTGACCGAACGGTTCGAGCTCCCACTCTAGCCCCGGAAGCCCCTTTTAGTCGCCTCTTACGACAGGCAGGGGATACCGTAGCCCTATTCTGACCCCGAGGCTACAGGGACTTACAAGGACTATCCTAAAAACCTACCTCATGGTAAAATTAATCAAATATTATTACGTGTGCCAACAGTTCACAGACAGTTCGTCCGACACTAAAAATACATCCTAAACTGACTACAGTACTTCGTTTGACGCGTTGGGGCAACTATACTGCGGCCCGCCGGGCAATTTTGATCGTCGCAACTGAATTCAATATTAGATTTGAAGAACTTATTTTGGTGGGGTCATGTTGAGTTGTATGAACTCCTAACAATAAGATGCCACCAAAAATAATGGTGACATAATTTTGTGTCTGTAAAAAAAGACTTCAAACCTCATTTCCCACAAATGCTATTTTTGCGCTTTAGCATTATTTCCTTTCCACTGACGATATGTAAATGAGCGATGGTACTTTAACGTTTGTACGTATAGTTACTTATTTTTTTTAAATTGAGTCTAAATAAAAAAAAAACATGCGTGCGTACAAAGTACACATGTCAGAAGTGAAACTTCTTTGGCGAACTAATTTATAAATCTTGTTTATATTTATACTAATCTAAAACTTTAAATTTCCAAGATTAAGAGGAAGGGAAAAGGCGTGATACGACGTTCGCTCTGTCTCACTTTTTCTCTCAATCTTTCTCACTCGCTTGCTCCCTACTCTCACTCCACGGCTAGTGCTCATGCTACGTTCGCCCTGTCTTACTCTCTCTCAATCGGTCTCGATCACTCTCTCTCTCTCTTTTCCGACACTTCCGTTGCATACCGGCGTGACGTTTCATCTGTAAAAATTTTACCCTCATGCGCCTAAAGAAGTTTCACTTCAAAAAGTTTAAATCAATTGGGTAAAAATGACACTTACGCGGGGTTACCTTTTAAACAATACAGAAACTTCGTCCATCATTTCTGTTTAGTGGACGTGGCTACCCTGTATGACCTTAGCCCTTCCTTGTATCTTGCGACAAGGTTGATATTAAAACTATTTTCCCACTTGATTTCCGGTATTGTCCTTTGCAAGACAATTGTCCTTTTTCGATCAATGTTTGTCATTATTCATTTAAATAATTATTACTTTTTAGACAATAGTATACACTAGCAATGTAAATAAATAAATGTAAAGCCCATTTTCAGATTTTCTTAAACATAATATCACAGTATAACATGGTTTTAAATTCAACTTTTGCTATCGATACGCATCTCTGAATTTCCAAGGTGATCTGCTTATTTAAAATCATAATTTAGAAAATGAAAAGAAAAAACATGAGGAAAACTTCACAGGTATTAGGTACCATTACATTTTATTGATTCCTGGACAGAATATATTATGCGCTTATTATTTATTCAAGTCACAGTGAAATCCTTGTCAACAACATCGAGGGATGTTAATTATTGGAAGATCGCTGAACCCAAGGATAACGAAGCGTCAGTCGACTGTCGGATACTATTAGCAAATTTGTAGAAAGGTTTTTTTAAAAATGTTCACTGTTTGGGACAATTACGAACGGATAGTGTCACAGAAATGACTAACTATTTCACTTACCAATGTTTATTAATCGCGCATTTTAATGGTGGGAGAATCGTTTTTATTGCGAGTATAGAGGCACTATCGCCACATCTATTTCTGCCTAATAACAATAGCGGAGACGAGAGGAGCGGAGCGGAGATGTGTCTTAAAGAACCAATAGAAATTCATTATTCACACATCTCGTCTCTACTCAGCTTCAGTGGAGACCACTGAGCAGAGACGTATAATATTTGTATGGGGCGATGGAAGCGGAGATGTGAGTTGCACCACGCAAGCTGCGGGTGGAAAGCTGTGGGTGGCGTTCATTGAGCGGCGCCGTTAGTTCGATATTCGTCTCAGTTCCACTGAATAAGCGCATATCTCCGTCCCAGCTAACATACATCTATTCTTTAGTCGAGCCAATACGCAGCACTGCTTCGGTAGAGACACCCTAGCTGAAAGACATCTCGTCTCGTCTCCGCTTCCGACATCTCCGCACATCTACGCTTTGGTGGAGTCCGGGCCCTAAGCGTTGTTGTGTTGTGGTTTGCTGGTAAAGGTTTATGGTAAAGGAGACGTCTGCATCCGAGGTGTTCCAATTTAGCCCTCAGAGGTAGCAATGCAATTATAGCCTGCACTAACATTTTCCTTTTTAACCGACTTCCAAAAAGGAGGAGGTTATCAATTCGTCTGTATTTTTTTTTTTTTTTTTTTTATATTTGTTACCTCATTTCTCCGGACTGGGTGAACCGATTTAGATGATTTTTTTTTTATTTGAAAGGTAGTGCGTGTCATAGGGTCCCATTTTTTTTTAGTATTTTTTTGACTAGGGCATCCATAAGAAAAACGCATAAGTCTTAAATTTGCATTTTCAATGTACGCGATAAATGTATGAATAACTCAATATCCCGCCAACCGATTTTGATGATTCTTTTTTTATTAGAAAGGATGTACTCCAGGGGTAGTCTGATAAGAGTTTGATAAGGTTCTAATCATAGGATCTTCAACTTTTTGGAGCAAAATAATAAAATTAGTGATAGTCGGCCGAACCTTAGCTGGAGAAGTCCAATTGAGTAAAATATAGAATAAAATTACTATGTAGGTATTTACTATGAAAAATTTGACCTTCAACTCTTCAATCCTGATGATGCAGGGGTACTGCTAGCCTGAACTATAAAAGTTGGTCGTTTGATGTTTGCGAATATATAATGAAATTGTTAAGCAAATTCATGGGACAAAAATTTGACCTTCAACTCCTCAACCCTGATGATGCAGGGGTACTTAAAGCCAAAACCATAGGAATAAGCCATTTGGTGCTTACGTATATGTTATAAGATTACTGAGCAAAAACATAAGATGAAAAATTTGACCTTCAACTCCTCAACCCTGATGATGGAGGGGTACTTCAATCCTAAACCATAGAAGTTGGCAATTTGGTGCTTACGGTTATGTAAAGAAAATACTAAGCAAAAATATAAAATCAAAAATTTGACCTTCAACTCCTCAACCCTGATGATGAAGGGGTACTTCAATCCTAAACCATAGGAGTTGGCAATTTGGTGCTTACGGTTATGTAAAAATAATACTAAGCAGAGGCACAAAATTAAAATTTTGACCTTCAACTCCTCGACCCTGATGATGAAGGGGTACTTCAATTCTAAACCATAGGAGTTGGCAATTTGGTGCTTACGGGTATGTAAAAATAATACCAAACAGAGGCACAAAATTAAAATTTTGACCTTCAACTCCTAAACCCTGATGATGCAGGGTACTGCAAGCCTGAGCCATAGAAGTTAGCCACCTGGTACTAACGTATATGTTATAAGATTACTAAGCAACAATATAAGATGAAAAATTTGACCTTCAACTCCTCAACCCTGATGATGGAGGGGTACTTCCAGAGGGGGCGCCCTGTTTGTATGAATTGTAAAAGTGTTTTATGTTTAATTTTTGTGAATATGTAGATGCACAAAGCAAACTTAGAGGCTTTATTTAAATACAAACATAAAAATATAGTCACTAAAAAGTGTAAAATAAAAACTTTTTAACAAAAAATATCTACCGACTTCCATGTCACAAAAAAGTAAAAAATAATTTAAATATATTTTGGTCTAGAACATACTCAGTACTTAGTACATAGTTCTGAAGTCGGTGCTCATATAGGACGTAGTTACCGTCGTCCAGCGAAATATGTCGAGCACCGACTTCAGGTCTATGTACTAAGTACTGAGTATGTTCTAGACCAAAATATATTTAAATTATTTTTTACTTTTTTGTGACATGGAAGTCGGTAGATATTTTTTGTTAAAAAGTTTTTATTTGAAATCCTATAATGCCTTTGTTTAAAACAAACATCCCAAAACCAAAATGTTAAAATTAGCTAATTCAAAATGTTAAAATTAGCTAATAAGGAAAAAATGCCATTTATGCTATCAAGATTATTTTAACCATTTGCAACGGGTTTAATAGTAAAATGCGCATTTGTGGGTTAAGCCCGTTATCTACATACAATTCATTGTAGCAGTGTCGTTTGCAAATTGGGCGTAAAATGAAACGCTCATGAGTTGAAACGCGAAATGAATGAAATAATGTTAAAGAAATAAAAAAATCGTGGTCACTTTTTGCGCCAGATAATAGTATAATAGTAACGCAACATTTCGACGTCACCTTAAAATATATAAATCTCTAATTAGGCATTTTCTACATTGTTCTCTCTTTCGATCCAACAATTTTGTAATCAGACGTGTCAAGTTTCGCTCTGTAAAATTAATTCAAAATCAAGTAACAACGTTGATAAAGATACCAAAAGGTATTTTCATTGTGTCCGCTGTGTTATTCTTAAAGATATTAAGTCATCTAGATGCTCAATATTTGGTCCAATTTTAATATCCACGCTTAACATCGGAATGGGAACGCACGGTTGCCACGACAAGCTTCGATACCGCTCTTTGTATTCAATACGTTGTTTCAACAAACATAGCTTCGAGCTTATCGTAATGCGTTGTTTGTATTCAATCTCTTGTATTATTTTAACTCGTTTGTTTTAAACAAACGTATAAGAGATTTACTACTTGCCGCTTTTAAAACAATGTTTGTACACCGATTCGGTTATGTTTTATGTTAATAGTTTGCCGTACCCAATACGGGACCCTAGTTCTAAGCCTCCGCTGTCAGTCCGTATGTTTGTTTGTACGTCTGACACAGGTTCCATCACACAGACACTTAAAACTATCGTGAGTGTAGGTGCTAGGGTAAAACATATTAAAAAAGCTAGATATTATAACGAAGAAAAAACTACAAACAAAACAAAAACCCGTCTGATTAAACTAAAATATACAGGTAATTCGTTTTTAATAATTGATTTTTGAATTAGATCGCAGGCGCCTTATTTGTAATTATATTAGGTATTGAATCTATGTTAGGTAGCCTATGTCAGGCTATGTCACACACCAAAGTGAACCAATTCCAATGATATGTCATTTGTCGCAATCCGTCAGAGTGTTTGGGTTGTGGGCCACAACCCAAGCAGTTCGACGGATTGCAACAAATGATTGTGGCGCGTGACAAAGAAATGGACATACATACAAACCTACATACATACATACGCTCGAAAATATTACGTTCCTTTAAACCCCATCGGTTATAAAATTAACAAAATATATTGCAAAGAGTATCTTGAGCAACCTCAACTTGAACTTGTAAGTCATTACGTGCGTAAAGTCTGAGGTAGATCTAAATTCATCATCTGCATATCTATTTTATTTCGGATAAGCTTATATACCTTTATTTTTTGTTACCGAGGGGGAAACCTTCAAAACGTATCCACCGCCGTGGGAGCAACGCCAGATTATGTGGGATTTTTAACTCGCTAAACCCCCAGGTGGCCGTCCTCAGCGCTACGTGGAGGACTCGGGATCTCCAACGGAACACAACCGGATTTCTCCAAGCGCAATGCCCTTTTCGGGCCCTTCCCCGGTGACCAATTGATGTTCACCGTGCCTCTCTGTGTTTACGACGGCATGCGGCCACACATGCCATCGTCCTTCCCGGGGTCACTTGGCTGGATGGTCCCAGCTCCCACTCTTACCGCCCACAACCCTCGGAAGCCCCGTTTATTCGCCTCTTACGACAGGCAGAGGATACCGTAGCCTTATTCTGGTCCCGGAACTACAGGGACAAAGTTTAAATACCTTAGCATTCCCAAGTAGCGACCGGTGCGCCACATAACCTTATTAATTTTGCTATATCCACGTTGTATACTTAATGTAAATCTTCGGACTGAACAAAGGAGGATTTCCCATAATCCGAACTTCCCAAACCTTTTGCGAGACAATGATATTAAAGAAATATCCACAGAACCGTTATCCTTAAATCCTATACCTTGTTTTTGTTAACGATAATTTGCTAGCAAACGATTTAAACGATACGACCGATATTGTGTAAAGGTCCAGTAGTTTATCTGGCTATATAATTCACATCGTGACATTAAATCCAATCCATTCATCAACATGTACATATAAATTGCAGTTGTTATAAATATTTGCGTTTTTGAAATGAAACTTCGTTATCGGGGTTGGAAAAAAATTTAGTGTAACATTTTTTCGTTACGCGCCATCTTTTTCTGTTACGCGCCATCTTTTTTTTCGTTACGCGCCATCATTTTTTTTCCGTTACGCGCCATCTTTTTCTTATCCCTACCACGCGTGATATTAGATAGATTATTATAGATTAGATTATTAGATAAAGTTTAATAAAAGCCTTTTATTAAACTTTATCTAATTTAACTTTATTTAACCAATTTCTGTAAAGTTGCATATAGTAATTTTTTTTTTTGAAAAATAACGTCATAAAGAAGTTTCACTTCTTACGAGTGTACGCTAGTACACGCACACATTTTTTTTTATTGTATGTCGCTTTTTCACATCATCATCGCTAGTGTCTTGTCGAAGCATTAGTTTCCCTTCGTCCGAAGTTTTAAACGTTTTAAAAACATATACCTGGCAACAACAAGAAACAATAACTTACTGCTTCCAAAAACAAGGAACAAAATTGAAAACTCCATTATAATAATAATAAATAATAATAATAATAATAAATTTTTTATTCACGGAATACACAGCAGCATACACATGAAAAAATAAATATAAAATAAAACAAAAACATAGTAAACAAAGACAAATTCTTACAAAACTAGAAAACATATATATGGAGGGTACCGCGCTGCGAAATAATAAACCGTGAAACGGACTACCCTCAGCAAATGCCATGGAAGTAGGTACAACCAAGGCGCTGATTTTCAGGGTAACCCGAAATCAGGGGACGAACACGGACGGCTGTCACCGTAATACACATCAATTAGTTAAAGCCTAAAAAACAGAATATAATTAAAATAAAAGGTAAGCATCGACTGTAATAATATTTAGTCATTGCACTAATTATTTATAAAATTGATCTAAACAAATTATTATATTTCTTTAGGTCACGCAGATACCGACATATCGAGGTAGAAATTAATTCATAAGGAATGCAAGTTGTTCTTTTGGTCTGCAAAGTACTAAAGTAGAACGTAACGAGGAACGAAGAAAGAGAATATCATGACGCATACATATAATTTTTGGAGCAAATATACATACAGCGGGCTTAAATGAGGCGCGAATTGTCACTGACTATGGGAAGAAAATGTCCGTAAGTCTATATTTGATTCTTATAATTATAATGATTTTGAAATTTGAATACAATTGCTAAAGATAAAAATAAGAATGTTCAACGATTTAATATTTGATTAATACCTAATTATTGCTATTTATTTGTTCATTTATTAGTTGTAATTTATATTTAATTTTAAATAACCCTATTGTTTTTAGGGTGCGAAGTGGAGGTGGGAGATTGTTCCAGCACCTCGTGGCGCTGTACTTAAAACTTCCCCTAAAAGCAGCCGAGCAATAAGAAGGATATACCAGTTTATGTGAAAACGACCTTGTGCAGTGCTTCTTAATGCAATCCTTAGCCCAAATAAGTTTATCGTAAAGGTACCTAGGTTCCTTATTTTTAATGATGCCAAACAGTAACGTCGCAAAGTGCAAACGCCTGCGGGAGTCCATTTTAAGTAATTTAGCATTATTTAGGAAAGGTGTAACGTGGGCGCGAGGCGGCACATTAAAGCAAAAGCGCGTGCAGGCATTTTGCACCCTTTGAATAAGATTTTTCGTACGTTTTAGTAGACGAGGGCCTATGACTGTATCAGCATAATTAAAATTTGAAAGTATTAAGGACTCGCATAGATTTATTCGTAGTGTTTCAGAGAGGTAGCTGCGAATGCGGTAAAGGACCTTAAGCCTGTAAAAGCAATTCCGTACTGTTTCAATAATATGTTTCTCAAAACGAAGGTTTTGGTCCATCTCGACTCCGAGATTTCGTGCAACTGTCACTCTCTCAATCGTTTCATGATTTACTTTAATAGGTGGTATTCTAGCGTTAATTTTTCGAATCTGCGTAGGAGTCCCCAACACCATGTACTTAGTTTTTTTCGGGTTTAAAACTAACGTATTAAGACTTGACCAAGACGATATACGATCCAAATCTGAATTTAATTTTGATGCGGCAATATGTATGTCACTTGGTTTGCATGAGATGTATAGTTGTAAGTCATCCGCATAAATGTGGTACTTACAATGTTTTATACTGGTGATGACATCCGCACTATATAATATAAACAGTAAAGGACCGAGGATAGAACCTTGCGGTACTCCCCGTTTAACACTCCGAGTTTTAGACGAGCTCTCTAATCCAGTTGCACTGTTTTGTATTTCTACCCTTTGTGACCGATGCTTAAAGTAACTATCAAACCACGTTATAGCATTAGCACTCAAACCATAAAATGTCAGCTTTGACAGTAGCAATGCTACGTTAAGTGTCTCAAAGGCACGTGAAAAGTCCAACAAAGTGAGAATGGTTCCTTCTCCGTTGGCCTGAGATGTCAGTATATCATCCATAACTTGCATTAAGGATGTTGTTGTACTCCGATGTTTCCTGAACCCCGACTGATAGGTAGGAAGTATATTATTTACTATAAGATATTCAGTAATCTGGTTGCAGGCTATCTTTTCCAATACTTTGGATAAACAGGGCAATATGCTGATGGGGCGCAAGTCAGACATCTCTGTTGGGTTACTTTTTTTAAAAATCGGTTTGACCAGAGCTTGCTGCCAGGCATCTGGATACGCATTGGTCCGAAACGACATATTAACAATGGCAGTCATTATCTTTATACAGTTAGGGACTACCAACTTTAGCATATCAAGTGACAATCCATCAGACCCTAGAGCATTCGAGTGCAAGGAGTGTAATATTTTTGATACTTCGCCCTCCGTAACCAATTTAAATTCAAAAGAAGCATTTGTGAAACGGTTGAATTCGTAGAATGTTAGGAGGGAGACAGAGACATGGCTTGCACCTGGTATTTGTAGGAAGTGGTCATTTAACGCGTCAGGGTCGCATAGATGTACAGGCAAGGTATCGTCTTTTGATTTTAATTTTATATGCTGTTTAAGATGTCTCCACATTGCTTTTGGTTGCGTCATCCTAGAATTAATAGAAAATTTAAAATAAGCTCCCTTTTCGGAATGAATAGCTGTGCAGACCAAGGCTTTAAGTTCCTTATAGTAAGCTTTGTGACCTTCATTTTTTGTTTTTTTAGCTCGTTTGTGGGCTTTGTCACGCGTCCTCATCATGCACCTAACATTGTATGTAATCCAAGGATGATGGTTTTCCTTGACCCTAAAAGTTTTTTTGGGAGCATGCACATTAAACATATTTAAAATTATAGTATTAAAAAGGTCAACCATGCTGTTTACATTTTGACATATTAAACTATCCCAATTAATACTATTCAGGTGTTCTCTGAATAGTGGAATATCAATACTCGTAAGCGGCCTAATCGTAACAAATTTTGGTATATCGCAAACTTTTGGCAGGTCTAGCTCGCACGTAATAATGGCATGACTGCTTAAATCTTCTACGTGGCTGACTTGTACAGAGGAAAACAGTAGAAACATTGATTTTTATAAAGTAGCATTCGTCGTGGAAAAGAAATACTTCGACGAGTGCACAAAATGTTTCCGAACGGTGGAAACCTTAGAAAAGTACGCTGTAATAGTGTTCTATGTATAAGTGGAAGCGGTTACCGATTGTGCAGCGAAAGCTCTCCCAAATCAATTGTAAAACGATCGCATTTCTCAGAGCTTTTTGCGAACGCAGTAGCTGCAGCCATAGAGCGAGGATTTATATAGACCTGTAATTTTAATATGCCCAAACGCCAATTGATAATCAATTACTATCATCCATACCCGTGATCGACTTCGATTGTGTTAATGTACCAGATGGTAAAAGTGTACGTTGACAGGAGAGGCACCACCGCTAATCTTATTTCTAGCGTGAAGCATTTCCACACACATACACGCACAAAGCAGTGTATGGTTTAGTGTATGGTTGCCGGCTTTCTTTTATATGAGACGACCATAGTCATAAGGAATAGCTACGCATATGTGATTGATGTTATATAGAAGTAAATGATTTTAGACTAATATTATCGCGGAATTGATACATTTTATTACTTAACGGGTACTCACGATATGCGGTTTATGAATTGTTATAAATATCGGCAAAAAGAATTCTATAAGAAGAATATGTTAGATAGAAGTACTTTTCTGTATGAAGTTCCTTACAGATGTCCATGGGCGGCAATAACCACTTTGTAATCGTAGTAGAGTTTACCATAGATAGCTATCCGCATAAGAACTATTTTTAATAAATTCGTATTGCCTAATTAAAATTATCCTATTCCTTCATAGAACACAAGAACAAATGTGTCTACCCCTTTATGTTTGAACAGTGCAGTGTCAAGGACGCCTCCTTCAATTAACAATTATTTAGCAGTCCAAATTAAACTGCTAATTAGAATTACTCATTTGCCTTACATAAGGCTAGATTGTAATTAACATGAAGCAGCCTATTACTCATTCGGTACTTTATGTATAACAAAAAAATTCTTATAATAAGCACGTCTATCGCACGCCACACGCACACATTGGATGTGGATATTTCCTACGTTAATTTAACTAACGTATAATATGATAACAACTATAAAATTAAGATATAATGTCGATCGATCGATTGGTGTGGTTGTATTGACGTTGACTAAAATTATCGATTTTGCTATAGATTAATATCGATCACGTATCGATAAAAATAAAATAAATCTAAGCCTTTTTTCTGACCTTATTTGTAGCATATTTAACTACTCAATTCTAGTAAGAATTGAGTAGTTGAGTATGCTACAAAATAGGGGGACAATAACATAATATGACAATTTGGGAGTCCTCAAATTTATCGTCTTGAAAAGTGATTGCCTACTACGAGTTAATTTCTTTACTTCATCTGTGGCAATCAAATGGACAAAGGGTATTTTAAAATCAATTACTACTTCGTTGTTTCAAATACTTTTGTTGGTCTTTAGTGCAATTGTTGCGCGCTAACCCGCCAGAAACATATACTTTTTAAGAGCTGATTTTTATGCGTCTGTGTGATTTTAGATAAGATTTAATGTTATTTTTGAAATCAGTCACAAGACATGATTAAAAACATCTAACATTAATTCCATGCTTCTACATCTTACTTATTATGTGTGTCTACATACATAAAAACAATTAATAGATAAATACTTCCCTTAGAATGAAGAGAAGTGTGTACATATTTTAACAACAAACAATTACCGATTTAGTAAAATATTTATTGATGTTAAATAGCAATTATAATAACGATTTACTTAGAGATTTCAATATTGGACATTGGTAGAAAAATCTATTGAACCTTGACTTTCACAGAACTTTGTTGAAGTGACTATTAATTTACTTCTGTAGTGTCTTTCACACGCTCTGCCAGCAATCTGAGTCGCTAAGTGGATTAGGCTTAATGCTTAAGCCGCGAACGCGACCAGCCGCGCAGACTCTCCTTACCGCCACCCTACACTAAGATTATCCACCGACACCATCAAAATCTCAAAAGTGTACATTAAATTCCCAACCTTATCATCAAACATTACAGCTGTTTTCGAAGTGGATGGAAGCCTAGATATAATCTTTCAACGGGTGAGAGTAGATTAGTAAAACGTCCCCGCTAATCACTTCATTCATCACTGCCAGTTATTTAAAATTATAATTATCAGTAACGGTCCTAAGCGCGGGTATTCTGCTGGCACTAACTTTCCTAATTCCGCTCTAAAAGGTTTAGTTTCAATACGTAATAGATGTTTTAAGTTAATATCATGTTTGGGCGTGGCTTAAACTAGCTGTCCCGACAAACGTTGTTTTGCCATATAAAAAAATAAAAAAATGTAAAGGGTGGACAACCCTTAAGGGGTATGAAAAATAGATGTTGGCCGATTCTCAGACCTACGGAATAAGCATATAAAATTTGGTAAGAATCGGTCCAGCCGTTTCGGAGGAGTATGGCAACAAAAACTGTGACACGAGAATTTTATATATTAGATATGGCTTTTACTGTTCGAAAAACAATGATAATCAATTTGCCTTTGCTACTGTAATTGTTATTTCATCCAATTGAAATAGCAAACAAGCATGCAGTCCACAGCCGGCAGTGGCGGCGGCCACTTACCATCACATAGAATGTATGTTCGTTTCCTACTTCAATATTATAAATAAAATATGTAGGAATCATTTCACGTGACCGGCTGGCTTACTGACTTTCGGACGGATAATATTTGTGACTAATCTGCTCAATGAATAAGCCACTCAAGTGACATGTTCAATATATTATGTTCACGGCAATGGAAGTAATATTTACGTCTCACTAACATAGCTGTCAAAATGTCAATACACACACAATAAACACTTACACACACATTTTTTTTATAATTTAACCTAACGATAAGGCAGACGTGCACACAATCACAATAAAATAGGAGATAATTATTGTTAAATTTATTAAATTATATATTTTGTTAATTAGTTTAGTATACTTTGTTAATTATATACTTAGTTACTAATAACTACTGGAAGAGCGGAGCATCCTAATTCAGGCACTTGTTGCTTAAAAGGTGGCTCCTGACCCCCTTATGATTGTAACTTAAGATTATATTCTTTATAGTCTTAAAGATTATTATTTTATTATAATAAGAAGAAGAAATAAATGGCTAGATTTACTGAACTTTTTACGCTCTGACGACTTTTCATAAAGCAAAATCATTGAAATTATTGCACCAATTTAATTGTTAGAATGTCTATTGAATCGGTCTAATTGTATGGTTAATTGCCTTGATAAGGTTATACAACTTGTATTGCTCTGAGGCACAGTACTAGTATCTACAGTATTCTAACTTCTTACAAACGCACGAAACGCAAGTTGTACCTTAAGATTTCGGTATGCACTCGGTATGCAACAGCCAACGAACGTGCCGTAGTGACGAGCGGGCGGTGTGACGTTTTTTAAGCAGAGGATCTTTTTATTTAAATAATAATGTAGCGAAGAGCAGCTGTGAACTATATTAGTCAGATTTTTGATTGCATTATTGTGCATAAACACGTCCAGTGTCAATATTTTTTATTTTGGTTGGTAAAATATTATTCATTTAAATTTATAACTAATATTTGTGTACGATTTGTTATTAAGTCTCTCAAATATTAAAAGAACGCGTTGTAATTATACAACGCGTTCTTTTAATATTTGAGAGACTTAATAACAAATCAGTAGATTAAGGTATTAACCTTAATCTACTGAATAAATTACATAATAAGTAATAAAGAAAGTCAAGTATGCAGATGTAATTAAAATACTTTAGACGGGTAGCCCTAACGCATACTCTAGTCCAGAGCGTCTGTAGGTATAAAATTCAAGGACACGGCAGAGTTAGAATACTGTATAATACTAATACTGTGTCTGAGGATTTATTATGGAGTGTCTTGCGCAATTTCTTACCCATAACGAAATGCTTTGAGAGGGAATGATACATAGGTGGTACGTTACCAACGTTCCCCGAAAACTCTGTTAACAATCTACTCTAAATAAAATATTTTGATTTTCCTATTTATCTGCCATCTATAAGGATTGACGAGCCCCACAGTCCTAAATTAAATATTTGAATGTAACAAACAAACAAGAGCGAAGTAGATATTTTTCAACTGATAAAGCCTCATATAGTAAACATTTGTTTAGCAACATGGTTGCATAAACATGTTGCCGAGTTGCTGTCAACATATTGCGGGCAACACTTGTGTTGCGGAGTTGATTACGCTATGCTGCAGAGTTGGCAGAGGCTGTGGATTTAATGGTACTAGTCACCCGTAGCATCGGCCGAAATTCGACCGTAATTTAAATTAAAAAACTAAACTTCATATTGTCCAAATTAGTACGAATATTTCTCTAATTCAAATCAAATGTCATCTGACATTCTTGACGTTGTGTCTTTTCATAGTAAGACATTGAATGTTCTATTTCATTTACTAAGTACATATGTGTTTGTGACAAATGCAAGGCAGTGTGTGTAATGTGTTTTTAGTTGATTTTATGTATGAAAAATGCATTATTTGAAAAAAATATTAACATTCTGCACTCCTTCTCTACGTCCACTATAACCGTGCAAAATTTCATACTAATCCGTCCGCGGCATATTACTTAAAAATCCGTCACAAATTTTTGCTTCACGTATTAATATAATAATAACTTTTTGACATTTTTCTCTAGCAACATTTTGCGTGTTGACAATCTGTATTGATTTAAACAAAGTTTCAGTAAATAATAATAGTAATTGCGTCCCGTTCTCAGCGTTAAGGTGTCATGAACCCATTATTGTCCCACTGTTGGGCACGGGTCTTCTCTCAGAATGAGAGAGTTTAGGCCATAGTCCACCGCGCTGGCCAAGTGCGAATTGGTGGACTTCACAAACCTCCGAGAACTTTTTTTTTTATAAAGAACTCTCGGGTGTGTAGGTTTCCTCACGATGTTTCCCTTCACCGAAAAGCAGTGATAATTAATGTATTATACATTAATTATCACTGCTCACGCACATAAATCAGTGGGGCGTGCCTGGGTTTGAACCTCGGACCTCCCGATTGATAGGGCAAGTTTCAACCATAAGGCTATCACTGCTCTTACCATTAGGCTATCACTGCTCTTAAGCGTTTAGGTACGGAACTCTAAATATACTAGCAAATAAAACCTCTGAAAATATCGAAAGCAAACAAACATATTAACTTAAACATTAAAGTTTCGTTCTGTTCCGTGTGAGTGGAGTCAATCTAGTTACTTTCAATCGATAACATCGCGCTAACTGGCCCGAACTGCGTATTCTTAGAAACTTCGTTGTAGGAAGAAATTCTATAATGTATTTCCTTATAGTTAATAGAATGAGTGTGACTCAGGTGAAGTTTTATATCGCATCGATAAGTTATGAAGAAAATATGAACTTCATTTTATTAATCGCTCGACAAGTAGCCGAATAACATCAAGTTAGAATTTGAAACGCCAACCCGTTGTTCCACTTCACCGGGTATACAATTTTTCCGTTAACCCATTACTGACCCACTACTGGGCACAGGTCTTCTCTCAGAATAAGAGAGTTTGAAGGCCATAGTCCACCGCGCTGGCCAAGTGCGAATTGGTAGACTTCACACACTTTTTTTTCTCGAAAATCTTTATTTTTTCGATCAAAGAGATTAATTTTTAAAATCCACATACGTTTTCCTGTATGATCATAATTCTCAGAGTTATTACATGACAAAGTTAAAAAGTATATTTTTCTTTGAATGACAATAACTCCACGGAAAATCATTGTTATGTGTTTTAATGTAATATATGTGTGTAATATAAATTCAATATATAGTGATATTGTAAACTAATACTATTTATTTTACTATCCTGGTCTCCTCACCAGATTTCCACGCAATAATTACGGTTTCTACTTCTGATAATAGTCTTTGCGTCGTTATTTGCTCTATAGGATCCCCATATTATATAGAATGATCCCTACAAAGCTTTGATACGCATTACAGATGTAATAATTAACCCAGTTTCATACGACCTCGATAGACAATATCATTTACCAATACGTTAACAGTTATTAGGGTCTCAATGAATACTCGCAGTAGAAAGCGAGGATTAGTTCGCATTACAAAAGGATTACATGCGGACCATAATCTTTTCTATCTTTTTCCTTAATGTTGTTATTAATCTTCTTCTATAAAAAAAATGCCAGAAAACGTATAAAATGCAACATTAAGCAATACAGTTGCATGACTTTCTGATAGTCAAAAGTAGAATAATCTGTCCCTTAAAGTGCATTTTTAAAAAGATATTGCGTTCATGCTATAGGACTATTAATTGACAATAATCATAGTAAAACATTTAAGTTGTAGCCAAATCAAGCCAAATATTTTAAGTAACTTACTACTCATTTATCCTCTCGGTTTTTTTTTTACTTTTACACCATCTTTAACTTTCAGCTGACGTAGTGATTCTTACGTTCAAAAAATCGTTAATGTTCTTTTGTTACTGGTCTTGACGAACATGTTTCCTGACCTGCTTATATAAAATTATATTATAATGATTACTGAAAATATTTCCATCTTGTATATCACGTCCTCGGATCAGTATCGCGCAAGTAATTTGTGTTGGTTTAGCGATGATGCGAGATCAATGGGCGATATTGCGGAGTCCCGGCAGTCCCGCGGGGCGCAATCAGGGCGCACGTGACCGCCGTACACGAGATATTCTACACATGGAGGACGCGGGAGTTCCTTACGAGTAATTCTTATCAAATTTGTGATATATTTGTATATACTACGCTATATTACTAGTTGTACCTAGAGCGCCTTGCTACACTATGGCAAAAAACAGAAACCTTCGTGAGCGCCTGCACAACAACATCGCTTAAGATCAACACATGATCAAATGCATAGTTTACGATTCTGTAAAGGACATACAGGTGGTTGGAAGGTGTTTGAAATCTATTATAAATTTGCACTTGGCCAGGGCTGTAGACTGGCTGAAATTCTCTCATTCTGGGAGGATTCCCATGCGTTGCAATATGGCAGTAATTATCGACATACTACACACACTATAGTAAAGATCACAACAACACAAACAACTTTACACAACAAACACCTTTTACAATTAAATGCAGAACATACTTCAACCCTAAATGATATCTGTCGCCTATGCCCGTCGAATACAGCAGTTTTAACATATATTTTACTTAGAGTCATCCACCTACTTGGTCAGGGGACACCCTAAGTATCTTAAAATCAACGCAAAGATTATTTTTATATAACAATAGTGGACCCGGCGAACTTTGTTCCAACTAAAAGTAAAAAATCAAAAATTATCAGTTCCTCCACTATATTATACATGTACCTATTGTACACAAAAACCTTCCTCTTGAATCACTCTATTAAAAAAACTGCATTAAGATCCGTAGCGTAGTTTTAAAGATCTAAGCATGCATAGGGACAGGACAGCGAGAAGCGACTTTGTTTTATACTATGCAAAGATGGAAGTATGTAGCATATATCCTGCAGTCTACCTGATGGGAAATGACTACTACCGCCCTTTGCAACCTCAACCTGCAATAAAAAACCTCTGAGCACTCACCGCAGACGTTTCATATGCTTACCTATGTCTTCGTTAAATCGTTACCACACCCTACAGTGGCAGAAAGTTTCATAGTCTAAACTTTCTGCCACGTTTAGATAACTTTGGTTACTCTACGGTTTATATAAGTATTTATTAAATAACTCGCTGGCACTTTCAATATTCTTCCTAAAACCGAAACAACCCAGGGGCGACAAAAATCACAGGTTAACTATAAATTCATTAACACTTTTTGTAAATAACCAAATTGGGACCGAGATTTTCTTTTACAAGCGAATAAAACGAATTGAAAATCTTTGCCTCACTCTTTTACGGATTTGAAATCTCACATAAATAGTTTCATGAGAATTCAGAGCCGACGACTATAAATTTTGAATAAGGTAATTTAGTACACGTTGTATTCTCTGTGGATCATTTAACTTATTCATAGTGTCGAGTCGCAGGACTCAACATGTCAAGAAACTCAACCTACAAATTTATTTTAGCTTCAGGTATAAAAGCAGTCACTTAATTTTTAACATCCTGAAGAATAGCAAATTTTGACTTGATTACAAGTAGAAAGGAAATAGTAGACTGATCGTCTCTTATACTGTATTACCGACTACATACAGTAGAGACGACGACAGAAAACAAGTATGTATGTATGTTGAGTGCAGAACATTATGCACAGTTTGTGATCATACGGACTTGCTAGATGTTGATGCGATGTGATTGACCAGCGTTTGAACACTGGAAAACGATTTTTCTGAAGCTTCTCTTACGGTAGTACGGCGCTCTCTGGACATAAATATCTTCGGTTCACCTGATCGGGTTTCGTATTACATTTGTATGAGCCATTCTTTCGATTTTTTTACAATGTACTGCATTGTCATGACGTTTAACTTCAGCTCTTAACCATTTTTGTGATATTTTTTTCCTTGTTTCTGAAAAATAATGCAATCTCGCCGAGACTTACATATTTTACTTTTTTCATTTTCTTTGATTGTTATATTCGTTCTAAACTGAATTAAATAATCGAAGAATAGTCTAAAAAAGGTTTATGAAACATTTAAGGACGCTTTGTCTTCATTAAATACTTTTTTCGATAGTTTAAAAATATACACGTAATTGTTTAAATACTTTTTTGACCACTCAATTCTTGTTTTTTTTTAATAACTTTCTTTTTAATCTTTATTAAAAGTAAATATACATCCTTAACTTTTTTATGCTTCGGTAAGTTCTTACCACCCAAATTTTGTTCACCTGTCATTCGTCCAATTGAAGTTATGGGTAAAAAACGAGGTGTACAAATACGGAATGTCCATCTATTGATTTCTTACACGCTAAAGTTTAAATGGTTTGAGAGACTATTTTGTCAAATCATTGGAATCAGTTTAGAAAGTGACATAAGCTAGATAAATATTGTTTAATGATGGCGTCTGAACAAAGTCCCAATAACACGTAGGTAAGTCCACAATCATTAAATACTTTAATGATGCAAACAGAGCAGTAGGCTGTAGCTGTCAAATGGAAACAATTATCATTCCTTCTCACTGATCAGACCATATTTTGACACAAGCACTTCAGTCCTCTTCACTGAAATGCTCCCGATATATCAATCCTTCTCACTGATATGATTAAATGTGCACGAACCAGAGCCTGCTGAAAATGTCTTCGCTTGGGACCTCGACCTCTAAATTAATGGCAACTTAAACTAATTCAGTTGAAATTTCAGCTGGGGGCATCGTTCCAATGCGATTATGGACATAGTTGTGTGATCTGTTACCAGATAAATATCTAAGGATTTCAAAACATAGCGATCGACATGAAGAAATTCTACTAACAATTTTAAACGGTCTCCTGCATCCAAGGTCTAATTTGGTTTGATTTATTCATTTTGAATTAGAAATCACCAATAGGCACCTATCAACTTTCACTAACTTAGCTTTAGCTTTATTAATAGTTTGAAGTTAAAAGATGTAACGATAGGTAGCATTTTAATTCAAACTGCTATTAATGAAAAATTCGAAAATAATTTGTTTGGTTTACATTGTATCGGAATGTTTATTTGAATCAACGCATAAAATCCTATAGTAACGAGTAAGTGATTGCTTGAGTAAAGAACATTCGGCACCAGAACCATAATAAAAATAATACGACTTACCTTATTGTTCCAATTGTTGCAAGTACCCGCTATTCTGAAGGCTGCTGCATCACGAACATGGCACTGTAGTGGAAACCCAGTGCAGATCCCACTTTTGATGTCGGAAAAAGGAACGGGCAAGCACCAGTTCCGACATCGTTCGTGTTCAGTGAAACAGAGTTCGCAATGATTATAACACAATTCAATTGCAACAAACAATAAATAATCCAGAACACAACGGGGCAAACCGACACCGACAGTTTCTCGTCACCGACCGAGCATAACTGAGCACAACTGAAACGACTAAAATGACTCCGTCCACGTGCCGTCTTTTTAGACTGGCGTCACAGCGTCTACCCTCATTTTTATCATTCTTCAAAACAACATCCGATCTATACAATAACTATCAAAATAATGTCCCAATAACGCGTAAAGGTAGGCATTCACGTTGCAACGGTCGGTAATACAGTCGAAAATCGGTACTACAAAATATCGTTGGTATTCAATGGGTAATATTCTTTACCTCTTTTACCTCTTCATACATTAAATTCCGAGCTGTTTTTTATCATAAGCAGAAGTTTGGGCAAACACAAACATGATGTTCATAGCATATATACTTATAGGAACTCGATAACAAACTTTTTTTCATTTCTTTCCACCATTTTTACATCTTTACAATAGCTCGTTTATATAAACTTTATGCGTGATTAGCTTGGTCGCACGGACCGTCTCAAGCATCAACACTCACGTTACGACAGTGTGATCCTGTCGCAAAGTTTGATGAATACTTCAAAAGACCTGCGACATGACCTTGATCGTCCAGTCCGCTTTAAGTCCAAGCCAGTAACGATCGAATTTGTCGCATGTGACAGTAGTTCGTGGGACACTCCGTGCAACCGTTGTAAAGTGAATGCCCTACCTTAAGTCTTTATTCGCGACAAATATTACTTGTTCATTAAAATTCTTAACATCTCTGATAATGGTACCTACTACACTCTCTAGAGGAGATCCTCTGATTTTAATGTTATCCCTATGTGTTGCCAATCTGTGCCTACTTGTGTAGATAGTAGATAGATGTGGGAAAACTTTCATAAAGCAACACGCAGGCTAATTTCAAAGATTTCTATTTGTCTTGTATTATGTTGCTAGTAAGAAACTATTGCTAAGCAATTTCAACCCTTATAGATAAGTTAATGCTGACTTACCGACTGAGAGCAAACAACATTGCTTCAAACATCGTATACCTACTATTAGTATTTTCTATTACAATTATTACGTTTCGATAGAAGGGTGTGGTTGCCGGCACTCTTTCACATGAGGCGACCATCATAGTCCTCGGGAGTAGCAACGCATCTGTGATTGACTTCAGATGGAATCCACGTTTTGTGTGAAGTTGATTACAGATGTCCATGAGCGGCAGTGACCACTTACCATTAAGTGGACATATTGTGTCAGTGTTGTAGCTCGGATCGGATCGACTATCGTTTGTATAGTAATCAAAACACGCAGTAGCGTGTTGAGAGTTCTCTAATAAGGAATAGGCAATTCGCTACAAGTGCTATTACTCGAACCATTTAAACGAACTTTTGCCCCCTAATAATTGGAAATCTCTTTAGGGTGGATCATTTTTTTCCAGAGTCATTGTAATATACAACACTTATCTAAATTCTTTTGATTGGCAAATATGCGCTCCCTTAAATATTTCTTGGCTTAGTCTTCGCTCGTGAATTCTGGCACACATATCAACACTACGATTTATTCATCATTAAATGATTTGTATTACCTACTGCGAGTAAAATGCTCAACCTCGTACTTAGCATTTGCAGACAATGTAAAAACCCAAGAAAGTGTGAAACTGGAAAATGTACTATCATGACAAGAATAAAACTTTATCTATCCGACTAAACATTTTAGTCCACTCACGCGCTTCATACGTTATATGATGTTGCTTTACCCGTTACTCATAAAGTAAACCATGGGCAAGGGTTATGACCATAAGTTTAATTTCATTAAAACGTTGTCTGTACGACGTCTCCCGGTATCCCAAAAAACGAACCATGGTAATCACTTTGCAATAAAAAGCACCCTCATTCTAATATTTATAAATTTAAATTCAAAGAAAATTAAAAATAATCGATTGTTTTGCTTTTCTATGACACAATAGCTCTAGCTATTGAGCAAGAGATGGCGCTTTAAAACAAAATCACGCCAGAGTAGGAATTAATTGCCTACTTTTGCAGTGATGCATAGTTCATGGTTCTTACTTTTTAGTTAAAATATTATTGGCGTATTATGACTAGTGTTGCCGATCGTTAGTGAACTATCGATATTCTATTGATAGTAGTTCGATAGATACTATCTATATAATAGTTCTATCGATTAAATAGATAGTATCGATACTATCTATAATTCATAAATACACAATAGTATCGGACAAACGCAATACTATCGATAGTATCGTATCTCCCAGTGAGAAAAGTATCCATAGTATCGATACTATCATTTGTTGCGAACTATCGATGGCAAAAATATATGAAAGCCTCTTTCCTTCGGGAAGTCGAATAAATGTACGAATTATTAACAAAACATCCCACATAAAACTCCTGAAGCACATAGTAGTAAATAACTACGTCTGTACAGAAACTAAACAATACGTTATCAAAATTATTGTAACAAAAATATTATTGTTTACCAAATAAAATGAAAATTAAATATTAAACATCACTCTCTAAATCAAACAATACTAGTTATTGATAATTATAATACGTTAATAATACCTGTGTTATATGCAATTTTATAGACTAAACAAATAAAGTGGCCAGTGAGAGCAGAAAATCCGAGAGCTCGGGAAATGTAGCATTTACATATATACGTGCAAACCAATATTTAATGTACTCTGTGGTGCAAAGAATCACGAGGCGCAGCCCGTACCATAGATGATACACTTATATGCTGGCCCGTACTAACGTGCTCTCCGGCACCCTTCGTCTACTTGAATGTTTGCGTAAAAAGTGCGTGCTTACAGGGCCCCCGCTGCTCTATATTCATACCCACGACAGCCGATTTGTATGAAGCTCTTCTACATTATTTTTCTACTATGATCACGCCAACTATATTTTGGTATCTAAATACTTTTATTCCGAATAATTTAACGTCGACTATTTTTAGTTTTTTAATACCATTTGGTGTTGTTTAAAATAAGTATTTAATCCCAGACGTTAGTAACAAATCTCCTATGTACAATTTATTTATCTGTTTTCTTTTACAAATCAGTGAGCCCCAAAACAAATACACAGAAATCATTACCAGTAACGCCATCTGTCTTTCCGACATGCGCAAATGGCCTTTTTCGTTGTAAAACCAGTGTAAAAAAATCCTTTATAATTGATTGTATATCGTAATATACCTACGTATACAATAATTTGTATCTTTTCATGAATTTACTTGTCGTTTACTTTGTCGATAAATATAATACAATACTTATTGTAATACACCCTTATACTACATAAGATATATTTATATATTTGGGACATTGTTTCTGCCCTATAAACTTCATAAAAAATCAAGTACGCAATTATAATAAAACGAGTATTCGTCGATCTCAGCAACGCGCCTATTATGCCAAAAATTATTGCATAAAAACAGTTACCATTAGCGGAGCTATAGAAAAGAACGACCCCAATTAAAAAAAATGTTCGCCTATATTCGCTATTACCATCCACCGGGTGTGAACGCCTAAAAACCTTATTTACGCCCATAGAAACGAACGTCCTTAATAAAATAAAAAAGTTTATGAAAAAAATACCATAGTCTTGCTCCTGTTTAGAGTTACCGGCACGCTGTGTAGAAGGTAAAATGAAATAAAAAATACAATCAAATCATAAATTTATTTAGTATAACTCTTTTATATTATGTACAAAATTACATTAGCGCGAGGCGCCAGCTGCGTCGCCTCCCGTTGATCACCCTTCTACCTAATGTATTACTTTTCCTCTCTAATTCCAATTCGACACATAGAACACGTATTTAATTCTAGGGACAGTTTATTGTAGCCATCGACACATGAGGCTCTCGATAACGAAACTACCAAACGATAAGATATTACCACATACATTCTCAATTATGGAAAAAACAATACATAGTTTTCGCTACGGCGGCACCGACCTTCTTATATTCTGATGTAAAGGGTTAGTATGACACACCTTTAACCAATTCAATTATGACAGATTTTCTTACTACCGTTGACTTTGAGTCCCCTTAAGCGACTTTGACGATCATTGTCAGATGCCGCTCGTTCGTTTCTTATTCGTACAACTTTACAAATATTTCGGTCCACACATGTCATCATACTATGAGAATTATATGTAACATTTGACTTTCGACATTACCTTAATCGTTTTAACTAAACAGAACATTTAACATTTATGACAATATGTTTTCAAATCAATCCTAAAACAATCTATAAATGTTGTACGTCATATAACTTTTTTGATATATAGCCAGTGCGGCTGTAAGTCTAGCCTCAGTTAAACATTAACATTACTGTGATGCGATAGGTACAAAAATATTTATATTTATCTCAATAAATTCTCCGCCTATTACAGTCATGTTAAATACCTTACATCTTTTCAAAATAAATAAAACAAAGAAAAACTTATTTATTGTCGACATTCTTTGGACATATATCCTGCACTCAAACAACTCCTCAGTCAATCAGACACATTTCTTTTAAGAATATTTCATGTATTAATGTCCAATCTTACGCCACATACGCGTAACCGAATCGTATATTCTTTGCACACCAACAATAAAATATTTACTTACGATATAATTACTTCTAATATCAAAGATACTCATTTAATGATGCTATGTACACACAAGTGACTATTTTGAACTTAATTTAAGCTAGGTTTGTCAACTTATCAATAGTTATCATTTCGATAACAATCACATAAGCGAATGCTGTAGAATTATTATACTCAAGACTTTGCGGTGACATACACAAAACTTCGGGGATTCATATTCACAAAGATATTCAATATTTCGGACTTTGAATACCCATTTATTGTGGATATTTAAAAAATATATAGAAAAGTTAGTTAAAAAATAACATTAATTATGACAGCAGTCGTAAAATCTGTTTCAACACTGATGAAATACACTATTATGTTGCTGAATTAAATAAAAATGTGTAATGATGACAAACACAGTTACAATATTTTTACATGTAAAAAATACTACAACATTTTTATTTTATACATATTTCGGTTCAATCGAACATAGTCAGTAAGTACAATAATTATTAATAGATATTAACATTACATGAATCAAATTAACCCTGAAAATTGTTACATTAAATTTCATAAAATATTTAAGTTTATAAATCAACAGTTCCATTATTGACGACTACTATGAACATGTTTACAATTCAATATGATTATACTATAACAACTATGGTTCGATGTAACTGCGAGAATTTACTGACAATACTAATATAACACATGGATTTTCTTAACTAAATTTATTAAAATTTAATGCATGTATCAACTGTCGCTCTCAACAATAAATTTCATTTAAACTACAACTCAAGTAGTAACTACAATCGATCATACAAACACCACGCTGTTGTACGGACTGGTTGTTTATAGCCCGAGCTTACTGGCACGCCGCGCCGGAAGTAAGCCGCGTGTTCAGCTTCGTTTCATTATCATTGTTTAAAATATATTGTTGGTGTTGTCAAAATAATGAAATACAATGGTTTCATTATTTTGACAACATCTCTCCCAGAAGTTTTACTTGAGGCGCGGTTGACGAGCTTAGCGTCGACTATAAAACATTTGGATTATTTTAGACACAAACGATTCGACGAGCATTCGACGAACAGTGACGAATACTTATACGACGCATACTAATAAACTCATAATCCTTCACACATAAAAGTAGACTCCGCTGAGAACGAAGGAGCACTGTGGCGAATGCCAAATACATCCAATCTACATGCTCGTATTCGCAACTATTCTATACTCGACGAGTATTTAAGCGTTGCATTACGAGTCTAATGCACGTCTCATCGTCTATACTCAATGGGTTTATAAATGTTGAATTACGTGTCTAATGCACGTCTCATCATCTACATATCTCTCAACTCAACCAGTATAAACACAACTGCAATACGCCTCTCGAACGTCTCATCACATCCGTTAAATCCACTTGTAAAACGAGTCACTTCACGCACTAGACACATTTCACCGAGTCACTTGCCCTCCTCATGCAGTGGGTTAGAAAGGATTGTAGTGGGCGGGAGCGCCCTGGGGTCGCCGTCACTCGCAGTAGGTGCAGCAGAGGATGTAGAAGCGCTCGTGCGGCCGCATGGTCATCTTGCTGAGGTACTTGGTGAAGGAGGCGGCGCCCGCGTCGCAGTACACCAGGCTCAGCGCGTTGTGCCGCGGCGGGACCGTCACCAGCGCGCCGTCCGCCTCGCCCTGCGACATAACAACTTGTGTACTGTCCAAACAACTTACTCGTAATGGCGGTAATTATAAGGGAAGCAAATATGTTTAACTAAGTATAAATAACATCATTTACATCAATGAACATACCGAGTGACACTATTTAATTAAGACCGGTATTATATCTGACTTACCAATGTTTTAACTTTTTATAAATTTAGATAATATATATATCTCTAGAGATATTTGCCACATCGTAGATATCGCATCGCGTCTATACCTTCTGTGATGTATTTTTTTATGTTATCATGTTAAAATATAACTCTATGTGGTTTGATTGCCTGTCGCCACTCTTATTTCTGACTAACAGAATAAAGTGTTTAGCACTGCTGCTAAACTAGATACATATCCGAGGTTTCATTTAGTTAGGTAGCAACACTTTTGTGCCCAACTTCAACTAAAACAAATTTTATTCCGAGTTGATTACAGATGTCCATGAATGGCAGTAGCCTTGGGGAAACGAATGCTCGTTAGCAACTTCAGTCTTACAAAAGATATATACAGCCTGTGCACTGTTGGAAAAACTAAAATTACAGTGCGTTTTTTTTCCGAAGTACTCGCCCCCTCATACTACACGGGCCCTGGCTGTGCACCGTTGCTAGTACGTCAGGGCAAATCTAGGGCCGTACCTCGGTAGTACGTAACGGCAAATCTAGGGCGATACCTCAGCGTCGGGGTCGCGGCCCTCCTCGGGCGCCACGTACACGGTCTGGCCGCCGCTCAGCGCGCGCGCCGGCACGCCCAGGTACAGCACGGCCTCCAGCCGCGGCGACTGGTAGTGCTCGCGGGGCGGGATTAGCTGATGGTGCAAAATTACTTATCAATTTAAGACACTTCTACCACTTTAATGAGTATTTTATTTAGTAGCTTAAGTCATCAACTATCTCTGCGCAAATTTGCAGTGTAATCTGGCCAGTAAATTTTGTGTGAAAGGGCAATGAACACTAATTATTTTTTCGAGGCGTTCATACTTAGTCCTCAGAGGTAGCAATGCATTTGTGCCGAATTTTAGACAAGACTGATTTTATATGGGACTTTTTATTGCCTTTGTTATGTATTTATTTTTACTTAGCTTACCATCTTGTGGAACAAGCTCGGGCGGTTCAATTTATTACGTTACAACGATGATTACAACGATTTAACAACATTTTTGGCAGGTTTTTTATATCTGATCGAAGTAGCAAACGAGCATACAGTCCACCTCATGGTGATCACTGCCGCCCTTAGACATTAGTAGGCAAATTCAAATAGAACTTGGGTTCTATCTGAAATCAATTACAAATGCGTTGCTACTCCCGAGGACTATGATGGTCGCTTCATTTTAAAGTGTGCCGGCAACCACACCTTTTCATCGAAATGCAAGAACTGTTTCACGCTAGAAATAGGTGTGGCGGTGGTACTTCACCGATCGAACTACACTCGTTCTACCACCTGTCAAAGGCAGGTGGTAGAACCAGTATAGCCAGTCGTGTTAATTTAAAATTACAAATTACCATCTGTTCGGTCAAGAGTACCAAATGTTAGTCGGTCTCATATAATCGACAAAAGGGGACCTTTAATTATCTAATATCAGTATAGTGGAATTGCATCTCCTAGGGGTGCGTTCCATTACACGTTCACAAAGTTAACAGTCACGATCGCAATTTTTCCCGTTCCACTTGTGAGCGTTACTGACATAATATCTAGTGAAACGATTACTTCGACCCACCTTATTAGATGGGTCGTCGTGAGTTTCGCGTGAGCGTAAATCATGTCGTCATGAGTGACGTATTCGCCGAGACCACAGCGACCGCGGTCGTCTTTGGGCTTTGCGAGCGTCTTCTGGAACGCGCCCTAGGTAAAAAATAGAAAGTGTTATAAGCGTGGCGACGGACCGTGAAGTCGCCGGGCCGCCAGCGCTGCAGCTCGAGCTGGCGGTAGGAGGCCAGCGGCAGGTCGGTGCAGTCGGCCAGCAGGCGCACGAAGGCCGCGCTGCTCCACAGGCGCAGCGCCGCGGCGGCCGCGTGCTGCGCCGACGTGGTGGTGGCCGTGGCCAGCGTGGCCGGCGCCGTCGCCAGCCAGCTCGTCGACAGCCGCTCGTAGCGCCGCTGCTGCCCCGACTCGCACCGCTCCCACTCCACGCCTGTGCACAAACATGGATACCAATACTCAAATGGACCACGTTTAGACAAGAGATGAAAAAAGTAAGTAATTATTTGTTTGGAAAAAAACTAAAGCTACACAAATCGTAATTTTAGCGAATTTTAATTAAATGCTTATTAACCAGATGTCGTATACACACAAGGTTACAGCAACGCACCATATATCATCTATAATAGCGTAAATAAAAAACAGCTCTATCTACTCCACCACAAATCGATCACATTAACAATGCTACCTCTTACTTTATATCTCTTACGCTAAGCATTTTGAAATGAAAAAAGTGCTTAAATATCAAGACTGAGACAAGCATGCATATATCGCTACTTTAAAACAAAAGGACCACAAATCAAAAATATTCAACTTATTTTTTAGAACTTTTTTTAGAAAAAAATAACCATATCTGAATTAACCATTAAAAGAAGAATAAAAATATCATTCTAACAATGTATAACACATATTTATCTGTTTTAAAATTACAGAGCAATTATACAAGAATTGATTTTCAAAACTTTAAATGGCTCTCCTATATAATTAGGTCTATTCGAGTTGTGGCCCTTTTGTTTTGAAGTAGCGATATGTACACGCGCTAAATCACATGCGCACGCACTGCGAGTGCATGCCCATGTGGTTTCGCGCACACTCAAAAAACCATCCACAAGCCTTTTGATTGTACACTGCTGAACATAGGCCTCCCCTAAATGGCGCCACTCCAACCGGTCCTGTGCGCTCTGAATCCAACGGTTTCCCGCTGTCTTCTTCAGGTCATCAGTCCACCTGGTAGGGGGGAGACCCGTTCTCCTTTTGCCTAAAGGTCATTGCCACTCGATGACCTTTCTTCCAATTCCAACTCAAAAAACAGTTCCTTTGTAGCGTAGGCAGTATATAAAAGTAAATACCGGGTGCGTCGAGCGCGTTGAGCAGGCGCTCGGCGGCGACGGGCAGCAGCACGTCGCGCAGGCACACCTCGCTGGCGCGCTCCATCTGCGCCGCCACCTGCGCGCGCACGCGCGGGCACATGTACGTGCTCGCCATCCACTCGCTCAGCACCACCTGCATGCAACACGACATGAATTACCAAGGCCGCTTTACAGTTGACGACCTGCGTGGCGGACCGGTTACCATACCGGTCTAACGCACAATGGATCCCGAGTTCGATTCCCGGCCAGACAGGTATCTGAATTATGAGTTTAGATTCATGTTCTGGGTCTGGGTGTTTGTGTATTCGTTTTGTGTGTGTCCATGCTACCCACAAAACAGGTAAAAATCCTAGTGTGGGACTAAGAGTGTAGAAAGTGTGTTAGAAAAAATATAGAAAGCGTTAAGATCTGTACAATGTTGACCCATAAATAATAAGTTTATAAGGATGATTTTTGCAATGTTTTCGTTACTTAAATGTATATGAATAAAACAAAGTAGACTAAGATTTAGGATGTGGGCGTGGGTGTAGGGGAGTGGGCTGATATGGCCATTTTTTAAATATCATAATTAATTTTTAAAACATGATGTACAATGCATTAAAATTTAAAGTAATTGAATAAAACTGCCTTACAAATAAACAACCATGACACTTATTTCACATTAAATTTCCAAACATGCTACCTTCCAAAAATAACTAGCTTTGCAAACCTACTTACACTTCTGATAGGTTTATACATATTTTTATAAATAATTAATTTACAATTTTGACTTTACTAATGGCTGACACATTGACTAGAGATATATCGAAATATATTAAACTAGCTGAACCCCGCAGCTTCGCTCACATTAAAAAAAATATCGATATATATATATTTATCGATTGCCCGTGGGATTAAGATATTTTCCCACAGTAAAAAGTAGCCTATATATTAATCCAGGGTGTCAGATAACTCCCTACAAAATTTTATGAAAACGCTCCAGCCGAAGTGAAGAAGTAACAAACATACTCACAAACTTTCGTCTTTATATTAGTAGGATAAAAGCCAGTACTAACAATTTGGTTGTGCGGCCTCTCCGCCGGCGGCGGCGGCTGCGGCGCGGGCGGCGCGGCGCGCGGCGCGGCGCCCGCCGGCCCGTGGAACCAGCCGTTGATGGACAGCCGCGGCAGCTCCAGCGACACCACCTCGTCCACCTGCGCACAAGGACCCTGTTAATGCTACCTCGCTACGTGATAATCCGGACGCGGATCGACTCGCACTGACGCCCCGGAGGTGCATTATGTGCGTTAACGCCGAACTCGAGTGGTGCGATAATGCGATGCGACATTCATATGCATATCTCTTAATAGACGCGTACCGTGATAAAGAGAAGTCCATGGTCAGCCGCTGTACATTGCTAATTATGAATCCTATGATGGTTTTATAATAGTATTTATAAATACTTTTATTATCCAATAAAGAATACATTATCCATACATTAATTTTCGTATTATTCCATTACATACAAACCTACAACCCATTAATATTGGATAACCTTATATCATACTTTAATTAATATACAAAATTACTCTAGCTAATGGATCCAACTGAAATTATTAAAAATAGAATATAATTATGCTCGTATAATCATATATTTTATAAATTGAATTATATTCTCATTTTCAAGTGTAATTCTAAATGAAAATACAGTTAATATCAAATAAAATCATTAAATAGAGGCCTACTGTGAGACTTACATATGTCTCCCAATGATTTTAACCCTAAAGAGGAGATGAAATATACAGTACAGCGTGTTACCTGGTGGAAGGAGTCATGTCCGACGGGGAAGAAGACCAGCATGTTGTTCCGCGGCAGCACGCGGCGCGCCACCCGCGCGGGCCGCCCCGCCGCGTCGCGCGCGAACAGCTCCAGCGCGCCGCCCATGCCCTCTGCCCACCCGCCCTCCGCCTCCGCGCCCGCGCCCGCGCCCGCCTGTTAGCATATCACTACGCTGTCATTTTGCTATGCACACCGAAGAAATTGCAATATAAATATATTGAACTGGTTTATATAAATTTATATAGATTTGTGAAATTTATAATTGCGTACTGGAATACTTAAAATAAATTAAATATACAAACTGAACATTTATTATTTCCACTCGTCTACTTGAAGAAAGCAATTACTATTTAGATAAGTGGATAACAATTAAACATTTATATTATTTAAATTAATCACATGCGGAACATTTATTGTATAATAAGATCACAAAAATATTTTTCATAGTTTTGCTTATTTGCCTACCCATTTATTCATGAAATTTAATTTTGAAACCGACTCAAAAGAAAACTTCATTTTTTTTACATAGCAGGTAACCTTTTTAAAATTACACCTATTGTCTAAAAAACACACGAAATTAGTAAAGGTGAACAGCACCTCGCCACCATCGGCGTGCGCGTGCGCAGCGCCGTTGTGCAGCGCGGCGCAGCGGCGCGGCCGCCACGGCGCCAGGTACAGCACGAAGGCCACGCGGCGGTCGGCCAGCAGGTCGTCGTGCAGCAGCAGGTGGTCGCCCGGCCCGTACAGCGAGCACGTCGCCGACACGCTCTGCAGCGACAGGCCCGTCACCTGGGACACCTGACCGACATACGAACATCACATGTTATGAATATTGTAAATGCGAAAGTTTATGATGTATTTATGTGTGTTTGTAACTCTGTCACACTAAAACTACCGGTCGGTTATCGCTGAAATTCGGCACACGTAGTTTATGACCTTTTTTTTGTTTTCGAAGGGGAAACCTTCAAAAGGTACCAGACGCCGTGGGAGCTACGCAGGGTAGGTGTCCTCGGCGCTATAAAGAGGACTCCGGGACCTCCTAACGAACGCAGCCGAAATCCTCTAAGCGTGTTGCTCCATCGGGCTCCTCCCAGGTGGGCGAATGGGCCCACCACTTAAAAATAGCAACACACATCTGCAACTGTCTTTAGATATAGCCCCTGTTCTGTATGAAGTTGCTTACAGATACTCATGACCGAAAGTGACCACTTATCATCAGGTTAAATGCATAATCAATTGCTACTAAAATGTGATAAAAAAACGAGCATACAATCCACTGGTTGATAAGTGATCACCAACAAACATGCAGCAATATGTACAATATATTTATCTCAAAAGATGTTATACACCTAAATTGATATAAGATGTAACCATTACAAAGCAACAGAAACCATTTTCCTTCCTCAAGACTGCTTATGCCAATATTGGTTGTGCTAAGAAGTGTAAGATTATAGTAAATGATAAAAATATGTTATAAATAAATATTGTTTTTCTTTTTATATTGTAGTACATGAATATTTATATAATGTTGTGACTCACCCAACTCATAACTTCAGTCTTTAATAATTGGTATATACATCGGATGCTTCGCTGCCAGGACAGGTTGGCCAGGTCTGTTGTTTGATGAAACTCGTACAAGTCCATCTTTTTGCGGTTCCAATCTAGTGTGTTCATGTCATCTACAATGTTGTTGATTATCTCTGGGTTAGCCAGTAAGTTGTGAAGCAAACACAGACGGAAAGGTTCTGCTGTGAAGGTCACATTATCAGTTGAATAGTCCTTCAATTCACTCCAATTTGTTGATAATCTATCTATTAATTCTTGAGACTGAAAAATATTTAAAACAATAGTGAGGGCAATATATCAAAAGGATATTCAAAATATATTTATTATGTATTTACAATTACAATTACAATAATTAAATTTGTTTAATGATCTGGTAGAACTGTGCTGTATAGAAAAGCATATAATAAAACAAATACTGACTTTTTGTTCATTCAACTTACTCCAGTATTTGTATCTTTCATTAAATAATGTTTTAAAATTATTTCAACACGTCTTTCACATTATAAAATAGTTTCTGAAGCAGTAGTAGGACGTTGTTATAAAAACATAATTATATATACTATCTACCTTGCATGAAATATTTTGAATCTTTTCACTAAAACCACATGACTTTGTAACATATTTTCAGGTATAAACAAGGTAAAATGGGGGCAATTTTATACCTTTAATGCACTATTGAATTGTGGGTCATCCATCCTATTAGCCCTGGGGTTCAGTTGTGCTTTGACAACCTTTACAGGGAACTTGTCCTCCACCAGCACCGAGTCATCCTCCCACGGTGACTCCGAGTCCGAGCTGTAGTCTGATGAGGACGACGATGAGGTTGAAGAGTAATCTGCCAGAATATTAAATACATTGTAGAATGATACTCCCAACTTGGCATGTAAACAGTGTTTCAATTTGTTTACTATAAAATATGCTGTTTCAAAAATTATTACTTTTTACCATTTGATTACAATTGCACAAATATTCAAGGACGCATTTTACATATTTTGAAAAATATAACCATGATATAGGAACAACCATGATAAAAAAGGGTTCAAATATTGTGCGAAATATCAAATTCTCTGACAAAGATTATATGGTAAGAATAAATGTTCAAATTAAATTCAAACAGTTCCCGCGCAAAGTGACTACAACAGTGAGATGGCTGAGCGAGTACTGAGAGCGAACAATAACAAACCTCCGCGGATCCTCTTCACCTCGTCGGCGGACGCCTGGTACGAGTTGACGGCACACACATCCGAGTCGTCACTCTCCGTGTCCAATATCTCTATCACCGCGGCGTTGGACAGACGACGCTTGGCTGGCGGCCGCGGCGGGCCCGACGCCCCGGCGCCGCCGTTCCCGCCACTGTTACTCGCTCCCGCGACACTCGACGCCGCCTCCTCGTTATCCTTTCTCGGTGAACTCATTATACCCTGCCAATTCTACATAATACGTGGAAAAACAACAATATCCCTACGACTTGAACAGTTCAATCGTTGAACAATATCAAACAAACCAGAATGATGCGACGCCTAACCTCAAATTGTGTTGACGTTTGCGAATTTTCTTGCCAGTTTTTTGTTTTCTTTATTCGCGTCATTGACTGATAACATTCTGAACGCACTTGAAATATTCATTGACGTTTTTCTTTATACATCATTATTTAATGTATTCCAAGCTTTATTAGAAACCTTTCGTCAACTCAACGTTGCTAGAAAATTCTAAGGAAAATAATGGTCACGTTAATCCATAGACATACATTTTTATTACAAACATACAACGTAACCCTCTTGTGACATGGCTATAATGGGCGCGTTCCAGATGGCGCTCACAACACTTTCGCTCACGACCGCAGTTTTTCCCGTTCCATTAGCTTGTGAGCGTTCCTGGCGTAATCTCAAATGGAACGGATTATTAAAGAGCTTTTGGCGCGCGGACGTAAACAATACATCAGCTGGCAAGTTAGTAAAGAAAGAGGTTATGTTAAAATGTGTATTATGCTTTGACGATAAACTATTAAAATTAAATAATTATTGTTTGAACCGATGTAATTAAAATGGCTTTTACGGCGGCACTTGGATATTTAATAACAAGTCGCATTAATGCTTCAGAAAATTCTAGTTCATCAAGTTCAGATGAAGAGTGGAGTACCATTTTACAAAATTACGATTGTAAAAAAATAAAACTTCGACCACGTATTATTGATTACTACATATTCCTCTTTCCGCATTAAATAGAGTTACTCTCACGGTCGCCATATTCATGCTTTGACATTTGAAATTGGCGCCAATTTTCTCAACGCTCACTTCGACCCACCTTGATAGGTGGGTCGCCGTGAGCGTCGCGTGGGCGTGAGTCATGACGTCATGAGTGACGTTTTCGCCGCGACCAAAACGCCCGCGAACGTCTAATGGAACGCTGTTTTGGGCGCCCAGGGTGTTGTGAGCGCCATCTGGAACGCGCCCAATGACATACTTGTCAATTGTCAAATAAATTATAACCTCAAAAACATTGTAAACAAACAAATGGATGTTGCAGATACAAATAAAATTGAGGCAAATAATACACTAATTCATCCACAATGCCAGTTTTATGTGGTGAGAAAAAAGCGACTGTGCCGCATGACCGTGCGTCCAGGACGAAACTACTGCGGCGAGCACGAACCGCATCCGAAGCCCGAGATGAGCCCAGTATGTTCAAATTAGCATTTTTTTAACAAAAAACCTTTCTATAATTGATAAGACATTGTAGTACTGGATTCATGTAACCGATCATGCACATAATTCAGTATATCTTTCATAAAATAACTATATTTCTTCACGAGTAATAAAAATAACATATGGTTACATTTTTAATAATTAGAAAAATACTTTTAGGATGACAAAAGGATACCATGCCCGTATGATCCGAAACAGTAAGTATATACACTTCATCATTATATTAATTAGTTCCACAATGTTTCTAAACATAGTGGCTCGATATACAAATGTTCTAGATGCAGCTCACTTCAAAACTTTTCCAAGTATTTTTTATACATTGAATTTAATTTATGTTAGTCTAGTTGAATATACAGTTAACTTTATGTAACAGCTAGAAAAATAAAACCTTTTCTTACTTTTCAGCACCTGCTATGCCAGCAAGCTAAAGAAGCACCTTACAATCTGCAATGCGCGGCAGCTGGAGCTGCCAGCTTACATTGTTCATAACATCAATGTGCAGCCGGGCTCTGGCACTCCCAGACAGCTTCTCAGCCAAATCCCAGAGGAGAAGATACTGGCACTCATTAACAAAGTTGATATTTTATATGATAGTGAGTCTTTGTAATGGTAATCCCTCACAAAAATAATTCTTATATATTTATTTAGTACAGTTAAATAATTTTGCCAAAAAGTTTTAATATTTTTTTAATTTGAAATAGTTTTTCCTTTTTAGATGA
The DNA here is from genome assembly GCA_949699795.1 of Spicauda simplicius. Taxonomy (NCBI): domain Eukaryota; kingdom Metazoa; phylum Arthropoda; class Insecta; order Lepidoptera; family Hesperiidae; genus Spicauda; species Spicauda simplicius. Next base: position 17,881,633 of record OX453076.1, read on the forward strand.
ATGTGTAAGCTGACTTACTAATAAGTTAACCATTGTAGTCAGCTGTAGATAAAGCTCCAGTCTATATGGAACTAATAATAGAGGCCCATTGCTAGCAGTGACCACTTACCATCAGATGGACATGTTTATTTTCTTTTATAAAAAAAAAATAACCATATATTTAATATCTATATATGCACTACCAACAAGCCATTACTTTATGCTTATAACTTTTTAGAGTATGTAAAGGACACAATAACTGTCATAGCTGAACAGCCCATACATGAAGCAGTTTTAGACGAGTTCAGGGAAGAAGGTCGCGCCGAGAGCTCCTTGCGCCACCTGCGGCAGGTCTCCAGCCTGCTGCACCTCATGGAGGCAGAGGGGCTGGTGCAAGACAACACATGTTATGTGGAGCTTGGTGCTGGGAAAGGTAACAGTAAAAGTCATACTAAAAATATCTGTGCTGAATAATATAAGTTAGTTTAAATTGAACATATATACTTTGTTTTATGGTTTAAGATTATGCTTGTACATAAGTTGTATATAAGTCATTACTTAAAAAGGAACAACTTAAATAGAAAATTGATTAACAGCAACTCTTACTAAAAAAATACAAATGAACAGATTCATAATCAAATTGTTATTAGAAATTGTCCTCTTCCTCACTTTGCAACCTAGACTAACAATTAGTAGGTGACTAAATATATAATTTCAAGGTTAACAGAGTTAACAAGGTAACAAATTTTGCTTAGCATGGTTAATGTCAACATCTAAAGTTATAACATACATACTCTATGATTTAATAGGTCAATTTTCATACTACGCGTATAAAGCGTGGTGCGGCCAGAACGCGAGCCGCGTTCTCCTGGTGGACCGCGCGTCTCTGCGCCACAAGCTGGACAACAAGCTGCGGGACGCCGCCGCCAGCGCCGCGGCCGGCGGGGCTGCTGGCTGCTGCCGTATCCGCGCGGACCTCGCGCACCTCGCGCTCGACAAGGTGCCCGAAGTTGCCGAGAGCGAGGGCGTCGTAGGCTTCGCGAAGCATCTCTGTGGTGTGGCCACTGGTAAGCAATTACTATTGTGTAATTATAATTCTTAGTTGAATAAAATACCCACTTTGAATTCCCTGCATGATCCTCATGTGTCATGTTAGCCATAATTTTCTTTTTATAATGAATATAGTTAAATATATGGTCGATAAATGAAAATAAATGTGTTATTATGAAAGTTTACAATGCGTGCCCCGTAACCTCACGATAGTGAGTTCAGAAATGGTTTTATGTGACTACTAAGTACCGGTGTGATAGTGAGTGTAACTGTCCAGACTATGCGCTGCGCTGCCTGACGGCGGCGGGCGCGGCGCGGCGGCTGCGCGGCGCGGCGCTGGCCACGTGCTGCCACCACCGCTGCGACGCGCATAGCTACGTCGGCTGGGAATACCTACAGGTGAGCGGTACTCACTTTACACCTTATTGCACGATAGTGTAATGATGCGTTGAAATTAAGACTACCAACAAATGTATCGCGACCAGGTTAAATGACTTGTTAACATACGATCGGACACTGAATTGTATACGTAAGTTAGGTGTAGTCGTTCTGTTGGCTAAATCTCCACGTTACACGAACAAGAAGTGAGTATGACTGATATAACCAGGTATAAAAAAATACTTTGAGTCAGTTACCACAATTGCAATTTCAACACGGCAAACCCGACCTTTAGGCTATAAACGTAATTAAAAAGTTAGTTAAAAAAACTCTGTATATAAGAAATAAAAACCCAGAAAATAAAAAAACTCCACTAATATTATGCTTCCAGGAACTAGGAATCAACGCGGAGGAACTGAACATAATATACGGCATTGTGTCGTGGGCGACGTGCGGCGACGGACGGAGCCGTGAGCGGCGGCAGCAAGCGGGTGAAGAGGCCACGGGGAGCGTGACGCGAGCGGAAGCGGGCAATGAGCGAACGAGGTCGAGCGACGCAGAGAGTGAAGAGCGAGCGGGAGCGGGTGGCACGAGTGAAAAGCGAGCGAGAGCGGATGACGTGAGGAGTGAAAAGCGAGCGAGGGTGGGCGACGCAGGGAGTGAGGAGCGAGCTAGAGCGGACGATCGGGGCTCAGGAGGCACGACGCGCGCGGCGGCGGGGCTGCGCGCTAAGGCGCTGCTGGACGCGGGGCGCGCGCGCTTCTTGCAGCGCGCGGGGCTGCGCGCGCGCCTGTGCCGCTTCGTGCCGCCCGCCGTGTCGCCGGAGAACCTGTGCATCCTGGCCGCGCGCCCGCCGCCGTGAGCAGCGGTCACGCAACCGCCAGGAGACATGCTACATGCTGTAGTTAAAGCCTTTTCCTGTCGCGGGAATTTATGTCCACGCGGATCTGGTGCAATTTTTCATTGATATTTACACGATAGGAAATTTTATCTAACAAAGCTAAATTATTTTTATTACAAATGGATGATAAATAAAACTACAAATTCCAAATATAATATTTTGTATTATTTCCATCCATAATTAATTATCTAGGAAACCAGTTTTCTATCTAACATATCTATACAAGTATATTCTATAAATGTTACACAAAAGAGGGATATAGTCATTTTATTTATACAAACTGAATTGAGAGCAAATATCCATACATATGTTTATGAACGTATAATGCGCGGTAAAGGTCGAACGATAAAATAAAAAAGTACTCTGTAAATAAATTCCATATTTTACGTTAGCATTATTATCGAAAATTGGTGAAAAATTAATTTCACCATAGTTTCAACTTTAAACTTATTACAGACAATCGATCGAATATAGCATATTTTTTTTCTACTCATCCTACATCCGATCTGTTATCGTAACCGAAAAAAGATCAAAAAAATATATGCTAAATGAAAAGTGATAGATATGAAAATATGAAAGTGTGTATTAAAAACATATTAAACTAAAAGTAGAGATAAACGACTTTAAAACTAAGACCAAAATATTAGTGTTCATTAACCGTTTCCGTGCGGATGATGCCGCACAGGCACCATGTAAATCTATTGCGTATGGCGTATGGTGCCCGAGAGGGTACAAAACTAAAACTTAAAAAAACTCGGCTAAAACAACATTTGTCAAAAGAGTCCCTTAAATAAAAGTGTCTTTATTTGTCACCCATATCATGCCCACAGTGTTCGTTTCTAGTAATTTCGTAAATTAGCAGACTTCAGGGGTTGTAAACCAAGTATTCGAGTCATATTTTATTATTGGTCATAATTCCAACAGCCAACTTTCTGGAATGTTTCTCAAAAAATCAAATGCTTTTGTTATTAGGTAAATTTTTGCCTCAAAACAAACAATGGGTTTTGCCCATTTTTTATTGCTTGAAACAATGCACCGTTCATAATTGTTTGCGCCGGCGCATATTTTTTTCATCCCGCACTTCTGTCTTGCTACCCTTAGTAAACAGACGTGATCTTACTGCTTATATTATTGACGACATTCGCTTGTGCACTTGGACTCCGTGATTTTAAATTTGTGACGACTTTGGCTTGTGTTATTGGACTCTTTGATTTTACATTTGTGACGACTGTATCCTGTTTACCAGAAATCCGAGATTTGAGATTGTCATTCACTAATTTCGCTACGTGCCGTGCATTAAAGGTAAGTTTTTGGTTTTATATTTATAATAATTGACGTTATGCTCCCCAGAAACCCGTAATTTATACATTTTACCTATTTATTTGTACCAATTTTTCGTAAGAAATTGCAAAAAAAACAATATTTTTCATAAAATGTATCTATTATTTTTTATATTAACTTTTGATATGTTTATAATCAAGATATAGATATAGAATTACACTAAAAATAAAAGCAATAAGTTCAATAAACAAGCAGTACGCGAAACGCTATTACGGTGATAGTCATGTCACTGTCGCCTATAGTATAATAGTCGTTTACTGCGACATTATGAAGTTGAATGATTCAAAAAATTATTTATTACATTAGAATATTTATTATGTACATTTTATATTATATTAGAAATAGTGTACCTACTTAGAAATTGTGATAGTTAGGATGAAAAAATTACGGAAGAAACTTTTGCGCAGTTCTAATTATCGGAGTTGAAAATTTAGGTGACTTTTGGTGCACCTCTAGTAGCTTATTCTGGTATTTATATTTCAGTTCCTAACGGAAATGTCTGCGAGTCCACCATCTCCTCAACCTGGGCCGTCAAACTGGGATGTCTTGTATACGGAGTTGTCTGGCATAATGTCTCCCCAAAATATTGAGTTACAAGAAATGACGGGTTTAAATGTTGAAACAAGTGACGCTGATCTCTACGGGATTTTAGCAGAAAATATGGACAACATCATTGACGAATGGGTCAATGAAAACCCAGAAGTCGAAACAGGTGACTATAACGCAGAATTGCCAACACAGACGCATGAGAACACGCCTGAAGCACCGAATACCTGGTATCCTGGTAATCCTAACAGTATGATTAATATTCCTTTTACCGGTACACCAGGCCTTTTACCGCCTCATAACATGCATGGTAAAAATTATATAGATTTTTTCTTTTTATTTCTCAATGTACATTTATGTAATTTAATTGTAGAGAGTACAAATAAACGTGGCAACAAATTAAAAGCCGAAGTAAATACCTCTCGAGCTAGGTTTGCTAAATGGAAAGATTTAACAATACCTGAATTAAAAGTGTTCATCGGTGTAATATTGTTTATGGGTACCGTTAAATTAAACAGAATGGCTGATTATTGGTCAACAAATCACTTAATGCGGCTTAGCCCACATTTATTTATGTCAAGAGACAGATTTTATTTAATTTTAAGGGCACTAAACGTTCAAACTGACGAAAGACCTGAAAGCATATTTAAAATAAAACCTTTGATTGATTTATTTAACCAATCAATGTGTTCCATTTATTACCCGGCAAAAAACATCGCGATCGATGAATCATTAATATTATGGAAAGGTCGCCTGTCCTTCCGCCAATATCTAAAAGGGAAAAGACATCGATATGGCATTAAATTATATATATTAGTTGACATGCATGGGATCATACAAAAGATACACCTTTATGCTGGTTCTGGGGATCAATTGGTGGGTGGCAGAAACCACGTGAATAAAGTGGTAATGTTATTATTAGAAAATTATATTAATAAGGGACATTCAATATATGTTGATAACTTTTATACGAGTGTGGGACTCGCAGAGGAGTTATTAAATAAAAAAACATATATGACAGGGACTCTTCGGGCAAATCGCGTTGGCAATCCTAATTTTATACACAACAAATTAAAAGCCGGGGAATCTTGTATAATGCACAATAGCAAAAATATTGTTGTTACCAAATGGTTGGATAAACGAGAAATATTATTTTTGAGCTCTGAACATGACAGTAATTATAAAAAGACTACTAGTCGCCGCATACGCACAGTAAAATATAAGCCTGCGCCGCAAGTAGAATACAATAAATATATGCGAGCAATTGACAGGCACGATCAACTCTTGAGTTATTACTCATGCGAACACAAAACGATGCGCTGGTATAAAAAAAATATTATACATATCATCCAAATATGCGTAGTAAACGCTTTTTTGTTATATCGAAAAGTTAACAACTCAACCATAGAACTTTACGATTTTAGAAAGGGTATATTAGAAAATTTATTGCCAAATGTCCCAGGGATTGCTCGATTTCCGAAAAGTGAAAGAATACATTTGCCAATACTACTCCCAAGGCATGGAGAAAGGGTTAGTAGAAAACGGTGTAGAATATGCTACAAAAAAAAACAAAAAAAAACAACCAAGTTTTGTATGGGTGTCCTGATTGCCCAGGATTCCCAGGCTTGTGTCTCACCCCATGTTTCCGGGAATACCATAATTATTAAAAATGTTATACTGCGTGCCGGATCAAGAGCCCCCACAATGGCTTTGTGAGTAATGTTTTGCGGTAGACATAATAATATGTCAAAAGTGTCAAGGCTCAATTAAAAATGGAAACACATTAAAATTATGACTTTTTTTATTTTGAAATTGTTCTCTCACATAATCAGGCACTTACATATTGAAAAATCAGTCTCTTACATAATTATAATAATTAACCTTATTCATAAGTTGCACATTGTACGTAATTAAAATATTAATAAATCTATATAAACACTAAACCTGGTTTCATTTTACTCTTATTCATCAGCTCTATCCTCACACAATCACACATTACTATACTTAATGTTGGTAAATGATTATTTCAGAATTTCTATAATATTTTGCATAATTGCATATCTTTCATTTATACCAAATCGTAGCAATTCGTTGGACACGAATTCTCCAAAATACTTGCAACCATGCAAATCAATTGTTGATGGAATCCGCCGCTCATCTATTTCTTCCCGGGTCTTTTCGGTGCTCGTGAAATTATCTTTTGTTAATTTTTCTGTGCATGTTGCACATTCCTTCGTTGTTTTTTTTATAGTTCCGGTATCCTTATTCACTTCTGGTTCCCAATCGTCATAAGTTTGTGAATTCTCATAAAACACGTCGGCGTCGTCGTCGCATTGAGTTTCGACTTCTGATTGAGGAATACATTTCATTTTTTTTCTGGGTAACTCTACAACAAAATAAAAAGGTTGTTAATTAAACGCTGAACAAAAATCCAATTTTTTAAATAGACATAAATATTTTTTTAATTTATCAATAAATATACATTTACATTTTTACCCAAATAAAACACTTCATAATCGTGTAAGTGTTTGTAGGTACGAGTAGAATATTTTGGATTCATTAGAATCGGACTTCCTATTCAGTTATAATTGTTCTATATTACACTGTATAACAAATAAATATCACCTCGATGCAAACTCAAATGGTACGTGAACAGATTCTATATAACACTCTTGAATAAATAAATTCATAAAATAATGCAAAAAGGTTTACAACACCTAATAGAAATTAGTCACTTACCTTCCATTTCCATAAAAACACACAGATCGTCACTTTTAAACGCACTGAACGTATTTACTGACCGCTTACTTTCCATACACAATGGCATATGACTCTTTAACAAGTGGAAACACGAGAACAAGCTAAAAGTTACAATTCATGGCGGATGATTCCCTAGGGGAATCATCAAAGTCTCTGGCGTTAGATGCCCCAGAGGCATCACGGAATTTTTGTTTGACGCCAGGCACTAAAGATTGCTAAAAGACCTCCGCACGGAATCGGTTAATCCAATGCCCACAACGTAAAAGTACTTAATAATAATGTAACTGAATTTCTACTACAGTAAATTTATTTTACCACTACTTACATCTATAGCTATGCTACGCCGTCAACTATACAACGATCGATAAAGGTCAACGCGCTAACAAATAATCAAATTGATACAATAACATAGAATACAAACGTAAATGCTTATACAAATTCCACACGAATATTTATTATGATTAAAGTTCCAACTTAAAATCGGGTGCCGGCACGCAGTTACAGTTTGTGCGTACGAGAGGAATGCAACGAAATAATCCTAAATAACGGGAAATGCTGAAATAACGGAAATACTAAACAGTTTAAAAATGAAGAAATAATTAAACACAACGAGCTTATCCATACTTACAAATTTGAAAACATTTATTTTTACATTTTTTTCCTTAATATACTTACACCGTTATATTTATATTTTACTGAAGCAAAAGTAGAGATTAGTAGTATAAAATGTACTGTATAGTCATAGTGCGCCGAAATATAGCAGAACAGTCTTCAAACGCGTTGTTTTAATGAAACAAATGTGATAACACATATAGTAGTAGTATGTAACATTAAGAAATTACTAAGTTATCACGATCTTATCAATCGTCTGAAAAGTATGTAAATGGTAATATACAATTGGTGATTTATAGCATTTCTGTACATTACAATATTTACACATCAACTAAACGTGTATAGATAGTGTCGGAAGGAGATATACACAATGCACTACGCACGAGAACGGGCATCGCTCGGGAACATTAGCAGTTTACATCGGCTAGTAATATGGTCGTGCTGTAGTAATGTTAATCAGTCGCTGCTCTGTCGCACTTACGCGAGTAATAGTGACACCCCGCTCCATCCAATACTTATCAATATCATTTAAATCACAAACTTTTTCCTCTGTGCAATTTAGATCTTTATCAATGCATCTCGGTCTATATTCCAAGTTTGTAACACGGTTTGTAAACTTATAGATATTGACAGCAAGTGTACACATAAAATAGTTATTAATTGTTATTAATGTACTTTTTCTAGGCATCGATAAACGGTTATCCATTAATGTACAGTTCGCGTACAGCCCTAGCTGGCACACTGAGGCGCACGCCGGTGACTGTGGCACCGTAGCGATGTCGTACATGGCAACGACTTCTTAACATTACTACAATTCAAATCTTATAAGGAGATCCTGAGGCGTGTAGTTTAAGGATTTCAAAGGTTTTTGTTGGAGTGGTAGGGTAGCGTAACAGTATAATAACCACCAAATATTAGTGTTAACTAAGCCTTCTAGGATCAACATTGAATTGGAGTACAGTATATTGGTCTTGAAGTACTATAGGGTTGTTGTACTCTTGAGTCTTTTTACCATTCCAACAAAAGACGTTGCAATTCCGAACTGCTTAATGTCTGAGGAATCTTCTTGTTAGATATATCTCAGTTCACAGGAATGAGAGCACATAGCATATAGGTATATAAATGATCAACAAGGATATATTCGGTACTTGCAACCATTCTCTGCGGGATCTGGTTTTTTTAAAGCAAATTTAACTATTATGCGTTCATATACGGGCTTTTATATTCTTTCGGCGAATCGGTGGCAAGTACCTAATGTTGGATAAAAGTATTATATATTAGTTGTCTAAAAGCAAAACCGCTTCTTTGCAGAAATATTTCTAGGCAGTGGCGGTTTTGCTTTTAGACAACTCTATATTGGAAGAGTGCGTAGCGTGGGTCACGTGGGGCGCATGGGGCACGTGGGGCGCGCGGGGCACGTGGGGCGCGCGGGGCACGTGGGGCGCGCGGGGCAGGCGGGCAGGCGCGCTCAGTAGCCGTAGCGCTCCTGCAGCGAGCTGACGACGCCGGTGGCGAGCGAGGACAGCCGCCCCGCCACGCGCGTCACGCCCGCGCGCACGCTCTCCCGCACCTGCGCGCACACAACGCATACGTTACATCGTATAGGACACGTCTTCATCTCTGCACCTCTCATGTTATTCAGAAAAACCGGAAAGTATCTCCTAACGGAGACGGCAGCTGTCGCAGGAAGAATTCATGCGAACTGCTTATTCGCATGAATTCTTCCTGCGAGAGCTGCCGTCTTTACCCGAGCGTATTCTTAAGGAGGGCGAATCTTTCACTTTAATGCATACTACATTATTATTTAAAACACTGTTATATAATATATTTAAGATTATATCTTAGGGTTTTGGAAAATAAACAAATGTGTTGCTTTTGAAAATAAGAAACGACATTTCAAGTTTATTATTCCACCAAATCTATCTTTCTTCACAAAATATATTCTGAAGTTTTAAAATTAGACAGACATGTCAAATTAAAAAAAGAACTAAATAATTAAAGAAAACCTATTTTCTTTATATATATAATAGAAATGTAGAATATATTTATGAACTCCTCTGAAAAGTAAGTCGTTTGGTATTTGAACGTTGTTTTTAAGTCGACTATTAGCCTCCTAGTGGTCGGATGTTGGGAAACCAAAAAACTCCCACGGTAGCAGTTGCTACCATATTTGGACGATTGTATAGAGGCCCAAATCCCATTAAGTAAAATGCGGTTCATCCCGCATTCGCTCATAATAAATAATAATTGATCGGGAGTTTCAACGCATCTGTGATTGACATCAGATAAAACTCCTATTTTATGGGAAGTTGCTTATATATATATCCATGGGTGGCAGTTATCACTTACCATCAGGTAAAATGGCCGCTTCCTACTTCAATCAAATAAAAAAATACAAAATTCATGTAATATTGAATTACCCTCCAGTACTAATTAACAATTACCCTCAAATTTTAAAGCTTTGTTAAGCAATGAAGCACTGATCCTAAGAGTAAACTATTTTTAAAAAGATATTTTCGTAACGTATAAAACAAAGTGTACTAACGTCGTCGAGGTCTGGCGCGGAGACGGCGAAGGCGGGCCCGGCGGCGCGCGCGGGCCGCTCGCCGAAGTACTCCGCCGACGAGATGCTGCTGCTGCCCTGGAAGCGGGACAGGTTCGCGTCGCGCTCCAGCCGCGTGTCCTGCGCGCCACACACCATTACGTACCCGTACACTACGCATATAGCAGCGTCCATGTTGCTCACATATAGGGCGCAATTCAGAAGACGCTCCCTAAGCCCAAAACGCCCAAAACGTCGTTCCACAAGACGACCGCGGTCGTTTTGGTCACGGCGAATACGTCACTCATGACGTCATGACTTACGCCCACGCGAAGCTCACGACGACCCATCTAATAAGGTGAGTCGAAGTGATCGTTCCCCTAGAGATTATGTCAATAATGCTCACAAGCTAGTGGAACGGGAAAACCTGCGGTCGTGAGCGTAAACTCTGTGAACGTCTAATGGAACGCACTCATAGTTGCAGTATAACGCGAAATGAATATCATTATTTGCAATGTTCAAATAATGACATTCGTTACATTACTAGTGCTTACAGATCTGACTTAACTCATTAAACAAGGCGACCTATGGAAAGGTATAACTGATAGCACTTCTTATAGACGTGAACTATAAATGTTCGCTCTACACTACTATTTAAAGTACACACATTATTTTAATAATTTTAAACGTTATTCCAATTTCCAATTATTAAGAGGTCATAAGATTTTGATATTATTGTTTTCAAAGTATAATTTCTCAATTATATTATTAATTCATTGATCTTTTTTTTGATTTATCCAATCATGTAAATATTGGCTAAAAAATTTGAGAAACTACGAACTCGCCCGCATGTACCGTAACGCAAAAACGACAAAATGAACGATCTTCATTTCAGACAACTTCTTCAAAATCTGGAAAACTTTATTTAATTTAAATATATTTTCATTCCCTACTGTTTTTACATATAATTAACATAATAGCTGTAACACGATAATAAAAGCTGTACGTATGTAACACGTTAATAATTATAATAAACATTTTTGCAACTCTGTATGATAAATTATATCTGTACCCATAGTGCAAAATGGCATTAAATTGTGAATGCATTAAATTATTATTAAAATCATTCGACGTAAAGTCATTCCGTGACGAAATATATTTCTCGTAGTAGATAGCGCGCCGTAGCACGTTACGCCGTAGAGCGTGCGATTTATGAGTAGAATACTTTACCGGCGGTCGACCCTTGGCGAGCTGCCAGCGACATTCAAAACAAAATATTGAGTGTTGAACCACTTTCAACATTCCAGTTATTAAGCGGAAAAGTTAAAAGAGCGTGTACATCTGTACATATTAAGCACGTGCATTAGAAAACAGTTTTATCATACTTCATACTAATATTATAAAGGCGAAAATTTGTGAGTGTGTATGTTTGTTACTTCTTCACGTGTAAACGGATCGATTTTCATATAATTTGGTAGGGAGTTAGCTGATACTCTGGATTAACATGTACTTTTACTTTGGGAAAATATCTTATTCCCACAATCGATTTTTGTTAACGCGCCGAAGCTGCGGGATTCAACTAGTTAGTAATAATACAGGGTGGGCCAAGAATTCGTTAACATTTAAATCTTACACTCCATGCAAACAAATACCGCGCGGGGCGCGGGGAGGGGCTTGACCACTAGCTCGATTCTCGGAAATTTAGTCACAATGGATCGCTTCACAGGACCACAGCGCGCTTACTGTGTGAAACAATTTTATTTAAATAACAGTTCCTTCATTACTGTGAGACGCTTGTTTCGGGTTGAATACGATTTACACGACTTAAGTCAGTGTCCGAGTGGTCCTTTAATAAAGAAATGGGTGAAGAAGTTTGAAGAGACGGGATCTACACTAAATGTGAAGCAAACTGGCGGTCCACGGACTTCTCGGAGTGAAGAGAACGTGCAGCAAGTTTCCAAATCTGTTCGACGTGATCCAGATTTATCGACACGCAAACGTTCGGCGGAATTAGGATTATCCCGCACATCATTGCGCCGTATTTTGAAATTAGATTTGAAATTACATCCATATAAGATCCAGATAGTGCAAGAACTAAAACCTAATGATTTAAATTTGCGCAAGTCGTATGCCGAAACAATGTTAGATCGATTTACTAATTTTGACAACATCTTATTTTCTGACGAAGCCCATTTCCACCTCAACGGACATGTAAATAAACAGAACTGCAGGTATTGGAGCAGCGAAAATCCCAAATCTAAACACGAGAGGCCACTTCATTCACCCAAAGTAACTGTATGGGCTGCAATTTCAGCAAAAGGAATCATTGGACCCTACTTTTTTGAAGATTCTCGCGGCCGTTCAGTTACTGTTAATTCTGCTGAGTATGTCAAAATGTTACGGGAGTTCTTGGCACCGAAGCTACTGGAATTTCCTGGCTACAATCGACACACATGGTTTCAACAAGATGGAGCCACTTGCCACACATCTAATGAGTCCCTTCCTGTGGTTAAAAACATGTTTTTGGAAAAGCTGATTTCCAGAGGAGGCGACATCCCATGGCCACCCAGAAGTCCAGATCTATCCCCAGCAGACTTCTTTTTATGGGGTTATTTAAAGAGTCGTGTCTACATTGCTAAACCATACACACTAAGTCAATTAAAAGAAAAAATCAGGGAAGAGATGTCGGCGATATCACGGTCTCTTTGTCGGCGAGTATTTGAAAATTTAGGTACTCGCCTAAAAGAGTGTACAAGTCGAAACGGTGGTTATTTAGACGATGTAATTTTTAAAAAGTAAATTACAACTAATGTGTTTTCTTCTAATTAAACATTTTTTTATATATGTCAAATGTTTTTTTTTATACGATTTTTTCAAATGTTAACTAATTCGTGGCCCACCCTGTATTTATTTAAATTTTATCAGGATGACACGAGCTTGCCTACCAATTCGCACTTGGTCAGCGCGGTCGACTATGAGCTAAACCTCTCTCATTCTGAGAGATGACCCGTGCTCAGCAGTGGTTTGACATGGCAGTGGTTTGACATGGATATGAGCTTGTGATAAGCGATTGATTTTATATGTCCATAATTAAAACTGGCTAATAAATAATAAAACGTTTACGTTGGATTGCAATAAACAAAAACTTAACCTTCAGTGGGGACCCGTAATGACCCGTAACGACCTTTGATCTGTTCATTTTCACATGATGGCGCGTTGTTTCGATTTCACTTTCGTTTGTATCAATCATATCGTATTATGAAATGTATCTTAGTATTTAAATCTTTTGCGTTAATTATTTGTCAATATTGTCTTTTTGAGAGATTATTATCCATCAGAGCAGAGTTATATACCATTCCTATATTATAAAAGAGTAAACATGCATAAGTAAACATTGTTTTTCAATAAATTTATTGGTAACATTTCAATTCTGTTTTATGTATTGTATTCAAATAGTATACCAATGTCATTTCGTTTTATATGCTTTACACTGCAATTACTCTGTTAGAATGTTCTGCCAGCTTATCGAAGTCATCTAAAATTTTATTTACAATATATAATAGTAAATCATTGATGTCTACACTAGTCGGATCTAGATCGGAAAATTAGTTTACATACTAATAAGCAGAGAGCACTCACCTGCTCGCCGAAGAACTGCGCCGAGCTGATAGCCTTAGCGGAGCCGAACTTCTTGACCGCGGAGTCGTCCTCGGGCTCGGCGCGGCGCGCGGCGCGCGAGCCACGAGCGGCGGCGGGCGCGGGCGCGGGCGCGGCGGCGGGAGCGGGCCGCTCCGCGAACATGGAGCGCACGCCGCGCGCCGGCTCGGGCTCGATGTGCTCCCACGAGGAGTCCAGCTTGCGCGACCCGCTGTCGTTCAGCAGCGCGTCCAGCCCGCTGCGCCCGCTGTACGGCTCGTTCCTATTACGCACGTATGGTTGTTTATATGGAAGTTTATTTGTAAAGAGAACTTTTGGGCTAACACATAAACTTTGAATAGGTCTATAAAAATATATACTTTCATAGTACTTTTAGAAAAGTATAAAAAGTTGAAGTATTTCGAACAGAAATTTGTTTCAAGTTACTTCGACATAAACGTTTTCTTGTAATTAAAGTTGTTACTTGAATTTTTGTTGCGATTGCTGTACATTACACTTTGCATATGTCCAACTAAAGTCTAAACAATTATGTACATTGTAGGGACACCACTACTTATATTTTTATCGACATCGCAATTTTATAATGCATCTGAAATATGCACTGTCTCGCTAGTCATGGGATTGTCGGACTGCGGACGGTCATGTCTTTTGACCTACCCATTAAAGATCATTCATCCCCGATCCCGTGACTCACAAACATATGTAGTCCCATGGCTACATACTTTTTTTATATATACGTATACATTATGTACATAAGAAGTTTAGATGACTCACCTGATCATGGTGATAACGGAGTTGAAGTCGTCGAAGTCGTCGAGCGGCGCGCGCGCGCTCGGCGCGTCCTCCTGCTCGATGCTGGTCATGTCCGACGTGGCGGAGTGCGACACGCCTCTGTACGACAACACTGTCTTAGCAATACTGTTAATGCGACACTGTTTGGGGTATGTGTGTGTGTGTTTGTTACTCTTTAACGCTAGAAGGTGGTAGAATCAACGTAGTTCGACCGAGGAAGTACCACCGCCACACCTATTTCCAACGTGAAGCATTTCTTGCGTTTCGATGGAAGTTTGCCGGCAACCACACCCATCATCGGCGACCATCAGAGGCGGCCATCATAGTCCTCAGGAGTAGCAACGCATCTGTGATTGACTTTAGATAGAACCCATGTTCTATTTGAAGTTGCTCACCGATGTCCATGGGCGGCAGTGACCACTTACCATCCGGTGGACTGCATGCTCGTTTGCGACTTCAATCAGATATAAAAAAAACTACAGATCTGAATTGAAGCAAGAGATTTTCTTTTGAATTAAGACTTTGGAATTAAGGAATGTGGTATTACGGTAATATGTCGTGTGTTTACGTACGTGTACATGTACCTTTGCGCGCAGACGTGTGTACATGCGTGTGTGCGTACTTGTGCGAATGGTTGCGTGTATGCGTGTGTGTATGTATGTATATATGTGTGTGTGTGTGTGTGTACGGTAAGTGTCCGGCACGTGCGTGGTGTACGTACGCGCGCGTGGCCCGCGTGGCGCCGGCGATGCCGAGGCGGTCGCTGTTGGCGCGCGCGGCGGGCTCGCGGTACGCCAGCCGCAGCGCCGCCGCCTCCTGCTCCACCGCCTCCAGCGTGGCTGAGCTCGCGCCCGCGCCCGCACCGCTCGTCGCGCTCGCTGCCGCCTGTACGACACCGTATTTTATCGTAACAGTACTATTGGAACTTATATAATAAAAAAATCTTCAAACGTTTCTTTCTCACATAACCCTCATACCTGCCCTGTCTGCCTGGTCTTAGCACCAGCTAAATGTCTAGTGTTACGTACAAGTGACTTGCATGACATGCTTGCCAGTGGTACACCTTTCCATATTAATTTTGGAATCTTTTATGAATTCTACCATAGTGTCAGATGGTTCATTTGAGTAACTGATTTATGTTCAAGACTATTGAAGCAAAACTATCTGAACTAAAACATTCATGGATAAATAGGAAGAAAAGTAATACTGCCGTCGACTGGAATATAAATGATGCGTTGTGAACAAGCCAATGACTAAAAAATACTCAACCGAATCTGTGTAGGTAAAAGTTACTATAGAATAAAATATTTTCACCACATCACCTCCATTTTAAGCTTCTCCGCCATGATGGCCTCGCGCTCTATGTCGTCGAAGTTTGCGGCCACCTTCGTTGCTCCCAAACCGCCCTTGCGAGCACCTAACTGTTTGACAAAAACAAAAATTATTTCTCGTACAAATTGTATCTTAATGTTTCAAACACAGGCATTATCTATCAGAAAACATAATTTTAAAATTCGTGTATCAATTCCAGGTGAGGCTAGATGTCGACTTCCTCAAATAACTGAATTATCTATACTTATAATCTATACTTATAATAAAGTTGTAGAGAGGTCAATTCTGTACATGAAATATTTTTCCAAAATAACTATCAGGGCGTGATTAGGGATCGATACTGATGCCAAAAATGCAATCAGTAAAATTTTTGTCTGTCTGTCTGTCTGTCTGTCTGTCTGTCTGTCTGTATAACCGTTATAGAAACAAAAACTACTCAGTGGATTTTAACGAAACTTGGTACGATTATTCTTTATACTCCTGGGCTGGTTATAGTATACTTTTCATCCCGCTACAATCAATAGGAGCAGAGCAGTAAAGGGAAATGTTGGGAAAACGGGAGAAGTTACTTTTTTAAGCTTCTGTCGCGTGTGCAACCTTAATAGTTAAAGCTACGCAGAAATCATGTATGAGGGAAATATTTTCCTTAAAATTATCTAAAAAATATCCTACGACAGCATATGTCTATCTTTTATGGTTGACTCACAATAACACGTGTAACTCCAGATAGCTTAGCAGTTCAAAGCTTTCTGATTATATTTGTCTACTCTTACGTTTATAACTCAGTCATCTATCTGTACGAAAATGAACATGAAAAATGAAAAATGAAAAAAGAAAAATGAAAAATGAAAAATGAAAAATGAAAAATCAAAAATGAAAATTGAAAAATGAAAAATGAAAGATGAAATTTTTAAAAATGAAAAATGAAAAATGAGATATAACCCGGATGATCGTCAATTTTCTGATACACTGTTAAAGATTGGCGAAGGTACCTATCCACAACTACACCAAGGAAAAGTTATTCTGACGCCTGAGTTATGTTGTATAGTGCAATCCCAACTACATCTTATATCGTCGATTTACGGTGACGTAACAAATATATTAAATAGGGACAATTCTTGGCTATGCGAAAGATCCATCTTAACTCCTCGCAATGACCAGGCATTTAAGATTAATAATAAAATATTGTCGAATATACAAGGGGAAAGCAAAGTTTATAGTTCAATAAATAGAATGGTTGATGAACAAGACGCCACTAACTACCCGATAGAATTTTTAAATTCTTTAAATATGCCCGGACTTCCTTCTCATGAAATTTGTTTAAAAATTGGCATTCCGATTATTCTGCTCCGAAATTTAAGACCACCACAACTTTGCAATGGAACTCGGCTAAAAGTAACCCGGTTGCAACAAAATATAATCGAGGCTCAAATTTTAACAGGTTGCGGTGCAGGAGAAACCGTCTTTATTCCCAGAATTCCCTTAGTACCTAATAATTTTCCATTCCAATTTAAAAGAACGCAATTCCCAGTATCGGTGTGTTATGCAATGACAATTAATAAGGCTCAAGGGCAGACTTTTCGTGTTGCTGGAGTAGATCTCGGTGTCAGTTGTTTCTCGCATGGTCAGTTGTACGTCGCTCTTTCCCGGGTCAGTAGTTCCAAAAATCTTTACGTTCACGTGCCGGATGGATCAACATTCAACATAGTTTACCCGGAAGCTTTGCATTGAAGTATTTTCGTTATATAAGTACTTAAGCCTTCGGCAGGATCAGAATAGGGCTACGGTATCCCTGCCTGTCGTAAGAGGCGACTAAAAGGGGCTTCCGGGGTTGCGGGCGGCTAGAGTGGGAGCTTGAACCGTCCAGCCAGGCGATACCGGGAAGGTGGCGATATGTGTGGTCGCATACCGCCGTAAAGACTAGATTGGGTGGTGGGCCCATCCGCCCATCTGGGAGGAGCCCGAGTCCTCTTTATAGCACCGAAGACGGTCACCGGGGGGGTTTTAGTGCGGTAAAAATTCCACATAACTCTGCGTCGCTCCCACGGCGTCGGGTACCTTTTGAAGGTTTCCCCCTCGAAAACAAAAATAAAAAAGGTTCTTAAGCCTCATATGAACGTGATCTAAACAATATTACCAATACATTAACTCAATAACACACAAGGAGTTACTCGCTGGCGGAGTCGCGGGCAAAGCTATTAACAATAATATTGTGCGGTTCCGTATTGCGATATTTTTCAACAGTATTGTAGATATGACATTATATTTCCCTACTAAAATACGAAAGTTAATCTGTCTGTTACATCAAAACCACTGAACCGTGAGGAAGGACATAGGCTACTTTTTTTTTACGAAAAACAACGGAAACGCGGACGAAGTCGCGGGCAACAGCTAGTAACTATATAAATTCTTCCAAAATAATGTACAGTTACAACGATTATTGTCATAGACGAGATTAAATAAAAAGAGATGATAAGACGAACCCAAGCATATACCAAAATCGAATCGGAAGTGATCTGTACCTGACCTGAGTATCTGACTGATTATATACGGAGCCTAAGTCGGATAAAAATATTGTGCTTTATATCTGCACTGTATTCAAAATATAAGACGACCTTTATATATCAAAAATATATTGAGCAGCGAAAAGTATACCGACGCAACCTACATATGTGTGTATTTTATTTTACAGAAACAAGTTGTTGTTCAGACCCTAACCAGAACACGACAATCCAAATTTACTGCTTTAAGTAATCATAGGCGCTGGAATACCGTTGCAGTGGAAATACCAAGAGTTCTCCCACCTTATAAGATACCTATGAGCTATATTTATTGGCATCCGCTAGGCAATGTCTTCCGATATCGATTTCCAAGTTACTGAGTTATTCATAGCTCGGCAATAGAACTCTTATAGAGCAGCCGCGTCTGACCCTCCCCCTGGCGCAGCCCTGCGAGGATATATTCGGCCCAGCAACAGTGTAGGTACAGACAGTGCCCCCATAATGTAAGCCTATAGGGTGTCCTCCCCTCGTCTGAATCAAAAATTAAATAATCACGATCCCTTTGTGAGCTACCATTGAAGGCAATGAATGGAAGGATTAATTAGGCTACGTTATTACAGTTTTACAATTTCAATGTAAACGTAAATTGTGTTATTATTATATACGTATTTTACTATGTACAAGGCTTGAATTAGTTCGCTAGCAAAATGAAATCAAAATAAAAACTTTTTAACAAAAAATATCTACCGACTTCCATGTCACAAAAAAGTAAAAAATAATTTAAATATATTTTGGTCTAGAACATACTCAGTACTTAGTACATAGTCCTGAAGTCGGTGCTCGACATATTTCGCTGGACGACGGTAACTACGTCCTATATGAGCACCGACTTCAGAACTATGTACTAAGTACTGAGTATGTTCTAGACCAAAATATATTTAAATTATTTTTTACTTTTTTGTGACATGGAAGTCGGTAGATATTTTTTGTTAAAAAGTTTTTATTTTACACTTTTTAGTGACTATATTTTTATGTTTGTATTTAAATAAAGCCTCTAAGTTTGCTTTGTGCATCTACATATTCACAAAAATTAAACATAAAACACTTTTACAATTCATACAAACAGGGCGCCCCCTCTGGAAGTACCCCTCCATCATCAGGGTTGAGGAGTTGAAGGTCAAATTTTTCATCTTATATTGTTGCTTAGTAATCTTATAACATATACGTTAGTACCAGGTGGCTAACTTCTATGGCTCAGGCTTGCAGTACCCTGCATCATCAGGGTTTAGGAGTTGAAGGTCAAAATTTTAATTTTGTGCCTCTGTTTGGTATTATTTTTACATACCCGTAAGCACCAAATTGCCAACTCCTATGGTTTAGAATTGAAGTACCCCTTCATCATCAGGGTCGAGGAGTTGAAGGTCAAAATTTTAATTTTGTGCCTCTGCTTAGTATTATTTTTACATAACCGTAAGCACCAAATTGCCAACTCCTATGGTTTAGGATTGAAGTACCCCTTCATCATCAGGGTTGAGGAGTTGAAGGTCAAATTTTTGATTTTATATTTTTGCTTAGTATTTTCTTTACATAACCGTAAGCACCAAATTGCCAACTTCTATGGTTTAGGATTGAAGTACCCCTCCATCATCAGGGTTGAGGAGTGGAAGGTCAAATTTTTCATCTTATGTTTTTGCTCAGTAATCTTATAACATATACGTAAGCACCAAATGGCTTATTCCTATGGTTTTGGCTTTAAGTACCCCTGCATCATCAGGGTTGAGGAGTTGAAGGTCAAATTTTTGTCCCATGAATTTGCTTAACAATTTCATTATATATTCGCAAACATCAAACGACCAACTTTTATAGTTCAGGCTAGCAGTACCCCTGCATCATCAGGATTGAAGAGTTGAAGGTCAAATTTTTCATAGTAAATACCTACATAGTAATTTTATTCTATATTTTACTCAATTGGACTTCTCCAGCTAAGGTTCGGCCGACTATCACTAATTTTATTATTTTGCTCCAAAAAGTTGAAGATCCTATGATTAGAACCTTATCAAACTCTTATCAGACTACCCCTGGAGTACATCCTTTCTAATAAAAAAAGAATCATCAAAATCGGTTCACCCAGTCCGGAGAAATGAGGTAACAAATATAAAAAAAAAAAAAAAAAAAAAAATACAGACGAATTGATAACGTCCTCCTTTTTGGAAGTCGGTTAAATAGACAAAATATTTTAAAGGAAACGCTTTAAAAGTAACATTATTTAGTTATACAAGCAGAAATTTAATAATAATACAGATATTTTAATAAGAGATTTAGCGAACCAACAAAACCTTAAACAGCTTTCCACTGACGATATATCTATTACATGAAAAATTCGAAAAAAAAGTAAATACAAATTTGGAACATATGGCATGTTTAACTAATGATAGACTGTAATATAACAACCGTATAGCCTAAATTTAACAAGATTTGAAGGCAATTGCAAAATAATAACACCAATCAATGAGAAAGGAGAAAAGGCAAACATGAATATGTAAGAAATTTTCGCGTAAACAATTTGCCAATTGGTTATGTAGGTAGTAGGTAAGCACGCAGAGCTATAAATAGATATCGATTGCTAGGAGCCCTGCGACGCAATTCGTCAATTTCTTCGCTCGCTAATCGCAATCAGCCGTAATAAGTTAACGTGCCATCCTTACGCGCCAACTAATAAATCACGATACGAGCACGAGTTACCTTCAGTAGGAAGCGTGCGGGCGGCCGCGGTATTACGGGACATGGTCGGACACGAAAGCAACAAATAATGTACGTGGAGGCAACAGGTGAAGTGCAACCGCCGGGCGCTACTGCCGGGCCGCCGCCGCCGCCGCCCGCTGCAGCTGCATCGACCGCCGCCCATCGCCCGCCCGCCTCCACGCTTACAACGCCACATCGATAACTTTACATATGATTTATTGATATCACTTTCGATGGACGTCGCGCCTTTTCACAACAACAACGGGCCCTTATCGGCGTTACGGACTGACTTTTATAGAGAACGGAGATCAGCCGCCTCTCCGGACATCGGCGCGATACAATATTGACACGAAAACAAAATATGAAGTGATTGTGTGATAACAGTGTCCGTGATTAGCAAATGGCGTAGTGGCTTTTGAAAAGTTAACAGCGTGATATAGGTTCGAATCGCTTTAATTAGTATTATTTCTTTATTTTCACGGTGAACACATTGTTTATATTTATAACACCGTGGTTTTGCCTCTTTTTTTTTCCCTTAATATAATTATAGTTCAAAGCCGAAATAGCTGTAGCGCCGGCAGCAGATGGAATAAACGTATTTGTTTCTTGAGCAAACATTTTATAAACAAATAAATGAAACATATCATAAATCATGGTGATATTAATTACTTTAATGTTTAATAGATTTATATATATTTTAATTCTCTTCATTTGTATATACTTACTTCCGTATTATTAATTTATTTATAAAGAATAAATTTGTGTATTCTATTTATTAATTTGAAATAACTTCACGTAATTGCCGTTTTGATAAATATATATGTAATTACAATCAATAACATTTTATTATATCTTTACGAGTTGTTGTTAAGATCTTAATAGAGGTAAAAATGTGCACAGTTATCTATAGAATGCATAAAATGTAAATGTTTTTAAAACATTACCAAAGTTTGTTTTCGCCGGTATCGTCGGTGATATATATAACATATTATTAATTAAATATATCAGAATGATTTACGTTATTAAATATTTAATAATATGCACTGTATTTATTTTATAAAATTATTATTATCAATATTTTATTAAATTGTTGTTATTTAATTATTATTGATTGTATGTATTTATATTATAGGTACGCGATACTGTCTTTTAGTTTTAGTTTGACTTGATATTTCGAAGTCTACTTTCCCGATATTCTAAAACTAGTATAGATTCAGATTATTAATATTGACACGGAAAATTTAGTAAAGAGGATTATTAAATAAAAAAGTCAAATCTTTACTTGATTAAATTTAGAATGAAACTTTAATTAATAAATTTAAATTAAAAAGCATTTTTATACATTACGGAGAGTCTAGGTCAGCTCCATTAAATTTCGTGTAATGTGGCAATATATTAATTCAAAACTATTATTTGCAGCATTGGAAAATGCAGTACCGACCCTCCACGCCGTATCCCATGTACCACGAGGCGGCGCGGCCCCGCCGCGGCCGGCCGCCCACCACGCACCCCGCCAGCCGCCGCCACGCCACACAACAACACGCTGACATGCGCGCTGCCCGCTCGTATCCGAGCCAACACTATTACCAGCAACAAGTTGATCAACGCATGTACGCGCAACATATGCAAGCGACCATCGCCGCGCACCGGGCCGCGTATCGGCAACTTACAAATATCCGCACCATACAGCCTGTCGAGCCTCCACAGGCCCACCAGGCTCCTATCTCACAAGCCAAGGCTTCGCGGCTACAATTGCCAGACCGTCCAGCACACGAAGGGGAGCCTCCGATGGCACACCAGGCGTCCTCATTACAAAAGATGACTTATCAGCAACTTGCAGATACAGGCCGAATGCATACTACACATTCGACACATAACGATCACGTACCTACACAAATGGCCCTTTACCAAAATATGCAAATGGAACGTATGCAAGCTTCCCAGATGTCACGCGTCCAAGGACAAAATGCGACGCACCAAAACTCACATGCTGCCAACCCTTCAATCCCGCTACCTGCTCCTCATACTTTTAATGCACAAATGGGCTACCAGGGACATGAACAAACACACAATCACCACACACCTTACCCATCACTCCCACAGCAGGCCCTTACCACACAAACGATGGGCCGTGGACCCCGGAACCAACGCGCTGAACCGCATACCAACCACCGACCAGACGTAACATCTACAGAAATACATGCGCCAATAGCACCGAATTTCTATCAACACCAAGCAGACCGTAGCGTCATACATAAAACTGACAACGGTAAGAGAACATTCGAGCAACGATCTGATCACCGCCAGTGGCCGCCATTTGAAGCTCAACCTAAAGAAAACGTGCTAAACTCGGCACATGTCATGTACCAACCATCGTCTGACACGTTCGCTACCGCACATGTCGCATATCAGCCTAATACTCATATGTATACTACGTCGGAGATAATTTATCAACCAAGAACCAACACGCTAGCTGCCAAGCAATTAGTTTACCAACCTGGAACGGACATGATCGCTACAGCAGAGGCTGTCTATCAGCCCGAGACTAACATGATGTCTACGCGGCAAACTATGATCCAGCCCCAAGAAGACATGATCAGGACTAAGGAAGCCGTATATCAGCCGGACGAGAACATCCTAGCTACAAGAGAAACGAACATTCAATATCGAAAAAACGTAGTAAATACAAAGGAAACTATTTACCACCAACAACCCGACACCAACATGGATAACCACATGAATTCATCTCCAACTCCACGTAAACAGCAGAAGCTGACGAAGAATTCCGAAAAAACTGTTCAAGACACTCAGAAGATTGCCCCCATACTCCACCAAATTCTCTCGTTAGAACAGAAACAACACGAGTTACATACGCCTACATCTCAAACAAACGGAAACAAAGACACTTTAGAACAGAACAATCAACAAAACTATAATGAAGTCCAGAAAACCTCCACCCGACAAAGAAAATCTGCGGCTCCAAGAAAAACACTCCGACAAACCAGAAAGAGAAAGCTCTCAACGGATTCAGAGAGTTCGTCGCCATCACAAGCACTCGTTCCAACACAACACAACACACTAACAGAATCAGAATGGTTGAGGCGACTCGAATCTCTTGCTCTATCGCGAACAAAATCACCGGAACAACCGCGAGGACTATCGACCAAGAGGCCAGTGGGCCGGCCGCGCACCAGACGCAGCGGCGAGGAGGCCCCGGACGCCGCGCAACCAGAGCCGGTCGACGCGAGGACAGAGAGACAACCGGCAACAAGTAGTCAGCTGGCAATCGCATACTACCGGGAACCGCATTCCTCGACACCAAATTGCCAGGTAAATAGTAATTGCTTTAAGAAAAATCCTCATAATAAACGCATATCTTTTTTTATCAATATTCTACGACTTATAGGAGTGAGCAGTAAGTTGTAACAGATAGTACAATAACTGTGTAAAAATAATAATAATAATCAGTCGTTGGAGAAGTCTGTGGAAGCACTTTAAAATTGAAAGTCACAATTATTTTCTCAAACTATTACGGATATTCAGCAAATGCATCAAATATATGAAAACTAGGTTATTCTCAAGGCTTCTCTTGCTTCGGGCACATCTATCACGGTAATGACTATCCTTGGGGTGAATCTAGATCGTAAACTGTATGTGTGCCAAATTTCAGCGATATTCGACCTGTAGTATTCGCGTGAAAGAGTAACTAACACAAATGTACATCCTTACAAACTTTCGCATTAGTATTAAAAATATATAAAGCTAGGCATAAATATATGAGCATAAAAGTAAGTACTCACTCCTGTCCTCCTCGCGGCGGGCTTGTTGAGTGCAGGGCGCGGGGAGTCCGCCGCCGCGCCCCACAGCCGCGCCTCCGAGCTCAGCCCCTCCGGCTTGCTGCTCAACACCTGTCGCGGGACACTCGCACATATCACACATAAAGCACAGACACCATACAGGGAGAATTTTTCAAGTCAGGATGTCCTAATCTGAAGCTATAAAGAATAGCAAAAACTGCTTGAAGTTACAGAGCCGATTTGATAAAAAAAATTACAACAGCATAATCTTATTTTAAACAATATTTTCCCTAGCCGGTAAAAAAAGTTCATTAAAAAAAACTCACAATTCTATTTTCACGCCATCAAATTATGTCGATAAAATAATAAAATTCTGCAAATCACTAGTAAAAGAAAAATCCACCCTGTATCATTAATCATTGTTGGCTATAATCAAAAGTATCACAGTTCAACAATTGGTTTAAATCAATAGGTCAAACCAATCCAAGTTTATAATTCTAATAAGCAATTTTTCTAGATATTTTTTCCAGATTTCTCTGTAGGATATGATCAATTCTCGATATTATTGTGTTATCACACTACACACTAAAATCCAAATAACACAAAATTGCAAGCAATAGGAAGCCCCTGATTAATTAACAGATCTCTACTGTGGTTTAATTTTGCAGATGGTATATACAAGATCATTGTTACAAAAATAAATGGAAGTATGCCTCTAGCCAGTGCATCAGCATCTAAACTGGGAGTTGCTATTAAAGCATAAGATTTGTGCATTAATCAGGTGCATTGCATAAGTTTAAGCATACAAGTGAATAATAATGTGAAATGAAAGTATTTCAATTCAATCATTGTTTTAATTATGGGGCTTAAATTTAAAATGAGTTACCAAATTTCCCATAAAAAACTTTTTATAAAATTACACAAATTATGCTTAAAATCTAGCTATAGAAAAATACAAAAAATTTGAACTACAATTACATATTAGAAATACTAAATGTGCACTATAGCTTTGGTTATGAGTTAATGATTACAATTAATAGTGCTATCCACTGATACTGTCTTTACACACTTATGATATTTACAATAAAATGTTGACACATGTTATGTTAAACATACACTTATATGTAATTGAAAACATGTACCATATCTGGTCAATTTCATATTCCTAACAGGCATGATGACAGATTTTCAAATTCCCATGACCATTTTCAAAAATGCCATTATTTGAGCATAAAATTAAGGTTGAACACCTGGACACAAAAATCAGTCTTCTGCTTATTTTAAATCATGATGTCAGCTGCAGCTGTTACATCACAACATTGCAGAAAAAAGTTTAATGTTGTGGTGATGCATAGTGACTCATGACATTATTACCTCTGATCTAGGGTTTACTTATTGAAAAATATAATTTACGTTGATTAATTTTTCTGTCTTATAGCATACATTTTGCCTTCATACCACTTATACCTTTATTCTTTACTGTAATCATGCCTAATTTTATATTTGAACTTACAATTTTTGTCTTACCGCAACTTATATCACTTAAGTAATCAATAAACATGAGGCAATGAAGTACGGCGGGTGCCGGTGTGAGCACAGCAATGGGGTGTTACCTGGGCGGGTGCACTCTCATTAGTATTAGTGTCGCCATGCTCTGCAAACCAGTCTACCTCTCGCTCCTTGCTCTCCTTGACCTCTGCCGGTGCTGGCTCTATGTGTAGCTGAAAACAACTCGCAAATGTATATTTGTCTTCCTACTATTACCTGTTATTTTCTACTTCGAAGAATTAAATAAGCACAATCTAGTAGCCAAACTTAAGCCCCCAAAGAAAGGTTTAGGATAAAGTCCCAAATTTTATTATGTCTTGATTGAATAATAAAGGTACATAATGGAAAAATCTTCATTCCTGAGTTGTAATAATAGTTGTGTGAAGTCTAAAGAGCTACACTTGAGCAACAGGGTACAGCTTTAAGTTCTTTAAAATTGGAACAGACACCTCAGTTTAGTATGAGCACTATGTTTAGTTGACACTATTTAGTATATTGGTATGAATGTAACTGTACCAACCTTGGTGCCATATGTCTTCATTGCCTGTTCTGACAAAGCATTCAGCTTATCCTTATACAACTGTGCCACTCTAGAGCTATATTTTTGTCTAGCATCCTCTGTCACTAGGCCATGGGTCCGGAAGAACTGAGTCTGAAATTATATGATACATGAAAGCTTTCATCTCTATTCATTTACTTAACATTTAGATATCTGTAATACATAGCAGAAATAAGGAAACACACAGCAAGGTCATTGACAAAAGTTACAGTTCTATCTAAAACAAAGTTGTATGTATAATTGATTACGACGTTATGACGTATGATTTAATCATAATTATTATCTCTTTAACGTGTATGACGGTGGCATCGCATGGCATTGTTATTATAAGCATTTGCTTGTGTGTTGGTAATTTGTTCGCAACACGGCGTAACGCGGCGCAGTCATACCATGTAGATGAGACATCGTTCACGGTCTGAGTGTACACTTCCGCAACATATAAACGTGAAAACTGGATACATACTGCATTGACGTTCCCGCCAAGTTGCATGTTCCTCAATTGTTTCCATGTCCAGTTGGTATCGAGCTGCGTGGATCGCACGAAAGTCAAGTGCACGCCCAGGCTGCGGTGCACGGCCGAGCAGTCCAGGCAGATGAACACTCCGTACGTCACCGACGACCACGTAGGGTTCTTCGCGTTGCAGTCGAAACATACCTGCGCAAGTCATAAATGGTTAAACAATCACTGAAGTTCGTAGCGTTGCTACTTTCTCTGACGAATTGTACCCACTTTGTTCGCTGGAATCGAACGTAACCTCTGAAAAACTGCTTCAATATCGCTTTTACTTGGCCCCGAGTCAGCCATTTTTGAGATTTTTTGACGTCGTGTTCATTCATTCATCGTGTCGGCTGTTGTCAGCGTTGTCACGGTAATGTCAATTGTGACGTTAACTTTTTCGAACACAAACGTGCAAAGATTGTAAGGTTTTCTTGAGGTATTTTTATTTTGTTATCACTAATATTGACGGATGTTTATTGAATTATAAAATTAGAAATAATTTACACCTGCTTTGAAATCGTATTCAAAAATCATAAATTTGCTCGTAATGTCCTTGTACCATAACCAAACAACATCGTAAATAAAGTTAAATGGTAAATCTATATAAATTTCTATTCTACGTTGTCTATAGTACGTTGATGGTGTCGAAAGTTGTGAGGACGCACGTTAACATTTCCAAGGCAAATAAAATAATAATATTGAATACTATATTACGATAAAATGGTAAAAGTGGACTAAAATGTTAAGTGGGAGATTAATTATCGATGGAGGTGTTTAATAAAATGTGGTAGCAATGTCGTGACAGACCTCGAAGACGCTTTCAAGTAGCAGCATCTCGCATTATAGTACCCAATTAGTTATGTTGACGTGCGCGAGCGTCGAGACGGGCGAGTGAAAGTTTTAGAAGTGACTTTTTCATAGAGAAAATGCGCTACGCACTGATGAAATAGGCTTGGACGAGCGGTGCGCTATGGAGAACAGTAATTTCCAGCTCGGCAGTGACTGCGGGGAGATCGACCGCGCGCTGATGGACTTGGGGCCGCTGCTCGGGGTCACCATCAAGGAGGAAGCGCCTGATGAACTACCAGAGCCCGGTGCAGCCTCTGGCTCCAGGCTCCCTAATGTAATGCTCACATATTTGATTGCTTTTAGTATTTGAAAAGTATGCTTTCCGTAATGAACTTCTATGAAACCTTTAATTAAGACGAATATTAATAAACAAACTCCAACAAAGATCTTGTGACTACAGTATAACTGTGTATTAATTGTACAGATGGTAATTAAAAATACTAAAAATCGTGTTTTTCCAAAGAGTTACCACCAAGCAATACAAGAATTTGCCAGTAGTGAAATCTTGGGGTAATGTCCCAAGTACAATATGATGTTTAGCCAGATCGGCAATCTAATAAGAGGAGATTCCTTCACACTTACAAGCTTCCTTTGGTGTTGCAAATAATTTATAAGGGGCCTGATACTTAGAAGTACTAATATATATCTTAGCAAAGTATTTTAAGGAGTACAATGAAACATTGCTGAATTATTTTGGGCCATTCATAGGTATAAAATTAGAAATCCATCAAGACTGGAGCTTATCTCTTTAAATATTTTCATTTAACTACTTAGCCATATCACCTTATTACTGCCACAGGTGTAATATACATTATGGGATGAGATATAATGTTTATGTTACATTACTTCATCACCAATTTTATTTATCTTTTACCCATGTTACCTACTCTTATCATTTATTCTATTGGTGCTTTTAAATTTACTCGCCATTTTTATTATGACATGATTATTGAACTCTTATGTATTAGACGAGTCTAGAATGTAGGAAAATAAGGAAACGTAATATGTTGAAAAAAAACAAATAAATTTATTTATTATCCTTTCAAGCTTTTGAGGTCCACTGTTGAATAAAGGCCTTCCTTAATAAGGTTTTTCTAACAGCTACAAGGTGGTAAAACGAGGTAGATTTAAGCTGGGGGGTACCACCACCATGCTTTAGTGGAAAAGATGATGTTGCTGGCTCACTGTAAAATGCGGAGACCATCTTAGTCCTTGGCAGTAAGAACGACCAAGAATCTGTTTGTATGGAATGGCTTACACTTGTCCATGGGTCACAATGGCCAATTCTCATCAGGTGGACTACATACTTACTGGTGACCATAGTGATTGTTTATGTTATGCGGGAAGAAGTTGAAGACATCCTGAATATTGACTCCTCCAATAGTCACTTCATATTATGTCTGTGAGAAAAGAATAATGAGATACTATTCAACATTGAAATAACATGTCAAATATTTATTTTTTATATGTACAATGAATGAGTCTGGAGTTCACCAGATTTTTTTACTTCAGCGGAGTGCTATTAAAACACAGCAGTAAATCTCTGATATGAGATCCGATGGCATGGCGTCAGTGCGCGGTTGATTGCGATTTGATGGAAGTAGGGTGATGGAAACATCAACTGAAAAAGTTATAGGAACTCTTACAATCTAAATCCCATGATGTTCAAATTCAAACCATTGTAAGTTCTATTTGGCTAGATACCCTAACTTCTATGTCCTACATTTCTTACCTTTGTTCGGTTGAGACTGCGAGGGCTATGACGAAAATATAAGATGATAAAGATAAAACCTTTATCGTTTTTATTTTTGTTTTGTATGTAATGACGAGCCTTAATATCGATAATGATAATGGAATTACGACCTTGTGACTAGTCGTGATTAATGGTTAAGATAAGATTGCATTAATGAGCAGGTGGGCGAGAGCGCGGCGGCGGGCGGCGGCGACGCGGCGCACAAGGCGGAGGGCGGCGAGCGCGCGGACTCGCTGGCGTCGCCCGCCGCGCGCGCGCCCTTCTCGGCGCTGCGCTGCGTGCTGTGCCAGCAGCCGCTCGCGCTGGCGGAGGGCACGCCCAAGCTCATGGAGTGCCTGCACTCCGCCTGCGAGCCCTGCGTCAAGGCCAAGATCGAGGAGAAACTCGCTGGCAGCAGGGACTTCTTAGGTAAACATTTTTGGAGTTTTAGCTATTTTTGACTTAAGTGAACCGATTAAAATGTATTTCGATTATAGCTTGGAATAAATGTGGCACACAATATAACATGATACAATTTATTGTAAAAAAATGATTATTTTGTATACTGTTAATCACACACTACGAAATTACTGTTTTTTCTGTTATAAAGTTTTTCAGAGCTTGATGTGGTTGGTCCCAGTAATCATTTACCATCAGATGGACTGAAAAATAAACTTTGATACAATTCTCATAATTTGGTATTGCTAATAGTCGATAGTATGTTTTAATAAGTACATCTACAGTATGTAGTTATTTTCAGTAGTTCTAAAAATTAAGTACTTAGTAAAGAAGTAAGAAAGTGTGGGTTAGAACTAAATTCCATTAACATTAAACTTAAAGACATCCAAAAACCAATCTACTTCCAAAAGAGAAGATGCATTATATCCTTCGAGAAAAAAATGTATGTCGTGATATGGACACAAAAAAAAGGAAAACAAACTAGACATAGTGTAGATAAGATCTACCACCAGCCACCGCAGTTACGCCGTTACCACAACTCATGTAACTGTACATACTCGATAAATAACTATGTATTATTCCCTGGTAATATTAGATAAAATGTGTATTGCTATTATAAAATTAGCTACAACGTGGTAGAACCAGTGTAGTTCGACCGGGGAAGTACCACCGCCACATCTATTTCTAGCGTGAAGCATTTCTTGCGTTTCAATAGAAGCGTGTGGTTGCCGGCACACTTTCACATGAGGCGACCATCATAGTCCTCGGGAGTAGCAACGCATCTGTGATTGACTTCAGATGGAACCCATGTTCTGTATGAAGTTGATTGCAGATTTAAATGGGTGGCAGTGACCACTTACCATCAGGTGGACTGCATGCTCGTTTGCTACTTCAGTCAAATAAAAAAAAAAAGCTAAAAATGTTATTTGACATTGTGACGACCTGCGTGGCGGTGCGGTTACCATACCGGTCTGACGATTAGTGGGCTCCGGGTTTGATTCCCGGCCAAACAGGTATCTGAATGCTTGCTGAGTTTAGAGTCTGTTCTGGGTTAAGGTGTTTGTGTTTTTGTCTTTGTATGTGTCTATAGCACCCAGGACACAGGAGAAAATCCTAATGTAGGGTTATGTGAGTGTATAAAGAGTTATTGTGTTCCCGTCAGTTTCACAAGCAATGTTTGTATCAGGAGCGGGCCGCGTGACCATCACGTGCCCGGCGTGCCGGCTGCAGTGCCAGCCCTCCAACATGATCGACCAGCGCTTCGTGCTCGAGAAGGTGGCGCTCGAACAAGCCGGTACTAACGGTACTACTGTCCTGCTTTTTATTATTTTATATTCTGTTGCACTTTCTG
This sequence comes from Spicauda simplicius, assembly GCA_949699795.1. Classification (NCBI taxonomy): domain Eukaryota; kingdom Metazoa; phylum Arthropoda; class Insecta; order Lepidoptera; family Hesperiidae; genus Spicauda; species Spicauda simplicius. The sequence goes on from OX453076.1 coordinate 17,913,560, forward strand.
ATTTTGTTATAATGTCATTCGTTAGTATTTTATAGTGGTAGTAGGGTACTTGAAACTAGGCAAAAGTTTTAGTTAATTTTGTACTTGTATTTTAAGTGAAGTTAAAGTTTAAGTTTTGTTCTCAAAATATGGTAATAGAACAAAAAGGTAGAACAAAGGTAAAAGAACGAAGGTGAAAGTATGTGCAATATAGTACGAGCGTGTGTTGTGAGCGCAGGCACGGCGAGCAACGACCAGCAGTGCAACAGCTGCGACGACACGGAGCCCGCCACCAGCTACTGCGTCGACTGCGCGGAGTTCATCTGCGAGAACTGCGTCAGCGCGCATCAGAGGTAATGTGCATTGTTATACATTACTTATATAAAAATCAAGACAACAAGAGCAGTGATAGCCTAATGGTTGAAAATTGCCCTCTCGATCGGGAGGTTCGAGGTTCAAACCCAGTCACGCGCCACTGATTTTTCTGAAGTTACGTACGTATTTGAAATTAATTATCACTTCTTTTCGGTGAAGGAAAACATCATGAGCAAACCTACACACCCGAGAGTTCTAAAAAAAAAGTTCTCGGAGGTGTGTGAAGGCACTTGGCCAGCGCGGTGGATTATGACCTAAACTCTCTCATTCTGAGAGAAGTTCCGTGCCCATCAGTGGGTCAATAATGCGTTGATGAGAGAGTGAGAGATATAACCATCAGAGGCCGCTGTATATTTTTTATTATTTGACTATTTGAACTTTGTAGTTCTTTGTGGTTTTACCGCATTGCCGCCGCCACCGCCACCACACGCTTGATAAACGTGTAAATCGTTATAACCTAATTTGGTATGTTTATTACATGTAAATATTTTCTAAGATTTCACTTATTTAATTTATTGTATCTATTAAATGAGGGAGTATCCTTTAATGGCAAGGCTTTAATTTGTTAATACATGTACATTAGCAACAGTAGTCGCCTACCATCAGATGAATTATATAATAGTTTTCTACTTCTCTGTTAAAAAAAAAATTGTTTAGATCGAATTAGCAAAAGGGCATCTTGTACAACTGAATGTAGGAGGCAGTCACTTTCACCCAAGGATATCTGTAACAAAGTTTTTGTTGAACAAGAATTTTGCTTGAATTTTATATAAACCATATGAATTAAACAACCTTAAAATAATACCAACAAATAAAAAGTACCTTATATTGCACTGGCCACTCATCAAAGTATTTGTAAATGCCATAAAAATATTTAAAACAAAACCTGAGTTACAAAGTCATAGTTAGTATGGCATAACAATAAAATAACAACAACATATTTGAATATTGCAGGCTAAAGATCACGAAGGACCACACGATAAAGTCTCGCGAGGAGGCCGTCTCCGAGCTGCAGGCGGCGCAGGGGCACGCGCGCGCCGCGCACGACATGTTCTGCCGCGACCACGTGCAGGTCGGCTACCACACGCACGCATGCACATGCATACACGTGTGCAAACACTTTCACCCGCAACTTACATGGGCGCACACGAATATACACGTGCGCATATATACATACACGTGTGCATATATACATACACGTTCGCACACGCACACACACACACACGTACACATACACATACACGCGCTCAAAACATCTGTAATCAAATGTACGTACGCAGATACGAACGCGCACGTGAGTGCTAACACAACAGACAAGAGAGAAGAGGTGTTTGCACGTTACATGGTAGTTTAAAATTTTACAAAAATAATCAGATAAACACTATCATTGTTATATCGAATATTTAATCGCCTTTCTTTAGTATTAGTGTGAGATATAAATTGTACCAAAGTCTAGCGATGAAATTATACTATATTTTATTTTATACTGTTACACATAATAGATATGTTTTTAAATATCTTGCGATATTATCTTATTTCCTATTAATATTACAAACTCGAAAGTTCGTAAAGATATACGTGTGTTTGTTACTCTCTTACTTAGTAACCGTGACCGAACGAGCTAAGCCGCGGGAATTATCTAAAATGAGTACATTATAGTGCATCAGTGGCATTTGACGACCCGCGTGGCGGAGCGGTTACCATACCGGTCTGACGCTCAATGGGTCACGGATTCGATTCCCGGCCAGACAGGTATCTGAATGATGAGTTTAGATTCATGTTCTGGGTCTGGGTGTTTGTATATTCGTCTTGTGTGTGTCCATGGTGCCTACGACACAGGAGAAAATCCTAGTGTGGGGCTGTGAGTGTAGATAGCGTGTAAGCGTGCGAGTGTATCTCTCTCTAGTCAATAAGTCGGTAATGTTTTCCGTCCGTGTGTCAGGAGCGGCTGTCGCTGTTCTGCGAGACGTGCGACCGGCTGACGTGCCGCGACTGCCAGCTGCAGCACCACCGCGACCACAAGTACCAGTTCAGCACCGAGATGGCCGCGCAGGTAACGCACTACATACTGGGTGTAATTATTGCTTGTGGCGACTTCCCACAACTCAAGAGATGGCGCTACTAGTATTCTAAAACACGCTATTGCAGTATTCTCTATACCCCGCATATATACAAGTTTCGAACAACGACTGTCAGAGCACGGCCGCTTCCCAGGCGTAATCACCTAGCCTAGCGGGAGATCTCTCTTTGCCAAATGCTTTATAGTGCCTCTTTAATACAGAGTTTTAGTAACATGCTTCGTGATACATTTTTTTCTTCGTCGCTGTCATGAGTGAAACGTATCTCAAAGTGAGCAATTTCAGTCAAATGCTTGAAATAACTCTTAACTTATTTATTGTCTATCTAGATGTAATAATTTCGAGCCTAAAAGGTCTAACTTAAATATTACATGCCTTTAGCTGCGCCCTCTAAAGTCTCTAAAACGATGTCACAATTTTATAACTGCTACTATATAAGATATTGTACCTTATATAGTAGAAGTTATTGTATTTAAAATGATGAATATATAATATTATGTGTTGCAGGCGCGCGCGAGCATCGCGTCGCTGCTGTCGGAGGTGAGCTACAAGCGCGTGCTGCTGGGCTCGGCCATGAAGGTCATCCGCGACCGCCAGCAGCTCATCGCCGACAAGAAGAAGGCGCTCGTGCACGACATCACGCAGACCGTCGTCAAGTGAGATACGGCTACGAGTTTTATTTTACCTTCATTGGTCTCTGTGGCCTTAAATATCATGTAGACATTTAATTACATTAATCACGCGCTTCCGTTAATCTTTAAGTCATTTGTAAGTATTTGTATGTTTTTTTACATTTGAAAATTGCGGTTTTTTACGCTACTTTTACGGGAGCATTATATAATAGAAAAAAATATAAATTTAATTTAGTTTTAGGCATATGCCCTATGGCTAATATCATATAACCGAAAATATTGTTTATTTTTATATAGGCTTGTTAGCAAGCAACAGGTAGATTTGATGTATTTCTTTGTGGTTAGGCTATTTATTTATAATATTTTTTGTATATATAACATAAAGCAACAATGAGACACACGAAAGTCACGCGATCAAAAGTATTTATATATTCGAGATGCATATTATTTAATTTAAAGCATCTGATAATACATGGTCACGGTCACGGCAGAGAAATGGCAATGCGTATTTTTACCTAGTTTTGTTAAAGAAGGCCATGTGTTCGTCGCCTGCAGACTGACGAACGCGATCAACACGCGCGGCAAGCAGCTGGTGCTGCGGCTGAACGAGGTGTGCGACGGCAAACAGCGCACGCTCACCGAGAAGAAGGACGCGCTGGAGCAGCTGGCCGCCATCACCGACCACTGCGTCGAGTTCGTCAACACGGCGCTCGAACAGGTACCTGCGCGCCGTAATCATATCGTATGGAAAAATGATAAAGAGTGAATTTTTGAAAACGTAAATCATCAATAGGTGAGACGTTAATACCTTTTCGGTCGAACCTAATACGTTGGAAAAGTTATCGTCAAAAATTTTACAAAAGAGGTTACAAACTATGGAAACTTCATTGATGAAAATGGTACCGGAAAATTTCTGGCTTGCGGGTGCGACAGTCGACCACTGGTACGGATATATACTTAGTAAGTGGTCACTGTCGCCCAAGAATGTCTATAATCAACCCTACATAAGATTTGTCTCCCTTACCACTCCCTTCAGACGACAACACAGGAACACGCTGTTGTTTATAGTCAGGAACAGGTGCAGCGGTGGTGTTTCGGAGCTGAATGACAAAAGATCTACTTGAAAGATTTTAAATTAAAATGAAGGAAAATCTAATGTGTGTTACGCAGGGCAGCGACACGGCGGTGCTGTACAGCAAACGCGCGGTATCGGCACATCTGCAGCGCATCAAGAGCCGGCGCGCCGACATCCCCAACCCCGAGATCCCCGTGCGCATCTCCCTCGCGCTCGACAAGCTGCCGGACCTCGTACGCGGTGAGTGCACACCTGCAGCGCATCAAGAGCCGGCGCGCCGACATCCCCAACCCCGAGATCCCCGTGCGCATCTCCCTCGCGCTCGACAAGCTGCCGGACCTCGTACGCGGTGAGTGCACACCTGCAGCGCATCAAGAGCCGGCGCGCCGACATCCCCAACCCCGAGATCCCCGTGCGCATCTCCCTCGCGCTCGACAAGCTGCCGGACCTCGTACGCGGTGAGTGCACACCTGCAGCGCATCAAGAGCCGGCGCGCCGACATCCCCAACCCCGAGATCCCCGTGCGCATCTCCCTCGCGCTCGACAAGCTGCCGGACCTCGTACGCGGTGAGTGCACACCTGCAGCGCATCAAGAGCCGGCGCGCCGACATCCCCAACCCCGAGATCCCCGTGCGCATCTCCCTCGCGCTCGACAAGCTGCCGGACCTCGTACGCGGTGAGTGCACACCTGCAGCGCATCAAGAGCCGGCGCGCCGACATCCCCAACCCCGAGATCCCCGTGCGCATCTCCCTCGCGCTCGACAAGCTGCCGGACCTCGTACGCGGTGAGTGCACACCTGCAGCGCATCAAGAGCCGGCGCGCCGACATCCCCAACCCCGAGATCCCCGTGCGCATCTCCCTCGCGCTCGACAAGCTGCTGGACCTCGTACGCGGTCAGTACATGCACGTGACGTGATTGTAAAGCAAGCAAGTATTGTAGAGCTGCACCACTGGATTTGACGAAGACGCCTGCGGCAACGCATAGACTTACGACGTGACACGAGCTACATATTCTGGCATTTTGATTTGTTTTGTCATAAGGGGGTGGAAAATTTTGCAAGGTTTATGCGTCGCAACGCCCAACGCTCAGCGACGCAATACATTGTGGTGTCTCACCGCAGCTCTTTAATTAATGTCAGACGTAACAAATTATACATTACCATTATCTTTAACGTTACGTCCTGTTATCGTATGAAAAGGATGGATTGATATTGATAGTCTTAATTTTGTACTATTTTGTTATAGTATTTATCAAACAAAAATTTCACACTCGATGCGTTCAGAGGATAATAAGTCACTTGTCATATCATGTAATGGCTGTGAAAGAAAAGGGGAGTTTCATTTGTTTTGTTGTTCATAATAACTCAGTTATTAAAATACGTTTTCTTTTGAAATCACAGTATCGAAATAAAACAAGTTTTTAGCAGTTTAGCAAACTATTATTGAGCCCTGTGTAATTAATTAATTCGCATTATCCCATGCGATATTTTCAATAATTGTAATGTTGAGCAAACATATCTCCTTAGTGCTGTCGACGATCGGCGCGATAGTGGTGGACGGCAAGGTGGACGGCGGCGGCGGCGGCGCGGGCGCGGCGCAGGGCCCCTACCACCCGCCGCCGCCCGCCGCCGCGTCGCCCGCGCCCGCCGCCGCGCCCGCCGCGCCCGCCGCGCCGCCGCACTCCGCCGTCGTCGCGCTGCAGCAGGTCGCCATGCACCAGGTACCACTCATGTTGCTGCATTACGCGACGCACTCCCGCCGCCACATGGCGTTAACCTCGGTGGTCCACGCCGCACGCTGGCGTCGACGTGCAGCAGCAGGTCGTAGCGTACCCACGTCGCACCTTCACCTCGGTGGCCCCGCCGCGCTCAACGTCGTGACGTTGCCGCCGTAAGCCAAGCGTCAAGTATGCCGCCCTTCCAACGCCGCGCTCTAACCTCCACTACCTCGCGACGGACGTGACGTATAGCCCGCAGCGAAATACGCCATCTTGGCGTTCCCGTAAACTGCTTATGCGCCAATGTCGGGGACAGTCGACGTTTATCTCCTTTCCGTGGCATGCGAATATAAGTCGGATTACACAGGATTAATTGAAGTTTACGAGTGAAGCACACGTGCAGGCTTACACCCAGCAAGATAAGGGCCCTGAGACCTCTTAATACGTATCTCGTTTTTATTTATTAATTTATACTTTTGTTATGATCCTACCTATATATATTTTTTAATATTAAAATCCAATACGTTAAATTCTTTGCAACTGCACATTTTATAGTAATCATTGAATTTCTTTCTTTAACTCGATTTTTTTTACACATTACATGATAATACAAGACCTATAAAAATAATATTGACATTATGGATATAATTTGCAATGAAAATCAAATGTCTTTTCGCTAATATTGATAATTGTTACATGTCAGACATTGGCACGTTACCAGGTCAGTTAGCATGTATGTTTGTAACTTGCATGTCACTTAGTGTTATTTTTCTCTTATCTATGCATGTGTGTATAAAAATCTTTTTTAAATTATGGCCATAGGATAGGATGTATGAAACACAAGGATTAGTTAAGTTAGCTTTGCATTCAAAAGAAAATTTTAAGCATAGTGATCAGGGTCCGATATCGCCTCGGCAGTGGCCGAGACCGACATGTACATTCAGCTATTGTATATAAATAAAAATATAAAGCAAATAGTGCTAAGACAAGTGTTTTACATTATGTATCGTACGAGCCCATGTCTGTTTATTTCATGGGATTAACCGAATCTCTCAAAAATCTAAGATTTGTTATTTAAAAAAGTAGTAAAAGTTTGAAAAATATACCAGATACCAGATCATTTCGGACATTTATCGTCAATCTTAGTTTGGCATTTATATAAAGAAATCTATTTTAAGATAAATTATTATATGTGATAATAAACTGTTAGGTAAATCATAAAAGTATTACTAAAATATGCCAAAAAATGTGTGACAAAGTAGGAGTATTCCTTTAATGTAGTTAGTTATTTAATGTTATTTAAGTTGGAAATGCTTAATCAATGTACAAGATATAGAAGAAGAATAATGTCCCTTTTAATTACAATGATGTAAGTCTAATTACGGTGTACATGAGTAACATTAATTTGAATTGGGTTTGTTACCAACAATTCAAGTTGAATAATCCACGTATCTTTTTTAATTGATAGGATTATCTCAAATTCGAGAGATAATCATGTGAGTCAAAATTATAAGTCATTTCATTCATATTTTTGATCTATGTCGTATATAAACAATTTCTAGCTTGCGAGAAAGATATGGCGTGTCTTCACTTAGGATTCGCCCGCAACTTGTTTTAGGGGCGAGTAGACATATTATTGAAATAATTTCAAAAGGCTTTTTTTGTTATGACCTGCGATTACCTTTTTTGACTAAAAAAAATGGTTCTCGCACTTGGCTTACATCGTTGTAAATTCCACACATCACACTCAACAAATATATTTACGAGACACGTTTGGCTTCCAGTCGTACGTGCAGGCGGCGGGCGGCGCGGGTGGCGGCGGGGCGGGCGGCGCGGCGGGCGGCGCGGGTGGCGGGGCGGGCGGCGCGGGGTACCTGGCGCTGGCCCGCGCGCGGCCGCACGCGCCGCTGCGCCACCCGCACGTCACCTCCACCACGCACCCGCACCATCTGCACGGTATGTACTACGGTGGCGTCCCCTATCTATTGTTAAGAGCACTGAACGGCAGTACACTAAGGAAGGACCGCAATGCGCAAGTAAATTTGCGAACCAAAAATATATTTATTGCTCTCGTGAGAACGGCGAGTAGAAAAGAAACCGTGACAAACGATATTTATTTTATAAAATAAACTATCAAATGCATAATGGTAATTGGCCACTGCCTCCGATAAACATCTGTAAACGACGTGTATTGTGGAAAAGGTCCTATTTGAAATCACTCACGGTTATATTGTTACGCTATGCGTTTAAAAGACTGGTTACGTTCCTTTAAAAATACCAGGGTTCTCATCTTAGCGTCTAGAACGGCCACTAAACCTGCGTCGCTCCCACTGCATTTGGTATCTTTTCAAGGCTTCCTCTCTCAAAAACAAAAAAGGCCTCCCTGGATCAAAGATAGTCGACTCATTTAAAAGCGTCCCCTCAATTAATTTTAATTTATAATAAAGTAATTCGTAATTTTATAATAAAGTAATTTTAATAACCGTAATAATAAAGTAATTTTCAAATAAGCATCATGGTTAACGTGTCACACGGTGTTACATCAGGTATGGGCGACATGAACCTGCGCGGGCTGCTGAACGCCAGCGGGCAGCGCGCGCGCGCCGCCGCCGCGCTGCAGCCGCTGCAGCCCATGCAGCTCGCCTACCAGCAGAGTGAGTGCCGGCTACTCCTTACACTCTTACATGACATCGTTTGGGAATTCAGTTCTTTATATTGTATGAAACATACCATAATGTTACATTTTTCATTATCCGACAAAAAAATTGTAACATTTTCATTGTTCATTATATTATAACTTTGACTACATTACATGTACATGTACAGAAATCGTGGCTGGTTGAGATTAATGGTTCTCGGTAGACTTGCTTCCCTGTTTACACACCTTTTGTTGCACGTACAAGTCTCTGAGCGACATGTTTGCGCACAGTGATGGGAGCGTACGCGAACAACGCGTTCAGCGCGGCGGCGGCAGCGGCGGCGGCGGCGGGCAGCGGGCGGCGCAGCGGCGGGCCGCGCACGCCGTCGCCCGCGCCGCCCGCCGCGCACTTCGCGCACCTGCCCGCGCTGCACGCGCCGCCGCAGCCGCACGCGCCGCCGCCGCACGCGCAGCACGCGCCGCACCAGCCGCAGCCGCAACACGCGCAGCACGCGCCGCAGCCCGCCAAGTGGCACATCCCGCAACACTCGCTCGCCAATGGTTAATAAACGTCCGCTGCTTTTTATTCTTTATTTACATAGAGAAAGGCACTCAATGAACGATACAATATTTCGGTTTTATTTCTTTTTCTATTACTTTTATTGTGCCTCGAATTAGAAACATTTATCATAAAGACAAGTACGAACTCAAGATGAACTTGCATATCATATTATAATTTAGCAAGGTAAGAAAATAGAACAAATAAAATGTGTTTAAAATAAATGCATACTTTTTTTAAGTAAACTTCAAGTTGCTTTTGCAACTTCAAGTTTTTGCAACGTTTTACGTTTCTATTTACATTATTGTTGCCTATTTCACTCTGACAAAACAATTTAAGGAACCCTATACAAATGTGAAAACCGTCACGACTGTTTGGGTCGTAGACCGTGTTAAAGAAACATACATACATACACTCAAGAAATATTATCTAGTCATCGAAAGGAATTATTTAAAGGGGTTCATAGTGTAACAAAACGTATGTGTGCGGCCAGGCGGCGCGGACAGCGCGTGCGGCGGCGGCGGCGGCGCGGAGTTCAAGATCACGCTGGGGCGGCCGCCCGCGCGCGCGCACGTCGTCACCTCCACCAACCCCAAGACGCCCAGCCCCAGCCTCAACGTTAGTACCCACACAACACACACGCGCTCTCACTTCATTTATAAGTGTTTTTTTATTGATAGCAGAAAACGGACATGCAGTCCACCAGATTCTAAGTGGTTATTGCCGCCTGTGAACATCTATAAGCATCTTCATAATATATAGAACAAGAATTCTATTTAAAGTCAATTATAGCTGCATTGCCAAACCCGAGGACTAAAATGATTGCCTCATATAAAAGTAACTATATATATCCTTTCACTGAAATGTAAGAACTGCTTCACACTAGAAGACTGTGTATGGCAGCGATACTTCCCCGGCAGAATTACACTGGTGCTACCTCTTGGTAAAAGTCAAATCTGGAAAGTTCTACAACCTTTATAGATGTGAAATGAGAATGAATTAATCTGATGGAGGATTTATCCCAGGGCGGCGTGTCGATGGAGCTGGACAAGGTGTGCGCGGAGTCGGTGCAGGACCTGATGGCCACCATCGCCAAGCTGGACTCGAACGGCGTGCAGGTGGTGGCGGAGGGCTCGCCCGCGCCCTCGCCCGCGCTCGTGCACTCCTCCACCGACGCCGAGCAGCGGCTCGCACCGGGTACGCTGCGTAACCGTTACTGTTTACTGCTGAAAATACTAGATATATGGTACCGTACCATATCAACATTCTTCTGTATTTAATCAGGGAACAAGTGAATTATCTAGAATACCTTTTTGAACTGAATATACGAAATGCCGATGGAAGCATATATACTTAACCCCAAGTTGCGTACTGTATGGATGGTTTAACAGTTTGACTTGCATATACCCATAGGGTGTGATTTAATAAATAAACATACACCCATTTTTCAAAATTATCGAATAACCTAACTATCCCTTGATTTTATTTTATTATTGGTATAATTCACAAATAGAATAAATACTACTATGCGTTATGATGAAAGTGATAATAACAATAACAAGGCAATTTTTTATACAATCATCTTAGCCAGATGAATTAGAATATGAAATTAAAGAAATACCTTATTAATGTAAGAAATTACGAATATGCGATTTAATGGATTTGAGCATAATAACGTAATGCATCAGTTTGACCCTTAATTATTCACTCACCTACTGAACTATTTAATAATTTGTTAAGGTAATGTAAAAATCGTTATTGAAACGATCCAATGATAATGTGGTAGTGTTGTGTTCCAGTGAAGCCGGCGGCGGGCGCGGGCGACCCCAACGAGGACTGGTGCGCCGTGTGCATGGACGGCGGCGAGCTCATGTGCTGCGACAAGTGCCCCAAGGTGTTCCACCAGTACTGCCACATACCCACCATCGAGAAGCTGCCCGAGTGAGTCACGGTTCGGTTGCACGATCCTACATATATTTATTATATTTTTCATGTAGAGGCATTTTTTTTTTGTATATGTTGAAATAGTAAATGAAAATGCAGCCCTGATGTTAATTGGTCATTGTCTCCTATAATCACCTGTAAATAACTTCATATGGTTGCTACTCCCGAAGACTGATATGGTCGCCGCATATGATTGTGAGTTGGCAACCACTCTTTTCTATCGAAACGCAAAAATTGCTTTCCGCTAGAAATAAGCGTGGCGGTGGTACGTACCCGCTAAAACAATACTAGTTCTACTACCTGATAAATTATAACATAATCCTAGGAGCAGCCACAAGTGACGTGTGATAAATAATTAAACGCTTTCTACGTTCAGTCCAATACCGGGATTTTAACCTGTGTCGCGGGTTCTATGAATACGCACAAACGCCCTGACCCGGAATAGATTTTTTTATTATTTAAATATCTGTCTGGTCGAGGATCGAATCCAGAACTGCGTGTTAAACCGGTGCAGTAACCGCTCCGCCGCGCGGGTCGTCATTTTGATGCGATTATATTGAATAGCATTATTTGTACGTGCAGCGAGACAGAGTCATGGCAATGCCTGCTGTGCGTGAACTTCGCGGAGCTGCCGGCGGAGGGCGCGGCGGAGGCGGCGGCGGCGGCGGGGGGCGGCGGGCTGTCCCCCCGCCAGCAGCGGCTCGTGGAGCGGCTCACGCTGGAGCTGTACTGCCAGTACGAGCCCTCGCTGCCCTTCCGCGAGCCCGTGCCCGCTGAAAACCACCACTACCACTCCAAGGTTTGAACGATCTACTACACTGTGACGAGTAAACATGTTTATTTGTGAAGTTGTTGAAGTGTTTGTAAGTTAGCGGCATATTGATATGATTGAGCATTCAATTGAGTCCGTTTTTCTTAGAATGAGAGAATTTTACACCATAGTTCACTGTGCTGTGCAAATTTGTAGACGATCTTCATGTTTATCACAAATGATATTTACGAAAGCTCCTAATAAGATATCGTATTCGTCAATAACATGTTATTTTAAATTTGATAAATTTTATAAAACCGAATTTTAGTTATAATCGTTATATCGCCATCAAATAACTTGCTTAGTGTTCTTGACACATATCAAAAGATTAGTCCAAATAACGGTGAATTGTAACAGTTAACCACATTGCTATGAAAAGAAATTGAAATTTTGGGGTGATATTTTCGTAGTATAATCTGAAATAGCTTAACGTAACATAATATATGGCTTGATGTAATATCGTGTTGTGTGCGCAGATAAGTCGTCCGATGTGCCTGGACATGATCCGCATGAAGCTGCAGCCGCGCGCGGCGCTGCGCTACACGCACGTCTCGCAGTTCGTGGCCGACGTGCGCCTGCTGCTGCGCAACGCCTTCCGCTACAACCCGGTCAGTGCAGACACGACCAATACGCTTGTTTTATCATAACGAGGCAGCAGACGAACATGCAATCTCTGGTGGATTGCTGATTGATTTGATGCTATTTCCAACTACTACTACCAAGTCTTACCTGAGGATGGCCACAAATGCATTATTACCCTTAAATCAAAACACGATCGCTGATCGAACGCATTCAAGAATGTCGCATTCAAGTACTTTTATTTCTTTCAAAATATAGATAATCCTAATTGCAAATCGTAAAATGGTCCAAGATCAACTAATTGTAATAGTTTATTTTTTGATTCAATAATGGCGGGCTTTATTCATTGACCATTGTTTCGTTTCACAGCCGGATTCTCAAATATACAAAGATGCGAAGCGACTGGAGGAATTTTTCGAAGCGCAGCTTTTGAAATGGCTGCCTGAATACGCATACTGGAGCGGTGAGGGCGAGCCGCCCACCAAGCGCAACCGGGTCGAATGACCCGCGGCCCCCGCCCTGCCGCCGCCCGCCCTGCCGCCACCCGCCCTGCAGTCGCCCGCCCTACTGCCGCCCGCCCTGCCGCCGCCCGCCCTGAGGTCGCAGCAGTCGCACTACCACGCGATGCAGGCGCTCATGCGCGCACCTCGATATCTACCGCACTAACGCTCTACACTACTATATATCCTACTAGGATGTGAAAAACATACAAACTATCGAATGCTACTTATGTGACAATAAAAGTGCACAGAATGTCAATCCTACTAAATAAGGAAAAGTTGTGATTGTTAGTGATGTGAGGAAAAAAGTGAAAAGAATGCCCATTTATAAACTAAATTGAATGTCACTGAGATGCGACAGCCGGTTATACCCACCAACAGCTCGACGTTCCGGTCGCACTACTGAAAACTCCTACTGATGTGACATTAAATGGAAGTTAAATAATCCTATAAACCTAGTTATGTAAGTGACGTTATGAGATAACGATGATGTCGCGGAATAGCGCGATAAACTGCTGTGTTTAAAATGGAACGCTCGGTAGATAAGTAGTGCTAAGTTTATGTACTTCGAGTATCTTGTGCGGGTTAAGAAGTAACAACGACAAGTTTCATTAGTGATTGTTTTCGGCCCCCACAAAGTTACGGAAACTTTAAATTGCCAAATTTTAGAAATAGTAATCCCATTTTTAAAATTTGCATTTGTTATAACAGCAATTGACTCCCATTGTATTAAATATATGTTGTAATTAAGAAGTTCCTTGTATAATTTATTATTGCAGCTGGTGATTCTGAGGCCATGCGCTGTCGTGTGTGTGAAGTGAAGTTTTAAAACTTATTACATGTTGTTAGGAAGTTGACCCGCATGTTCTTGCTTGTTACTCATTATCGCTCACTGTTCAGTTTAACAACCTTTTCTACAAGTCCTTTTGTTTCCTTCTTTTGTAGGATATTAAGTATTAAATAGTTACTTTTTAACACCATTATCTCAGGTCATACAAAAGGCTCTCGAGCCTCCATGAACATTTCCATGAAGAGGTTGCATTGCACATCTTGCAGCTGGAGAGGTTTGAAAACCTTATGAATGTTGCTAAACATTAATATTTTGTTATAATAAATATTGCATAAACATGTAATATGTCTGGAGAACTAATGCTACCCTTATTTGGAGCATATTCTGTAGCCCACGGATAAAGGACATAAAGAAGATGCAAGAATTATATTAGTTCATTAAATTTTACGCAAAGACTTGGCAAAGTTCGTACAATTATAACGCCGCATTGCTTTGTTCAAGAGCTTTTGTCCATATTTTTCATTTTAACGTATTGCACTCATATATGCAACCAAATTTTAAAATTTAAATCATAATGTATAATTTAAATCATAAAACATGGGTATTGTGTCATATCCATGTACCTCTGCAAGATTTAATTTTTACTCTATTTATTGTTGCGTCCAAAATTTGCTACTTATCGAAAACGTGAATAAAATAGCATAATGATAATAATTATCGTATGTTAGGATTTACTATAGTATGATTGTTAGTGAACTATTAGTAAATGACTTATTTTTCGGCTCTTGAAGTGTGAAAGAGAAGTTATACTTAATTAAAATGTTAGTATGTTTCAGTTGGTTACACTCGACTGTGATACGGCGCCGCAGTTCCGCTGCGTTCATTTCTTTTATCGCAATCACATTCATTTATTTATTGTATATGTTGTTTCGTATTAAATCAATATGTATTATACATAAGTTATACAATGCACAAGTTATTATATACCTTGGTTTAAGTTAACATAGTACGTATAGTGGCGACACACCGCGCCCAATACACTCTTGAAATACCTGTGAGACTGATCAATGCATGAAATTTACATCTGACTAGAAAACCTGATTATATGAAAGTACATCGTGACAAATCTTCCCCTGTCTGACGACCTATTTAAGGTAGATGTGAAAAGACTTAAATAAAATTAGACTCCACGATTTCAGCAAAAGGATTTTTTAGATGAAAATAAAAATATATAAACCAACCAGCAATATCAATAGTATTGAATAAATTGAATAGACAAACTAACGTACAGACCTCTATGGAATCCCTAGATTGGTCACATTCACATACGCTTGATACCTTTGAAGATATATGTAACTCTTGTTTCCCACCCACTAAATCCTCAAGAAGTAAAGCACAGTAATGTCTACGATAGTGTTATATACAGTAGGTGTGGGGACCGGGTCACCACCAGCTAAGTGTGAAAGGTTCTACTATCCTTATTTTAATAATGATAGTATTTTTGTTACAATTACTTTAATTTTAAATTAACTTACATGTGGTATGCCTAATATTATAGTACGTACCATTCGGCGACACTATTGGCATTCCACTGATATTACAAGTACTTAGTAATGGTGTGTTGGCGCGTGTTCGCTGCATACGTGTAGATTTAAAGGGAATTGCGATGTTTTGCGGTGGCCTAAGTTTAACTTAAAGTATAATTACATTAAAATCACTTAAGTTTATGTTCGTAACTTAAATATGTAATGTTAGGAAATAGTTTCCTTCCTATAGAATAAAGCATGATTTCTTATACCTGGCGGTATCTCATTCTTAGGTTGCCGCAATTCTTTTAGTCTAAATAAAATAGTATGATACATAGATATAAAACAGATTCTATATTCTAATTATTGGCCTGTGTAATATTAAAGAAAGGTTCCAAGAAAAGGCAGTTTTTGTTATTTGTTAAAATTTATCACATCTGAAATGAAATTAAAAATGGCTCTCTGTCTATATTGATCTATTTTGTTAGATTTTGAAAAAAGCTAAAAAAAAGCTTAGATTAGACCTGTTGTTGGCTAATTTGTTATTTCATTAACTGCCGATTAACGGGTCCTTGATATTTTATATAATCTCCTAATAAGTATTATTGAATTAAAAATAAATGCCAATTATTGGATCTCTGGTTTTATTTTTTATAATTTTACTTCAGCAATCCTTTATTGATATTTTACAAAAGTAAGCTCATGATTTAACCAGAACAGAAACTAGGTATAAATGTACTTTGTTAGAAATCAGATTAAAATCATTCTAGTAGATAAATTTTGCAAAAAGACAAGCAACTGATTAACATGTAGATTTAAGTAAAGCTTATTCTTAGACTCATAAGTCTGAATTGTAACTTAACTATTACAGGACTATTAAATTATCTGGTTTGAAAATCAAGACCAGTTTTTTTATAAATTCTTAATCACGAATTTATGTAAGTAAAATTGACCTACAAGTAAATAATCCTAATTTAATAATCAGACCAATATTATCTTGAAAATTTTAAACTTTTTAAATTGTCTCGTTCTCATTTAGGCTTTGGTGAAATTTTGTCACGTTCCTTCTCATATCATATGTCGCGTCAATGGTTAATTAACAAATAAATAAATATTCCAATAAAATCGAAGGAACAAGACATACTTTTGAATTTGTCACAAACGATTACATGTAAAGAAAAAATCTTTTCAACTTAAATATTGCATCCGTCACTGTCATATTTTTTGTCGATAGTCTGTGGTAAGCTGTGACAAGTGATTCCGTCGAGACAGTCAAGTCAAGGTGATTATTTATGTTATTATTCTTCCGATTCCATCAATCCGCTGTTTGCTATTCTCGAGTATCTGACAGTGATACTGATAAATCGTCATAAACAAATAGAAATAGGCACGGTGCGGTCGTGTTTTGTTTCGGTTAGCTTTAATACATCGATGACAAGGAGTTAGCGAGAAGCCGGCGGAATTCGATAACTTGTTCGCGCTTCATAGGTGAGTGACCTCCACGAGAGACGTTAATGACGTTATCAAAAACATGCGAAAATATCACAAAAGAAGTACGGAAACAAAATATTTGATTGATTTCTCTACTTTATAATTAATAATGAATTTAACAATAACATTATTTACACATTAGCATAACTTGGTTTTATTTTTTAAATACTTTCGGCTCCGGATTTATTTATTAAACAAAAAACCGGCCAAGGTCAATATGTATGTAAGTATGTATTTAACACCCCGGATCGCATTGAGTAAAGAATTCAGTCGTTGAGATAAGTGTTGATTTTTGTGATAATTGCCAAGGAGAGTGAGGTAGCAGCTGCCTAAAATGATCCAAAAAAGATTTTACACATTGAATGTATATGTAGGTACTAAGTGGCCAAAACGAAAAACTACGCCCCTTTAGAAATGAAAAACCAATGGTGTATCTACTAATTGTGGACTACAATTTATTGCCACACTGATTGTTGCTTAATAATTATTATGTTACGTGCTATGTTCAGGTTTAAAGAAGTGGCAAAATAGGCATGCTTATTCGAGGCATACTTATTCCAGTGTGTCCATAATCCTCAGGGGTACTTAGAGACTCATCTGTTCCCGACCTTGGGTTTAGGATCTAAGGTAGGATTTGTCTGGGATTGATTATTAAATTCCGTCGACGCCAGTGCCCACTTCACCCCCAAATTAAAATCCTGAATCCGCCCTCCAAATTTCAACTTCTAAGTTGACAACTAAAGATATTCTACCAGGCAATATGTTCATCTTGAAATTAGAAACATTCGATAGCGCGATTTAAGATCGCACCAGTTGTGCCATCTGTCGATACATTGAGAGAAACTATACAAAACTCTGCGCGTATCGCAAAAAGGTACAGTTGCTGAACAATTCAATGCAACTTCAAAAATTATCTCGATAAACTTACCTATAGTTTTCACCTTGATTCAAAGATATAGTACTAATACAGGTAAACCTTGTCAATATTATAGTCAAGATTATCGCGAACCTAATAAAATATGTATTTATTAGTGTCATGACTTTGTTACACGTAAGTATATATTGATGTTGCATATTAGTACCTAATCCTTCGCTATCTATACGTCTGAAATAGTGCCTGTGATCCTATCAAAGAGAATCCTATAAAAATCCTATAAAATAACATACACTCCTGAACCGCATCAAAACACGCGGCAGCGTGTTATAAGTTCTCTAAGAAACGGGTTAGATTAGACCTGAATATCTAAACAATTATTGATATACGCAGTCACATCCGCGGATGTCAAAATTTCGGTATCCAGAACAATAACCATATATAACTATGCTATTTTTTTTTAAATCGATCGCAAGCAGCAGTTCATGACTTCGCTACCCGGTTCGTCCGCTGAACTCTGTTTAATTACGAGTGTATTGAACTGATATCGCTCGGCACTTGTTTGTTTCTATTTAGAACGCTGATATTTTATCTTTCAAGTGCTTATTACTTATTATTTGCTGATTATTATATTCCAACAAGATTCTCATAAGAGTAAGTAACATATAGAATAGGTACTTATGTTTTTGTTAATGGTGCCATTTACTACCTACAAATCAGATGTGAATCTAGTTTACCTCATGTATATGTGGTTGTGTACCTGTTTGAGAGCGATAATGTAATGCTAAAAATATCTTTTTTATGGCAACCTTGGTTTATTAGGTCAAGATGCGTCTGATAATCCTGGAGGACGCGTCGGTGGTGGCGGATTGGGCGGCGCGCTTCGTGCTGCAGCGCATCACGGACTTCGCGCCGAGCCCCGAGCGCCGCTTCGTGCTGGGGCTGCCCACCGGCGGCACGCCGCTCGGCATGTACCGCCGCCTCATCGAGTTCCATCGCGAGGGACGACTCTCCTTTAAATACGTCACCACTTTCAACATGGACGAGTACGTTGGTCAGTACATTATTTCGGTGTTGTCGTTACGATGTCTTATACACAGGTTCTGACAAAAGTGTAGTTTATGAATAGCCGAATTCTACATACTTAATTCCATTTCCGTTTGCACACAAACTTTTCGTAATGATTACTTTTTCGTCTTACATCAAGCATTTACTCCTCCATATACTTATAGCACAAGCTACATCTAGCTTCATATTTGTAGGTGTCATATTTTATGCTTTCGAGCATAAGAACTTTAACGAGCATTGTTTGTCTAATTTCTAAGACTAATTTAATTTCTGTTAAAGTATAGCAAATTATTTTTATGAATATATTTTCAATAACGTCTTAGAAACTAAAAATGCATTCTCCTCTCAGAGCAGTCTCCAGCCATCACTAAGTAAAGTATGAAGGGGAATATCATACGCTATATAACACTCCAGGGTTGCCGCGTGACCACCCGGAGTCGTACCACTACTACATGTGGAACGAGTTCTTCAAGCACATCGACATCGACCCTGCGCAGGCGCACGTGCTGGACGGCAACGCGCCGGACCTGGTGGCCGAGTGCCGCCGCTTCGAGGAGCTCATCGCGGCCGCGGGCGGCGTGCACCTCTTCATCGGAGGTCAGACATTGCAGCGGCGTTAGGGTAGGGCGCGGTTGAACCACCGCCCAAGGCTGCTTAGTTATTGTACCCACAAGTTTGAATTGGATTGCAATACAAGAGCGTTGTAAAAATCTCTATCAAGGGTTGTGCTAAAATGCACTTTATACAGCACATATAACCTACAAATAAAATTGTGCAAAGGCAGTATTACTCACGATCATTTTGGATGACCAGATAGATTGTACTGGGTGTTCGACGTATTGGATCATCGTCATTGAGTGTACCTACCGTAGATCGCTATCTGCAACAGTCGTTTTAGAAATGTTTTCGATTTGTCAACATCGAATACATTTTTATTACGTGTTCGATGTAGACAAATCAATTAAGTTTGTCATTAAAATACGTTACGTCTTTGTAAACAAGTTGATTGTCAGGCATCGGTCCGGACGGGCACATCGCGTTCAACGAGCCCGGCTCGTCGCTGGTGTCGCGCACGCGCGTCAAGACGCTGGCGTACGACACGCTGGAGGCCAACAAGCGCTTCTTCGGGAACGACATCGGCAAGGTGCCGCGCCAGGCGCTCACCGTCGGCGTCGGCACCGTCATGGACGCCAAGGAGGTGACGCAAACACTTGCATACTATTAACGATAGTCTTACAGTGCAAACAATAAAATACATCAAATAACTCGGTTAAAATGAGTGGTAACAGAAATTACGTCATTTAACTTTAATATTACTTTCACCAATGTGCAATTTATAAATTAAAATTAATTATTTTACCTACCTTTTAGTGATGTAACGAATGCCATAAGCCATAAGTCAAATTATGGCATTCGCGAATTCTAATGCAAATACTTTATATCAACATTCGCGAATGCGAATATTTAAGAAACTGCGAGTGTTCGCGAATGTGAATATTCGTTACATCACTAGTAGTAGTAGTAGTGATGTAACGAATATTCAGTAAAACAAGATTATTATGAAAAGATGTTGTAAAGTAAAATTTACAAGCGGGTATTTTTATTTTTTTATTTAATTTAATAGTTTTAGGAGTTTGCGATAAAACAGTATAGTTTGCTTTAATTCTGTGTATTAACAATAAAAATAAACTGCAACGTCCTTCGTGAGCTTGTTAATTTTTCACGTTATCTGAAATATCTGGAGTTCAAATCGGTCCATTATAGTTTTATTAATTAAATATTTTAATAAATCAAATTATAATAGACCGATAAAATGTATCGATGGTGTACGTCGTTCAGGTGATGATCCTGATCACGGGCGTACACAAGGCGCTGGCGCTGGCCAAGGCGGTGGAGGAGGGCGTGAACCACATGTGGACGGTGTCCGCCTTCCAGCAGCACGCGCAGGCGCTGCTGGTGTGCGACGACGACGCCACGCTCGAGCTGCGCGTCAAGACCGTCAAGTACTTCAAGGTAAACTGACCGTACACTCTTGTCTTTCATGACACTGCTTTCGCTTTTCATTAACGTAAATAATGACGTTATCATATAAGGCGTCTCAAAAAATATATTACAGCGTAATTTACAACGTAATAGAACGCATGTGGTTAAACTTCCCCACACCACTGCCACACAGTGGCGGCGCAAGACCTAAACTTAATTTGGGCAAGCTACAACTCGCGTGAGTCTCTGAATAAAATTGAATTGCAGCTTGTCGACGAAAAAAAAGGTCGTCAAGATCCTCCAACCCCCAACACCAAGTCTTCGAAAAAACATTCCTCGTACACATAACATATAAGCTATGCAAACAACACTAATCGCACCGTGAGGTATAGTTGCTGAATTTCTGTTACAAAATTGTCGTACACATGTTGTGGAGAACCATATCAATAAGTTATTATTTTTTTTCTTAGTTAGTACGTAGCAATTTGTAGATGTCAAATGACAGCGATATTTGAACAGCTGTTATACATAATCTTAACGCAAAAAATTAAAATACCACTATAAATGACATAATTATTACAGGAATCCATTAGCATTATTTTATCAATAAATGCCTTGCACGTCCCCATTGCCTCCAGCTTAGTCTCTCTTGGATAGGGCATTCGTAAGCGCTCTGTAAATTCCTATTTGTATAAGCCAGATAGATTATCATACCCTTCGCACGTCTCACCTTCTTAGCTTCAAGTAGTAAATTAAACGAACTAACCTAATTATTCCTTAACATTCGAAATGAAAATGTGTATGATATGAATTACATTTACTTGGCGCGGTTGTATTAACATATTACGTGACCACAACAATTAGGCGCATGAAACAAAAACGGTTCCGTCCCCGCACCGCGCTTCTGTCCCCGCGCATCCCATTGACGTGCAGTCGTGTATCGTCTAGGTATTTACGTTAGCCAGCATGTGCTTAATGTTATTTCGTTATAATGTTAGTTTAATGAGTGATTGTTGAATTTTTAAATTTATTATTAAATTACTTGATTATTCGTCAATAAACCTCAAAATGGGTAGGAAAAAGACTATTCGTGCAGGAGTAGGGACTCTTACATTCAAAATATGCATTTTTTTAGCAAGAGAAGATGCATGGGCTTCGTGTTCCTGTCTTTCAAATCAAAAATCGAGTATGTGCTGCAACAGGCATCAGTCTTTTACACAAATAAAAAAGAAAGAAAATATTCCATATCAGCGAATATATTAAACATATGAAGAAAACCACTATGGCGTATGTTTCAATAATGGTATACCTACATACTCTTGGTATTTGGTAATAGAATATACTCAGTATCGGTTCTAATGACGTTTCAACTGTCATGCGCCTTATTGTTTTGGTCGAGTAATAAGTACAACTTTTTATGCTGCATATTCTAAAATGTAATAGTATGTACTATGTTTTTTTATTATCGTAATAATTTAATGACGTTTATTATCGATAATCATGCCCTAATAAATATGCCATCGGTAAAGTGTGATATAGGAAGGTATGCATGCACGGTATATAGCTTGCAAGGGATGGAATGCATGAGGTACACTCAAACCTAAATCTTAGTGGTGGAAAGCTTACTTTATTTCCTACACACGTGATGCAAACTGCACGTAATTCATCGATGCTTTTTATATAGATTATTCTAGACATTATTTACTTTTCCCCAATTTTGGTTTTGGGTTACTGGTTACTATCATGTATACATATATTATATGTAAATAAAACCTCGATAATTACAACAAAAAAAATATGCCTAATTAAGTACATTTTAGTGTCTTTTTGTTTTCATGATTTATTTAATTTAACGCTTTTTTCAGTTAATGTCTAAACGTTACTTAACACGTAATGTTATATTTTTAATAGTCATGATACCCATATTCTTGTAATAAATGAAACATGCCTTCCCCCTCTTTTCTCTGATCGCAGGCTCTATATTTAAAAATTGTAGGTATAGCCTACAGTTTGACAACTGAGTCGATATAAGTCATATTTCATAATGTTACAAACTAACAATTCGTATGGTCTGTAGCGCGTGCCAAAGGGACAGAAATACAAATATATATACGCTCGACAAACATCAGCGTCCTTCTGACGCAGTCGGGTTAGAAGGGTTTCCATGAATCATACTGACGTGCATACGAGTAGGCGTAAAGCGATGCCAATAAGATGATGGTATGAGTGTACGTGTGTGGCAGGCGCTGAGCGGCGAGCACCAGAAGATGATCGCGGGCGCGCCCGTGCACCGCCAGCACGTGCTGCACTAGCGCCGCCGGAGGACGCGACGGACACATGCTACCAATTATTCACCTGTTTATATTCTTTATATTATTATAACTTTTTTGGTCGTACTCAGCTAGAAAATTTAAGCAATCGACCGCGATTATCATAGCCCGTAGTCAGGGAGTTATACGTATCAGGCTGGCCTATAAAAGGTCGTCTAGTCGGTTCGATAATATCTATTAAGATAGGTTGACAAAAATATAAAATACGGAAAAAATCGTATCTTCTTGACTACGACCGTGCATTTATTATGCTGCACGCTAAATTTACACTTAATTTGGCACTCTTAAACAATTTTTAGTTTCAATTATTAGTTTTGAAAGTACAATTGTAGCTGGTATATTAATTTTAAGAAACAAAAAATCTCGACAAGATGGTCTTTATATTAATTATTTTTTAATAGTTTAGAATACAAGCGATTACTTTAATCATTGGTGCTAAACATACATTTATGTAAGTTAGTCTATTTGTATAAAACTCGCTAAAGAGGTTTATGAAATTCTTGGGCGTGTTGCAGAGCCTCATGGGGGAGCACAATAAGCTGATCGCGGGCACACGGTAAACACATTCCACTGCTTAGCAGTCTCGCTAAAGTATATTTTATATATTACTAAATGTAACATATTATTAAGTTTAAATGTGTATGAAATCCTTTTATATTATGAAATTATAAAATACATTTACAAATAAAAATACTGCAAATAAAAACAACTTCTTTTATTTTATAAAAATTACAACTACAATTAAAACAAGTTTGTGTATATCACTGTAACATCCTCACAATAAGTTTTTCAAACAGTCTGTGTAATTTCTGAACGGATTTATTATAATCAGTCCAAATATAAATTGGCTTCATAATCAACAATTCTATATCTAAATTCTAAAATTACTTTTTATATATTAGCGTTGTTAGGTTTCCTGATAGACATATGTCTCCTTTAATGGGTTTTTTTATTAGTCACCATGCCTGGAATGTTTGTTGATGATCAAAATAGGTACCGATGCTCCATCTCCTGTTTCTTAGACACAAGCTATCTCATCTACAGGATAAGAGGGAATGGTATAAAGAAATTAGATTACAAACATAAAACAATTGTTGACTTAATTTAATTTTTTAGTAAGATAGGATAGTAACCATCCCAAATCGCGTAACCATTTTGATAAGTTTTGATTCCCTTCCTTTTCTTGGTGACCATTTGTAGAGTATGACTAGACTGAATTCGATATCTGCAAAACATTGTGAATGCGAATATCTTAATTCGTGCGAATATTTTGTTGAATGTGTACCTATTTCATAAGGCATAAATGCATGAGATTTCCTTTTTATATTGAAAACGTGGCAGAAACCTAAACCCCATATTTTAAATACCCCTCCTCCCCTTGAAATGGTTACGCGTGGTTTGGATATGATCCCATATCCATGGAATTGACAGCTAAAGCTTTTTAATAATATCAATAACGCAAATTAAGTAATACATCGTAGGTACATTGATACTAATTATATAATACAGGCAACATTATCCATAAAATTTAAGCTCGACAGTCGTTAGGTCGCACAACAGTAAAGAGACTGATACAGTATCTAAGATGAATAATATCCGAGAAATGACATCAATATGATTGAATGTTAAGTCGTAAATTTCGTTATGGACACTGGTATGGGGCCGACATGTACTGGGGAGTTACCGCGCGCCTACCTGCGCGGCGGCGCGGCGGCGCGGCACAGGCGCGCCAGCAGGCCGGCCAGCTGCAGCGCGGCGCGCAGCCCGCCCGCCGCGCGCAGCTGCGCGAGCCCCACCTGCGCACCACATTGCACTCTCTACATTGCTCCTACAGCCGCATTGACACCTACCGCCGCAACTGACCCGCTTGGTTATGGACCAAATGACGACGCAAACAGCATACTATGGGTGCGTTCCATTACACGATCACAAAGCGCACGCTCACGACCGCAGTTTTTCCCGTTCCATTACCTTGTCAGCTTTACTGACGTATTCTCTGCTGGAACGATCACTTCGACCCACCTTGTTAGATGGATCGTCGTAAATGTCGCGTGGGCGTTAGTCATGACGTCATAAGTGACGTTTTCGCCGCAACAACAACGATGTCTTTAATAATGTCTTTAAAAAGTTTTATATTTATAAGTTTGCAAGGTGATACAGGTATTATTCAACCGGGAAGGTACCACCAGCTTAATCATTACTATCTTAAAGCAGTTCTTGTATTTCGATAAAAACGCGCATTTGCTGATCACTTTCACAGTAATTGACCATTTTAGTACTCAGAAAAACCAACACACCTGTGATTGACTCGACTTGGAACCCCTGCTCTATGTATTACTTATAAGTAGATGTCCATGGGCGGTAGTGACGTTATCAAACAAAATACCAGTAAATTTATGCTAATAGAGCATATGGAGTTGTGGCTACTTTACACCACACGTTATTTGTGTAGTGCATTTTTATATTTGGTTTAATATATAGATATAATTATTTATGAGTACTACTTTTTTTAATTTGTCAAATTGTTTATCATATCAATCTTATAAAAAAGTTTCATAACGTTATGTTGTTCTTTTGTACAATAATAAATAAAGTTTATCTTCACCTCACGTATAAACCGGAGTCGTAAATCCTCTGACACATCTAGTGTCTTGCATACTCGGAAGATGTTGCTCAGGATGTCCTCTGCTGCATAGCCCAGCTTACACAGCTTAGCTATCACCTGCAATGCAAATGGTATATCCCCAGTTAAAATATTCCATATATAGCTAGTTTGTGTACAGCGCATACAATAGTAAATTACCTTCAGCTGATTTACAACCAACAAAATTCATTTACATGAAAAGATTTGCATTTCTGTTCCATTTTTACAATGTTAGTGCTGAGATAACAACATAATATTATACAGAATTCATACAACAACAACTGATGTTTTGGAACCTGCTGCTCAGTCAGAGAAGTAACACCACCACATCTATTTCTAGTGAGAAGCAGTTCTTGCATTTCAGTGCAAGGATGTGGCAGCTGATTCACTTTTTTACGAAGCTATGATTTTAGTCCTCAGGACTAGCAATGCATTTGTTATTCACTTCAGATAATATAATGAATTTCGTTATTTCAAAATTCGTGAATGTAAATCTCCCTTATACACATTCACAAATTTTTTGGTTGATAAATTGCAGTTTCAATTTGGATAGATTTGGAGATCTTTTTTACAAAGCACTGCTATTAATATTCGCAAAACATTCGCACAGTTCTTACAAATGCGAAGGTCTGAAAACATGTGAATAATCACGAGTCAAATACAAATGCGAATATTGGTGGTTACATCACTCTACTGTAAGGTGTGTCCAGAGATCCATAAGCCCAGTCCAGGCCTTCCCAGTGGTCACTTACCATCAGATGGGCTGCATGCCTGTTGGCTACTTTAATTCTATAAAAAAATATATATATTTCTCACCTTATATGCCTCGTGAATATCCTGCCTTGTGCAAGCTTCCAACATATGCTTGACAAGCATGGGATGTGGCTCGTCACACACCTTGAACACGTTGTCGGGGCTGATGTGGCCAAAGCCCTGTGCAGTGGACTGGAGGTTGTTCAGAGCGCAGCGCAGATCTCCCTGCGCTGTGAACACCACTGCATTCACACCCTCCTCTGTGTAAGACAGGTTCTCTTTGTTGCACACTTCTATAATCTGTGGTGCAATAGATATGTTTTTGGGTGTAATAAATGTTCACATATGACCCAAATTCAGATTAAAATGAAGCAAGTAACTTAAAAACTTATGAAGATTGTAGCCTATCATGTTAAGGTAAAATGTGGCTTAAATTCAAGAAAAACAAGAGTAGATTTCAAGGATCTATTTTAAATTTCGAGATTTAATGCATATTAAAATTATTACATTACATCTCTTTAAAAATGTGTGTAGTACACTTCTCCTTCAATATCCTTAAATCAGGTACTGACAGACATGTATATATGAGCATTACAAAAGTAATGGGTTGTTATTAAAGTTCAAATACATGCTTTATTTATATTACTAACATTAAATACTAGCCTTAGCAAGTATCTGTGCATCCGTGAGGCGGGAGTATCGCAGCACGGCGCAGCGCGACTGGATGGGCTCGATGATCTTCTCGCTGTTGTTGGCGGCCAGCGCGAACCGCGTCGTGCTGGAGTACAGCTCCATGGTGCGCCGCAGCGCCTGCTGCGCGCCGTCCGTCATGCTGTCCGCCTCGTCCAGGATTACTATCTTGTGCCGCCCTGCTGGTAGAGTTACCTGACATCACAAAAGCTCAACTTTAATGCCTTAAAATTCTGATATAATGTATAAACTGTCCACATATTCCAATATTACCAATTTTATACCCACAAATAAGACTTATAGCAAACACAAAAACATATGTTTCTTAACAAGTTATTTACCTTCTGTTGGGCGAACATTTTGATTTTATTGCGAACTACATCGATACCACGGTCATTGGAAGCATTCAGCTCTAGCACGGCTTCCTTGAGAGATGGGCCGAGGAGGGCTCGCGCCAGGCACAGGATGGTGGTGGTCTTGCCGACGCCCGGAGGACCCGCGATTATAATGTTAGGTGCGTTTCCCGTGCGCGCGAATACCGCCAACCGCGATACCGTGTCTTCGTTGCCTACGATGTCGTTAAATGTTTGCGGCCGGTACTTCTCGATCCACGGAAGATGCACACTTAATTTATTAGTACCCGTCACAGACTTCGTGGACTTTGGCGGAGCCTCGTCCACTTCCATTATCGTAACATCGTCGTCACTCATCATATATAAGCTGATAAACTGAACCTTTCAAGTTAGTTCAATAACATTAGAACATCAATTCAAAATATTCAGAAGTATAACTTTAAACGCGCGGTTAAATTTGGCAGTGACACATTACACATGTAGAAGTCATTGTCAGTGTCAAATTTCTCGATTAAATTCTTATCTGTATCACTGGCAGACTACAATTTATTTTTTCTCTTTAATTTAACTCCATAACCATAAATAAACTGACAAATTTGGCTTTTGTTTTCTATCTTGTGACCCTGACAGGTTATTGTTGTTATACTTTTTTCTAATAACATATTCTTTCTATTTTATGAAAATAATCTACTAAATTTATCATAAAGCACGTAGGTATTACGGATACCTACCATAAAGGTTATCGTTTTGGTTAATTTACTCTTTGGTTTTGACTTTGTCACTGTCAAGATATGACAATGTCATGTATATTTCATACAAAGCTCTTTCGTGTAAACAATTATTGAAATAGTTTTGTTTTTCAAACTCTAAACAAGAATCTCAAAATTAGTTTAAAAATCTTATTACAACAATTTTTCTCCTTAATCAATTTATATCGTTTGGAAAGTTGGCCAATATCTCAGAAACTATGGTGATTTGCAACTGATGAATCATCACTACAAATAAAAGTTATCGTTTATTTCTTACAGGTAAAGTAACATTGTTTTTTGGCACTAAGTGTATACAACCGAATTGGGGATACATTTTAAATCTTTTTTTTTAAAGAATATTGAATACAAGCATTAGGCATGTAGTGTAATAAATTTATTTGTATTCTGAAATAAGCTTTAAAAATGTTGAAATAGTTACTTTTTAATACAGCCTTGCACTGCCTATCATTTCTCATCATCATTCCCGTGTTCTCCACCCTCATCTGTTCTGTGGCTTCTGCATTACAGGTGTTAAAGGATAGTGACTCATGCATGTTAACTTTGCACAGGTGATTAATCACTTTAGTGCAGAAATTCATGACATACAACATGTCTTTGCTTCATTATTAAAATGAAGAAAGATAGGTATGACCTACCAATTAATACTAAATGTACTGAAATACAAAGACAGTATAGAGTAGCACTACTGTAATCAGTATTCAATCCTTTTTATAGCATGAGCAATATAAAATGTGTAAAAATGTGTTGGAACCTAGTGTATGAAACAAATATCATGATCCCCCATTATTGGCTTAAGTATGTTACAAATATAAAATATGCACTTATTTATTATTTACTAATAAATATTATTTAATTTAATCCATAATCATCTCTTTCATTTCCTTAGCATTATTAAAAATATGTTTTTTTTTTCTTAAATTTGTTACTCCTTTTACTGATACATTGTAACTTCCTTGTAGAGCCTTTGACTCCCATGGTGCAGCGCCCCACACTTTGATAACACAGCTTTAAATTGTGCTCAAGATTATTGAGTTTAAAATCAGTTCATTAATATGTAATGACCCCTAACAATAGTAATGTCATTAACCAAGTAAACATATGCTTGGACATCTAAAAAAAATTTTTTTTTTATACATTTTTGTAATGCAAATATTGATTATTTTATTTTTTCATTCCAGCACATAAAATATATATTTTCATAATTGGCTTGGAGTGAATGGTGTTCAATTAAAGATGAGCCCGGTATAACACAATTGTTAAATCTAATGCATATTTAGTTTTGAGTTAGTTGATAGAGTGTTGTGTAGGTTGATGGTTCTGGGTACAAGTTGGATGTCATTGTAAAATAAATATATCTCTCTGAAATTAAAAACAATTTTACTAGTGATATGTAGCATGTAAATTCCATAAATATGTATAGTTTTCTCATATTCATTTTCATGTTATATAAAAAAAATAGAAACAGTTCATTTGTTTTCTTGGCCAGGTGCAAATGCTAGGCAACTTAAATATGAGGCAACCAAGTCTCCGGAGTGGCAACACATCTTGACTTCTGGTAGAAGTCCTGTTCTATGAGGCATTGATTACCGGTGTCTATGCCTATGTTTACTACTTCAATTTTTTTTCATAACATAAAAGTGCTTATCAGCATAGATTGGTGATATCATACACTCCTCATTTTTACCTTTATACTAGTCAGTATTTCATTAGCCATTTAAACTATTGTAACTCAATAATATATACTCCCAATGATTGATCTGTTGCAGATAGTGGATCGTGTAAGTGCAGTATAATGGAGTGGCTGTTCGGGCACCGCATGACGCCGGAGGAGATGCTGCGCAAGAACCAGCGCGCGCTGAACAAGGCCATGCGCGACCTGGACCGCGAGCGCCTCAAGATGGAGCAGCAGGAGAAGAAGGTCATCGCCGACATCAAGAAGCTCGCCAAGGATGGACAGATGGTATGATACAGCACTGAATTCAATATACCATGTTAAAGACACAGCATAATTAATAATGCTGTGGCATGTGAGAATTTGTGATAATCAGACAATTCTTTTACATAGATATTTGATTGACACTAAGACTATCTTGGCCTATGTAGACACCTGGTTATAGAGGCTTCTGACATCTTGTAGCCCAGGACTTTTAGAAAAGAAGAACCATGTGGCTGTGTACATGTAATCTGTAAAAAAATGTGTATAAAAATAAATATTGACATAATCCTAATTTGGTTTATGGTGTGTACTGTGTATGGTACAGTTCTTTATGAATTAAGCAAAACAATTACACATTTATTGAAGATTTTTTGGTGTTTTATTGTTGAACATCCTATGTCTATTACATTATTATGTCTATTACATATTACAAGGCAGTAGAAGCAATGTTCGATCGGGGAAGTACTATCGCCACACCTATTACTAACGTGAAGCATTTTGATATAAGTTTCGATGGAAGCTTTTGGCTGCCTGCACACTTTAACACGAGGCGACCATCATAGTCCTCGGGAGTAGCAACGCATATGTGATTGACTTGAGATGGAGCCCATGTTCTGTATGAAGTTGATTACAGATGTCCATGGACGGCAGTGACCACTTACCATCAAGTGGACTGCATGCTTGTTTGCTACTTCAGTCAGATAAAAAATATTAAGTAATATTGGGCTTACTGGAATACAGATAGCACTGAATTAGGTAGACGAGGAATGCTGCTGGATACTGCAGGTCTACCAGATTCTTTCTAATCCCAAGATTGCTTTTTCTATTTAGTTATGTTAAATAGGTATTGTAATGAAAAATGGTTGTATACGTCAGGACGCAGTGAAGGTGATGGCGAAGGACCTGGTGCGCACGCGGCGCTACGTGCGCAAGTTCATGATCATGAAGGCGAACATCCAGGCCGTCTCGCTCAAGATCCAGACGCTGAAGTCGCAGAGCAGCATGGCGCAGGCCATGCGCGGCGTCACGCGCGCCATGGCCACCATGAACCGCCAGCTCAACGTGCCGCAGATACAGAAGATCCTGCAGGTCTCCTCGCACACTCCTACGTGTATTGTGTCATTGTCATATCTGCCTTTTTTCACTAAATAATGATGGTGTCATAGAGATGCCCTGAAATTAAAGATATTTTAACACAATAATAGCTTCTCTAGACTGGAGCATAACAGATTATCTGAAAGGAGATGAAATTATACAAAATTCTGTGGTAATTATAAAACGAGTCTACTATCATTGTATACTTATGTTTGAACTCTATGATATTTTAAACAAGTTAGTTATCTTGATTTTACCTTAACCATAGCCGGCAGCTATATAATTGTGATATTTTTAATGGACAGGAATTTGAAAAGCAATCAGAAATAATGGACATGAAGGAAGAGATGATGAACGACTCCATCGACGAGGCCATGGAAGCAGACGACGATGAGGAGGAGAGGTAGGCTACAGTTACAAAGAAAACACGGTTTATTTAATTTGAATCAACTTTAAGTTTATTCCTAAGTGCCATAACGTGATGTGTTTGTCGTGTAGCGACGCAGTGGTGTCGCAGATCCTGGACGAGCTGGGCTTGCAGCTCAACGACCAGCTGTCGGGGCTGCCGCAGGCCACGGGCTCGCTCTCCATCTCAGGTACGCACTTCGATGTATTACTTTATGCTCCTGAACGAGGTGGAATGATTAACAAGATTTGTAACGAAATAACTAAATAGGTGTTTGATAAATAACGAAAATCTCATCCAGACGGGATCACTACATTTCAAGGATGTTGCAGAGATACTATATTATTTTATTGAGAATTATATTATATTATTAACAGTCGATTATGGTCAATTTTTTTTGATTCTTAATTGAAAAATTGAAAAAATCTGTTGTCTGAAACACTTGAAAAGCTAAGAAAAAATGTGCATATTGATCTCATTTTCAACAACATATTATTTTGGTATGATATTTGATATTTTGGTTTTAATGTTGTTACTTTGGGGGTTGCACTTAAGATTAACGGACTGCTATTCGCAATATTAGTAGTCTTTGAAATGATGAGCCTGTTTGATTATTTCGTCAATTTTGAAGTGTCGATAATTGGCGTTTGTATCAAAAGGAATATCGATAGGTATTTAGATATATCCATAACGTTACCAACATGCAAACCGGGTACGAGGACTAAGATACATTTAGTCTAAGTGCCATTGCAAATTTTGAACAAACCATTTAATTTCAGTACAACATGCGGACTACTTTGTGGTCTTATAGGAACAATTTGTTGTGAACGCTCCACGCTCGTGCTCGCGCTCGAATCGAACGTTTCGTGCGCTTTGGTTCAATGTTACGTTTGTTTCGGCAGCGAAGACGCCGGCGGCGGCGGTGGCGGCGGGCGGCGGCGGCGCGGCGGGCGGCGCGGCGGGCGGCGCGGCGGGGGGCGGGGGCGGGGCGCCCGACGCCGACGCCGAGCTGCAGGCGCGCCTCGACAACCTGCGCCGCGAGTAGCCGCGCGACGCCGCCGCACCACTAACTTACCTTTGCTTGGAAGAGCTTTGTTGACACATTGGAAATTGCAAAAGCATCTGTTTTTGTGAATTCAACGATATCTACTTAAAATACACGATTTTATTATTGAACCGGAAAAAATGTAAACAAATTTATTAATTCACGTTTCCTATGATTATATTTAATTTAATCCATTTCCTATCTCAAAATCGTAATTTAACAAAACGATAGATTAACCGCGCGGCGATGTCCTCCGGACGAAAGTACGGACGTATTATATCTTATCGGCTCTCGAGGTGCAATTGAAACAAAAGTAAGTGGTTCATTAAGCTAGCATCGCTTATCGTTCAAACTTTAGTGCAGTTGCATTGTTTACTCTAGTGTTTTGTCTGGAACACCAATATCCTGCAATAATTGTTTAGGCTTGGGTCGACCGAGTCGATCTTGTACATGTTGTTAAGTTATTGTAATAAAGTTTTAAAGATTGTACATTTAAGTATATATTAATAAATGATATTTTCACAAATTGTTTTTCAATGATATTACACCTCAAATAAATACCAACAAGAAACCGAAAAAGAAATTCAATCAAATTCAAATCACTCTCCTTTATACTATAAAATACCATAATAATACATTGGTCCCCATGCTCACCCACACAGCACAACACACATCACCTAGGTCAAAATGAAATACAATAAAATAACATTAAAAAAATATTTTTAAAACAAGCTTTTATTTCAGTGCACTGAAAACAAAAAATAAGTTTTGTAGTAGTCAAACCCATAATTTTGTTGCATCGTAAAATTTTGCTCAGATCCAGGTCTGTGGTTTCCTGAACTATTCTCTCCATTTAATAAGGTGGGTCGAAGTAATCAACACTAGAGAATACGTCAGTAACGCTCACAAGCTAGTGGAACGGGAAAATCTGCGGTCGTGAGCGTGGATTTTGTGAACGTGTAATGGAACGCACCCTATGAAAACACAATGTCAAAAATATCACATGTTTTTGTCAAAATACCCGCTATTGTTTTAAATGCAGCATAGTTAATCAAACCTCTTTATTTATTATATATTTTATCAATAAAGTAACTTAAATTTTATACAATTTAATTGAATTTGAAAGAAATTGCACTACTTTGGACAATATCAAGTTTAGTTTTTGAGTTGAATTAAGGTCGAATTTTGACCGGCGCGACAAGCGACTAGCTCACTTAAAAACACATTGGGCTTAAACTCAGCACTTTAACATAAGTAGGTAAGGTTCAAAACATGTAAAAATAAAAACAAAATATAAATATTTTCACACGTTTATTTACATACGACCGAATACAGTAGTATAACATACAGTAAAGATTTAATCACAAATTAACAATAAATAATTTCTTCTAAAAGTTACAAGACCTACGACTATTGTTCGCTCGGCGAGGCGGGCGCTAACATACCTGGGAAGGTAGTTTACTCCACTATTATATATTGAAAACAAATTATGTATTTTTGTCCTACGCTATAGGGCGAATTGAATTAGTTGATATAGAATCCGCTATCGGTATTAGCCACTTGGGTACAGCACTATTTAGGAACAGTGCTGTTTTTGTTAATCTTATAAATATTTATAGTAAATCTTAAAATATTATATCTTTCATTAAAACCAGTATTTGATAGATATGTTTCACATTAGAAGACCTGAAATAGTGAGTGATATCACAAATGTTATATCGGTGGCAATGGATTAGTACACATGAATTTATAATTTGATACATACGTAGAAATGTAGAGCAAACAAAAACCGCAGTACATGGTCAGCGGCGCGCGGCACGCTATATGAACTTAACCCCAGACATTATAGTTAAACACGCTTGTACATTCCATTTTCTGTATTCTAAACATACTTCATTTATAAACTGAATAATTGATAAAATGTCCTTACATATATACTTGCTTACGTACTATAATCAATAGAATCATTTTAATGAATTGGTAGTAAGTACCCATTTGAAAGAACAATCTATGAAACCTAAAGCTACTAAATACGTACCCACGAAACTATAGTCATTAACTATAATCATTATTTTACTAGGCTATAAGTCATTCACTCTGGAGCTTAAAAATATACTTTTTACTAATACTACAGCTCAGAGGTCTAAATGGGCTAAAGGCAGTAATTTATTCCATTTGTGAGATATTAAGACTAGTGATGGGCCGGATTGTCAAAATCATAAATCCGCGTATATGGATTATATGTATCAAGATCCGCGGATACGGATTATATCTGTCAAGATGCGCGGATACGGATACGGATCTCAACTTGCAAATTTACGTACTTGATGCACGTGTCCCTGAAGCGACAATTTTATTAACATGTTTGGATCTGTACGACAAGATCTGTTAAAAAAATATAATTTCGGTAATAGGTATAAAAGATCCGTTTGAGATCCGTCTAAAAAGTGACGGATACGATCTTTCTACTGCCGCAGATATCCGCGGATACGGATCTCCGGTACATCACTAAGACATCGTTCATGTTTATCGGAAGGTAATAAGAAATTTTAATTTTATTTCGTATTTCTTAAAAAAAATGTTAAAATCATAAAAACGTACCTATATATTTAACAATTCTAACTGTGACATGCAGATAAAGTATCTATTATTTTATTATAGTGAAGCTTCGATCAAATAAGTATGTGCTTGATCGAGGTAGTGAAAGTAAAAAATGTACCAAACAATCGTAAAATACTTGTTATAAAATATTACTTCAAACTGTTGGTTTATATTTCAAATTTCAATACAATGTCCTCTAAAATATTTCAGTAGTCAGTAAAATACCTTGGATTTATTCATGTAAGTTAATATATGTTAATAAAACAAAATCACAATTGTTAAACTAAAAAAGAAAAATAAGTAGTTATGTACGACATTCACGAAATATTTTCAAATAGATAATAGATACTTTATATTATGTGGTATTGCATGCATGAAAATACATACTCTCGAAAAACATTGCCCTTTCTGACGCAAGATAAGGTTTCACCAAGTGAAAGTTGTCATTTAAAAAACAAATAAATGCTTGTTACAACGTTTCGCTGTACAGCTCTCTGCTACGTTTTAGATGTTCCCATTGTTTAACAGGTAAAAACTCACACTGTACGTATGTAACGAAAAATATGTTTGAATTTTGAACGATGGAACTCGATTTCCAAGGAATAGTTCCGGCCGACCGCCGCGAAAGCCGCGGAGTCGAGGTGTTCATATGAATAATAATAATATACATACAAAACATTGTCAGTCTTATTCACATATAATAACTACCGAACACTTCAAAGGGTCTAGAGACCATAAATGTAAAATGATATACAGGAAGCTTCTTGAAGAACATTCAATTACAACATACTATATAACAATAAAATTATAGCCAAATACAGATAATGGAGGTGCAGTAAATGGAAGTCATGTCGAGCCTAATAAATCAATTTATCACCGACGTTCGCCCTTTTTAAAATCTAAAGTAAAAATAAATGGATTTTTGTATTGTTAAATAGGTTAAAATTCTGAGATTCTTAAATACCTATAGATAGTATTGAACACTCACATGGGTAAAGGGTTATACAGGCGTTCCTTCTCCGGAAACCCGAGGAGAGCCTCCCCGCTCGTCGCTACGAACGCTACACTATTTAGTGCATTGATAGTGGCCTGTGGGTACTTTTGGAAACACTACTTTTACTTATTTGTAAGCTACATATTGACATAAATAGAAAAGGAAGTATGAATATAATATAATAATATAATATCTATATGCTTTTGAAGACCTATCCAAAGATAACTGATTCTTAAGTGGGTTTGATTATATTTCTACCCGATTGCGTAATTCATTATATAATTGCGTGTGCGGTGCACTAGCCATACTTTTTCAAAATGTTAGTGCTTAGCGGGTAATTTAATTTATCCAATTTTATGAGAACGCATACCGTTTGGGAATAGGAAGATAGTTTTGAAATACATCTTCTAATTTTATATCGAAGACATCTTTATAAGTTTATAACTATCTCAGTAATGCCCCGAAGTTTAATTGAACAAAAATAATCGTTCAACTGCATCAGGACTTGGTTGAACAAGATCCGATCTATACTGACACAGCATGACATAAATAGATAAAGGACATGGGTAAAATAGATTTGCTTAAAACCTTGTCATGGGTGGGCTCAGCCACTGCGGGCACAGTGCGGTGTCACATAATAAAAATACAAATAACAAGACGTAGTTTAGATTATAGGTAATTGGCACAAAAGATTTGATCTGAGTAATTAATCATATTTTGTACTTCATTTTCATTTCGTTTAAATGTCATATTTAAACCATTACTGAAGCGTTGGATATTCATAATAAAAAGGGAACACTGGTAATACATTAGTTAAATATCTACAAAACACAGCATACCCATAGATGAAGCCTGATCAACACGCAAAATCATATTTTAGCTGTCCTTTTCTTGATACTTGTCTCTTCCACAGACACACTAGTACGCGGTTAGAAAAGTTTATAATATGGTTTGTAGGCGAAAAAGAGTACTCAATCCTTGGAAATGGATAGATGGATTGGATGGATGGATCGGTCGGAGAAAGATGAACTAGGCATCTCCGTATCTTACTGGATTTATGAGTAGGTAATGAGGGTTTCTACCAGCAGATTTGAAGCAGATCTTTAACAACGAGCATGGCGCTTGCAGCTGTTATTAGTCGTTGAAGGTTGAACTTATCAGGCTTGGCAACATGTGAAAAATTACAGCTACTACTACGCGTGAAAGAGATAGAAAAAATAGATGATCAATTTGCAAGATTTTAAGACCTCGTGTATAATTTTAACACCCCATGTATGCTCGTTTTAATGATTATCCACACACTATCCATTTCCATCACTATAAAATATAATAAGGTACATAAAATCACAATACAATACTTATAATAATTACAGAAACATTTTCTCTAAGCGCACACCTGACGAGTGTTTCTGAATTAGTTTCCCTTCGGGATACACGCACTGTGCCAGCCGTACAGTGGCAAAATTCTGCAATAATTAATTATACTTCCAAATTTCCACAGTTTAATAAATATATGCATGTAATTATTCATATAAAATTTCATATATCACAGACTAGTTAAATATTTTTTGGTTTTCGACTTCCGACCATGAATTTCATTCACGCTAGATAATCCATTGAAGGGTATACATTGATTGTTCTGATGACAGGACAGGTGATAGACAGTCAAGGAATGCATTCCTGCTAGAAGGACATCTACACTAGGTGTTAATAAATCTAACCTTAACAATATATCATACGTCACATCCACAAATTTTAGTACTGAGCCGAATGTTTCAAGAGTAACAACATTTTGGTAACTGCATATGTATTTTGCAGACCTGTTGTACTGATACAACAGACATCTCTAATTTAGTGCTCACTTGTCACATACTTCAATGGTAGTAGGCAGAATGTCGGCGCGAGGCAAGTGGCGGCGCGGCTATCGAGCGACCGCGCGCGGGGCCTCCAGCGCGCTGAGCGCGATGCCCAGCTGGCCCAGGTAGTACGTGGACATCACCAGCACCTGCGGCACCACACACACCCGGGTCACTCCGCAGCTTTGCTTTGTCGATTGCAGTGTTTTTTTTAAACATCCTCATGCGAGGTGCGATATAATAGTGAAGATGATGGATGATAAGAATGGATAAAGGGTATTGTTTGAATTTTATACTTAGTTAAATATACGAAAATATGTAAATAAATTGTATTTAATACCTTAATCACGGTCCAGACTTGATAGTCGTTAAAAGTATGTGTAATTTTTTTGCATATTCCAAATTCCAACTAGCACAACTATTCTATAGATACTCCGTATTACCGGACGGATCATTAATTTCATAAGCAAAAACTTGTATTAATTGTCTCAAAAATAGTACTCATCCGTAACATTCGGTGGTGACGTGGTAGATAGGAAATGATCGGAACCTGTTTATAGGGCACGGGTCCCCCGAAGAGGCTGTAGCCGAGGATGGCGTCGGAGAGCAGGAAGAGCAGCGCGCCGGCGCGCTGGCGGCCGGGGCGCGCGGCGCCGCGCCACGCCATGGCGGCCAGCAGCGCGGCGTAGGCGGGCACGAGCCGCGCCAGCGCGCCCGGCGGCGCCAGCTGCCGCACGTACGCCGCCGCCGCCGCGAAGCACAGCGCGGCCAGCGCCGGCGCGCGCGGCGCCAGCCCGAACGCGCCGATGTACGCCACGTGCGCCGCCGCGAACGCCGCCATGCCCGCCACGAAGTGCTGCGGCCACTCCAGCAGCGCGTCGCCCGCCGCCGACAGCGCCAGCCCCGCCGCCACCAGCCGCGCGTACCGCCGTCTGACACACACGAACCACATGCCCACTCACATTTCACGTACATGAGTACTATACGTGTTATCGACCTTATATATCGACCTTATAACTTCGATGTCGATTTTTTCTTTATTCAACTTATCTGGAAGACATTACGAGGGTTTGAAAATTAAGCGGGCCATCTTCGGGAAACCTACCTTAATATTATCTCGTGCTTGAACGATGGATTTACTTTTTTCTATTATAAGTAATTAAGTAATGTTTGGTTGAATAAATAAAAAAAATCGTCAAAATGTACCTGTTTTTATTAGATTAGGCAGGGAAAAGTCAAACTATCCCAGCAACTAAGGCATCAATAGGAATAGGCATTAGCAAAATTTCAAGAAACTTACATATATATTTAAAGGTACCTACATGTCAGACGTTCAGCACGGCAACCAAAACGAAGAGTTGTAAGGTTCAGCCCAAATTCTTGTTTGGTGACGATGGCGGGCGTTCATTTCATAGTTTTTAACATCCAAAACAATTTAACTAAAAAAATTGCTAACTTTCTCTCGCCAAATGTCTATTAGCAATATAAATATAATCGGATTATGTCGATGTGATATAATATTTTACGGTGCCAGCAACTATGCATACCTACATATTACATAAACGAAAAAAATATTGCTTCAAATATTTTGTTGCATACCTAGAGTAAGTAGGTAGACAATAACAAAAGATCCAAGTCCATCAAGTGCCTTTAAACTTAAAAGTAATTATCATTCAAAATCCTCTTTTAGCTTAACCTTAAATTTTTTGCTGTATTAGATAATTTCAAGATATTTTTACGTAAGAATTTAAAGTATTCTATTAAAATTTCATAATATGTAGGTAGGTATGTACGAGTATAACTCCGAGGTCGTAGTTTAAGTCCACGTAAATTGCTAAAATTATTTTATATATTTGCGTAAATCCTATACGCTAATATGTTGAATATATTAATATGTCTATACATTTTGATCTAATTGAAGAAGCAAACGAGAATGCAGTTCATCTGATTGTAAGTGTTCACTGCCCCATGAACATCTGTAAGCAACTTCAAATAGAACATGGGTTCTATCTGTAGTCAATCAGAGATACCTTTTTTTTTCGAGGGGAAGGGGGAAACCTTCAAAAGGTACCCGACGCCGTGGGAGCGACGCAGGCTTATGTGGGATTTATACCGCACTAAAACCCCCCCGGTGGCCGTCCTCGGCGCTGAAAAGGCGGACTCCGGGATCTCGAAACGACTTCAACCGGAATCCTCCGAGCGCGCTGCCCTATCGGGCTCCTCTCAGATGGGCGGCTGGGCCCACCGCTCCGTCTAGTCTTTACGACGGTATGCGACCACACATACCGCCGTCCTTCCCGGGATTGCCTGACCGAACGGTTCGAGCTCCCACTCTAGCCGTCTGCAACCCCGGAAGCCCCTTTTAGTCGCCTCTTACGACAGGCAGGGGATACCGTAGCCCTATTCTGACCCCGAGGCTACAGGGACGAATCAAACATACCTACGTTGCTACTCCTGTGGACTAAGATGGCCGCCTCATTTAAGTGTACTACCGGCAACCACACCCTTTATCGTAACGCATGAAATGCTTCTCGCTAGAAATAGGTGTGACGGTGGTACTACCTCGGTCGAAATAAACTGGTTCTATAGGTACCACCTATAAAATATTGTCAAGACATTGTTCTTTCAATTCACGTCTCGATTTCTTTTCGAGGACAAAAGGGCAGCTTATCATACTAGCGAACATGCCGTGGCTGAACACCGAAGATGTCGCGGATGCGTGGCAGATACGTTTTCGTCGCGTTTTTTAGCGAGTTACAAAGTTACAAAATGGCGTGCAATCTGCTAATCGCGTGGCGATCTCGTTGCGTATCCGCAACGAATTCGCTGCGCATGCGCGGCGTAAGTATTCGTTGCGCGCTCGCTCTGCTTTGAAGAAGCTCGCAATCCGCTTGTGTGATAAGGCCCTGAGGGTTATAGAGAGTGATTAATTGAAGGATCAACTAATCTGTTCCCCACTAAATGTGGTAAACTTAGAAAGTGGTGAACAGAACTGAACCAAACGAATTGCATTTTTTTTAAACAATGTATAGTGATAAGTCAATGGTATATCTAAATAAATAAATAAAAACTTTTTAACAAAAAATATCTACCGACTTCCATGTCACAAAAAAGTAAAAAATAATTTAAATATATTTTGGTCTAGAACATACTCAGTACTTAGTACATAGTTCTGAAGTCGGTGCTCGACATATTTCGCTGGACGACGGTAACTACGTCCTATATGAGCACCGACTTCAGAACTATGTACTAAGTACTGAGTATGTTCTAGACCAAAATATATTTAAATTATTTTTTACTTTTTTGTGACATGGAAGTCGGTAGATATTTTTTGTTAAAAAGTTTTTATTTTACACTTTTTAGTGACTATATTTTTATGTTTGTATTTAAATAAAGCCTCTAAGTTTGCTTTGTGCATCTACATATTCACAAAAATTAAACATAAAACACTTTTACAATTCATACAAACAGGGCGCCCCCTCTGGAAGTACCCCTCCATCATCAGGGTTGAGGAGTTGAAGGTCAAATTTTTCATCTTATATTGTTGCTTAGTAATCTTATAACATATACGTTAGTACCAGGTGGCTAACTTCTATGGCTCAGGCTTGCAGTACCCTGCATCATCAGGGTTTAGGAGTTGAAGGTCAAAATTTTAATTTTGTGCCTCTGTTTGGTATTATTTTTACATACCCGTAAGCACCAAATTGCCAACTCCTATGGTTTAGAATTGAAGTACCCCTTCATCATCAGGGTCGAGGAGTTGAAGGTCAAAATTTTAATTTTGTGCCTCTGCTTAGTATTATTTTTACATAACCGTAAGCACCAAATTGCCAACTCCTATGGTTTAGGATTGAAGTACCCCTTCATCATCAGGGTTGAGGAGTTGAAGGTCAAATTTTTGATTTTATATTTTTGCTTAGTATTTTCTTTACATAACCGTAAAGCACCAAATTGCCAACTTCTATGGTTTAGGATTGAAGTACCCCTCCATCATCAGGGTTGAGGAGTTGAAGGTCAAATTTTTCATCTTATGTTTTTGCTCAGTAATCTTATAACATATACGTAAGCACCAAATGGCTTATTCCTATGGTTTTGGCTTTAAGTACCCCTGCATCATCAGGGTTGAGGAGTTGAAGGTCAAATTTTTGTCCCATGAATTTGCTTAACAATTTCATTATATATTCGCAAACATCAAACGACCAACTTTTATAGTTCAGGCTAGCAGTACCCCTGCATCATCAGGATTGAAGAGTTGAAGGTCAAATTTTTCATAGTAAATACCTACATAGTAATTTTATTTTATATTTTACTCAATTGGACTTCTCCAGCTAAGGTTCGGCCGACTATCACTAATTTTATTATTTTGCTCCAAAAAGTTGAAGATCCTATGATTAGAACCTTACCAAACTCTTATCAGACTACCCCTGGAGTACATCCTTTCTAATAAAAAAAGAATCATCAAAATCGGCTGGCGGGATATTGAGTTATTCATACATTTATCGCGTACATTGAAAATGCAAATTTAAGACTTATGCGTTTTTCTTATGGATGCCCTAGTCAAAAAAATACTAAAAAAAATGGGACCCTATGACACGCACTACCTTTCAAATAAAAAAAAAATCATCTAAATCGGTTCACCCAGTCCGGAGAAATGAGGTAACAAATATAAAAAAAAAAAAAAAAAAAAAAAAAAAATACAGACGAATTGATAACCTCCTCCTTTTTGGAAGTCGGTTAATAAACAGGCTTAGTACTGTATAAGTAACGAACTAACTGCGCGTGATCGTCGTACGCGCGCAGCAGCACGCAGAGCAGCAGGCACAGCACCGGCGCGCACTTGGCGGCCGCCCCCACCGCCGACGGGGACCCGCCGCCCACCGCGAAGTACACGCACACCGCCTTGAAGAACGGCACCAGCCGCCCGCCCGCACCCATGCGCTTCACCTGCACACACACACATACCGTCACTGTTTTACACAGTGTACCAGCAAATGCAATGGCAATTGCCGCCTATGGTCTCTGACTGGTTCATGCGTGGATAAGCATTAAGGATAATCATTCAGAATTCAATTCAGAAATCGGGATCATCTATTACATAGCCTTAACATTGGTCACAGACATTTGTTTTCAACGCTCTATATTCTATCGATACGATATTTATTTATTTGATACGCACAAACAGCTAGCGAAGAGATTACAACAAACTTATTATTGTTACGCATTAAACGCATGTGCGTAAACACAGGCGATAAGAGACACGCTTCAACTTGGTACACTTCGTAAATGTTTCCGTAACTTGCGACAACTTAACAGAACATAAAAACGCTTAACGAAGATGAATTGTTGTGGCTAAGAAGAAATACGTGTGATCCCTCCAGCGAGAGTCGAACCATG
The DNA here is from genome assembly GCA_949699795.1 of Spicauda simplicius. Taxonomy (NCBI): domain Eukaryota; kingdom Metazoa; phylum Arthropoda; class Insecta; order Lepidoptera; family Hesperiidae; genus Spicauda; species Spicauda simplicius. Next base: position 17,957,047 of record OX453076.1, read on the forward strand.
ACGAGATAGACTTCCTTTTCTACCATACTTGTCATGTACGCGCGTCCACTTCGACGAGCACATGTAGACCGGATGGAACTGCGATTTAAATTGCGCTTCCTGCGATTATGCCTCGCTGTTCAGGCTTATAATAGCATCGCAGATCCCTCCGATCGCATGAGGCCCTGCTTGCACGTCATATGTTTCGAAATAGACGTAAAACGCAAACGTTTTTGCACATAAATAGCATAAATTAATATAAAATGTAACTGTGGAAAAGGAAGAACCTATTCTTTCTTGCATAAGATAGTCGTCAGCTAATCCAATTTATTTAATAGCATGTTGTCTTTCTTATAACTGCGTTTCCTTTATAGATTTTCACTTAGGTATATGGTGTGTTCTTACGCACATTGTATAACGTGTAATTGCTACTGGTTGTAGCACATCTTCATTTTATTTCTAAAATTTAAATCCCACTTTCGCTTAAACTTTTTTTTTCCTCTTTCGTATGTAAAACGTAGAGCCCACTAAAGATCCATCATTTTACTTTTTTTAAAAAAAAGGTCCTTAAAATAATTATAGGAAAATGGAAAACAGATTTTATTATAAAGTACTACAGACGACGAACAACTGAAACAAACATCATCAAACGGTTTTCATTATTAACATCAATCTTATGACTATTTGACCCGGCGAACTACTTTCCGCGTTAAAGTCAGAACTCTAAAATTATTAGTTTTTCTAAACTATTTAAGATATAAAAACATTCCTCTTGAATCACTCAATTAAAAAAAAACTGCATTAAAATCCGTAGCGTAGTTTTAAAGATCTAAGCATACATAGGGACAGACAGCGTGAAGTGACTTTGTTTTATACTATGTATGTAGTGATCAGGCCTCGTCACCATTTTATATTCTCTTCACGACACCCCCAAGGTAACGCACCACAAATCCACACTTTTAAAAGCACAGTCCTGCGAAGAAAAAAATTGAATATCCGTGCACAAATTAATTCTAAAAACTAGTGACGCCAATCATATTATTCGTATCTTTTATTGTCTATATACATAAACTTTGTTGTTTCAACACGTATAATATATTTTTTGCTATTTCATTGACGATCAAAAGCGGAGATTCGATTCTCTCGAAGGCCAAATTTTATTGATTTTATGATAAATACTTTGTCGAGAACATGCACTTTGAAGCACTCTCATACATTCGTACTACTGAGCATGTTGATATATATAATACATCTACATATATCAACTTGAGTAGTTCAACATTTCAATATTCATTTATATTTTTTTCGACCAGTACAATTTCTCTTGTTTGTCTGATGTAAAATTGCGATCGTCGTCATTCCATTATTGCCCTCGCTGCGTGCTTCGGGTATGTTTTGAGAATGCCAATGTTTTAAGCCCGGTCTTCACTAAAGCGAGGATGCGCGGAGATGTTTGAAGCAAAATCGAGACGAGATGTTTTCTGCTAGGGTGTATCCATCGGAACTGTGTAGAGATGCGTACTGGCTTGACTGGAGCGGAGATGTATGCCAGCTAGGGCGAAGATGTGCGCAAGCTATAGGGGAATGCACCCTGTAGTCGGGGAGTAGAATATGCCTACGGTATCCGCTGCTGGTCGTAAGAGGCCAGTCGCCTCATGCGGGCTTCTAGGGTTATATAGGCTATAGCGGAATAGAGCTAGCTAGAAGGCGGGTTATACGACGTGGCAGGGGGGAAGAACTAGCGGCGCAGCTCACTTCACGCCGCTCGCTACTCGCAAGCTTACGCGACACAGCTCACTTCACCGGTGTGTGATACGTCTTTGCTGAGTGCTTTTTCTTTGCTCCGCTCGTCTCATCAGGCCCCTTTCCCACATCCTCCTTTCCCACAGGGCACATTCGGCACTTGCCCAGGACCCCGCAATCAGGGGTCCCCTAGTTCCTACTCAATTAAGTGTTGAGCGTTCAGAGAGGATCGTCGTTGGAAGTACAGATTCCGGTGTGATGACAAAAAAAGGTCGTGAAGCAAACGAAACGGTTCCTTCCGAACTAGGTCGATCGCGAACTACCCAAGCGTAAGTAGCAAACGATAACGCTTTCTTATAATCATTATGCCCAGGGCCAGTTATAGGTTACAGACGGCCCTGCGTTTCATCTCTGCTTTGATGGAGTCCGGGCATTAAGGCGTAGTCCAACAGATTGCCAAGTGCAGGTTTACACACCCTTGAGAACCTTTTGTGAGGAACGCACACTCAGTGTGAAATCTCACGTGTGCAGATTTCCTCGCGGTATTTCCTATCACCGTTTAAACAAGTGATAATTAATTTATAGTACACGCGTAACTTTTACGTATCACTACATAGTATAAAACAAAGTAGGTAGCTGTCTGTCCCTATATATTGTATATATTCTTAGATCTTTAAAACTACGCGACGGATTTTGATGCAGTTTTTTTAATAGATAAGAGTGATTCAAAAGGTAGGTTTATATGAATATTACATGTGTAATATAGAGGAGAAACACTTATAATTTCAGATGTTAGACTTTTAGGCGGACCGAAGTTCGCCGGGTCAACTAGTAGAATATAAAGTAGATACTGCGCCTGGATTGAAACCATGGCCCCCAGCTAGAGAGATCGAGTTTGTAACCACTATGTTATCACTGTTATAATATTTTGGTAATGATGGTTTACCCACTAAAATAAGATAAATTGAATTTAAATCGTCATAAGTGCATAGTTACTTCCGGTATCCGACTATTTATTTTAAGTACTTAAACATTATTTTTATATCTTTTTTTACTTTCAATTATTTCAATGTAATTTGGTGAAAAAAAAAACATCTAAGCATATAAGTCCATAACAATGTACGCACGTAAGTATAATAAAGACATACCTACTTTTTTATTAGTGCCTCTGTCTACTTAATATTATTAAGCAGTTTAAATAACATGTTTGTTTTTTTATTGTCTTCCAAACAAATAATCATACTTATCATGCAACAACTTATAAACATGTTTCGAATTAACCGGCACTACAGGTATCTAAATAAATAGGTAAGATAATTACAAAGTTCATGATCGCTCTAACTCGACAATAATTAAACTTTTAGTATTATAAGAAACTAACACATAGAAAGAAACATCAATGTACTTAAGCGATTAAAAAAGAAAGAATGCACGTAACACTTAATTTAATAGAATTTATTTGTATTAGTGTAGGTCTATAAGATCTACACTTAGAATAAAAATATTAGTAACAAAATGTAAACAAACTAAATAAAGAGTTATACACCGCGTATCGCAATATTAAAAGGGTATAGTTAACATTAATACAAAATTGATTAATTACAGTTGTGTTTCCAAACAGATGTCCCAGAATAACACTGTGGAATTATTGGATTCGCGTCGAATAACTGATTTTATTAAAAATATTTCTTACCAAATCCGATGCCGATATCATAGCGCAAATTAAACTGTCATAATCCTTTAGAAACTGCGCTTCAAGTGCGCACAAACCGCACGCAAGCCGATATCAAGTTATTAACAAAGACAAAAACAAAGACCCCCTGTCCTCTCTCGCAACCGTCCGGTTACGGGAAATAAAATGTTTATTTTGATCCTTGATGAAAAACGTAATAACAACCTTGATCAATAATATCGTCACTATTTTGTGCTATTCTATATATGTCTAGCAGTACTCTAAAATCTGGATGGATTATAATAGTCGTTCAGAAACAAGATGTTAATTTCTTTAATAACAATAAATATTTCGCCATAAGTAAATCTCAATTTATATTGTCAGTTATTTGAAAAGCTTTAAAAGTAAAATTATATCCAATGTAATTTAACTTAATTTAGTGAATATTTCTAAAGCTCCTTTCATACTTTTCAAGTTCATGATGGACTAAATAGAAAATGAATTTGCTTAGTGAAAAGCGAAATATGCCAATTCGAGGTTATTAAATTAAATTAAGCGGTAAACACTACCCGTGTTTACAGCATAATTGACATATAAGTGGTTGAAATAATGATACTAAACTATGATTCTGCGAGCATTAGATCCGCCTGCCTTATCGTTTGGCCTAACTTTAAAAAAACGGTAAACGGGTTAAATGCTCATTCAACATTCGGCTCGATGATTTTTAATTCGCTCATGTGGGCAGTGTGGCCTCCCCACGTGAGCGAAGTGGTTTTGTGGTACGAGTCAAAGGCAAAATCCAATTGCTAGTGTGTAACTTGTGCCTAAAGCTAGACGAAAACGAATAACTTTTGGAAAATTTCGTCGAACGGCTTGATGATTCACAAGTATGCATGTGTGAGGGTGGCATATATTTCCGATAGGATAACAGAAAAGCTTAGAAGGAAAAAAATATTGCTTTGCACATTGTCATTTCCGATAGGTACTTTGTTTTTCTATATTGATGACTTTATTAATTATCTAAAGAAACGCATTCCGTCCTATAGTATATTCTGGTAACTTTGCAAAATGACACGTCTCTGTTTGCCCTATGTCACATGTCATGTCAAATTGTCAATACTGTCAACGTCATTCGTATTGCTGGCTGTTAATTGAGATTTATATTTTCATGCAGCTGTGAATTTAGCTGATTTTCATAATTGAAGCAAACTTAAAATGCCGAAGAAAAAAACTGGACAGCGTAAAAAAGCAGAGAAGCAAAAGCAGCGGCAAAAGGAGATACGAAACGCCAGGGAAAATGTAGACCTAGCGCAGCACCCCTGCAATCTTCCCATGGAATGTGACAAGTGTCAAAAGTAAGAAATTTGTTTTAATCCAGTAGTGCACGTAATATAAGACTGAATTATTGATGAACTAAGAGTGTGAATTATTCGGTACGCAGGAAACAGAAGAGCCGCGCGTTTTGCTACTTCTGCTCGGCGCTGCAGCGGCTGCCGGCGTGCGCGCACTGCGGCAAGGTGAAGTGCATGCTGAAGGCGGGCGACTGCGTGGTGCGCCACCCCGGCGTCTACACCACGGGCCTCGGAATGGTGGTACGTATTTAAATTTATAAGTTAAGTATAAAATAACCTACATATTTATTCAGGTCATAAACTATCTGTGCTAAATATCCATTCAACAAAAAAGCTTATTGTCATATATCATAATTATAATATTAATAAGATAGTAACATAAGACATACATTCACTGAATTTATTTTTATTTTGATTTTCGACATAATTAAATATAAAAGATTCAATTTCTAGTTTGTTCCTTCTTAGTATATGTATTAGTATATCTTCTATGTAGTCCCTCTAGGGTAAAAGCCTCCTCCGTTAGAAACCATTGTTTGCGGTTTTTTGCAGTAATTGCCCATTCATCTCCTGCTACATTCTTAATGTCATCCAGCCATCTTTTTCTTTGACAACCTATGCTCCCTTTGCCTGTTGGACCTTTCCACTCCACTTTGTTGCTTGCTGTGTCCATCTTTTGTCAGTGTATCTAGCTATGTGACCTGCACATTTCCATTTTTGTTTCATACTATACTGGAGTGCATCAATTATATTGGTTTTCTTACGGATGTCTTTATTTTTTGTTTTATGAATTCTCCTCAATTTTAAGATGCTTCTCTCCATGGTGTGTTGGCTGGACAAAATCTTGTTCAATTCACTGAATAAGAGCAATAACATTTTATTACTATAAAGCATGAATAATGATTTTTCAAATAGAATCAAATAATTTATATGTGATGTGTTATGTTACTTACTTACACACAAGTCACTGTGTATGAGTCTATAAATTCCACTTTACTGTTAAAATCATGTCAATTGTTATTACCGCTTACATATTACTTTTAACCTGCATTAAAAAAATAAAAAATACTTATGGAGCAAAGTACAAAAAGGGAAATAAAGTCTATTAATATTGTTATTGTATGTATTGTTGTGATGTATGTATTGTATATATTTTTATGTATTTTGTTTGTAATTTTTCATTTCAGGGTGCTATCTGTGACTTCTGCGAGGCATGGGTGTGTCACGGCCGCAAGTGCCTTACTACGCATGCTTGCACCTGCCCATTGGCTGATGCTGTTTGTCTGGAGTGTGAAAGAGGTGCTTAATTCATGGTTTAAATATATTCACAATATAACAAGCATAATGCAACAGGCAGTTAAAATAAATTTTATTCCATGAATCACTCAAAATATGTAATTTGGTTTTCAATCATGTGCAGGTGTTTGGGAACATGGAGGCCGCGTATTCCGTTGCAGCTTCTGCCAGGGTTTCCTCTGTGAAGATGATCAGTTTGAACATCAAGCCTCGTGTCAAGTACTAGAGTCAGAAACATACAAGTGTAAGTACCTTATACCACAATACCATATTACTTACACACTGGAATAGAAAGATTGCTTTATTTGCAAATCATAAATTCTAAATCTACTTAGTGGTTTTAAATTTTTTTATCCTTTAACCTTATGAAATTCCTTTAATAATGATGAATAAGTTTCTAGTCAGAAATATTGATATTTGTACCATAGGTCTGAAATGCCTTATCCACACATGACATGTGACATATAGAATATGTCAAATTAATGCTTAAAAATAAAAGCTTTTTAATATCAAAATAATTTTATGAATATTTTTCTGCTTTATGCATGAAGTTGATTAATGTACATAAAGCCTGAATGAAATTTACGAAGTCATCTATGAAAAAGACAAAATACCATCTGAACAGTAAACTCATCATAAATTATTATTCAACCATGTTGGTATCCTTGCTCTACTTATTTTTGTTTATAGTAGTGTTTATAGTTCCAGTAACATAATGTAAGTCTTATGGTATGTGTCATTAACATTACTAAAAACATTATTAAAATATGTTACCAATTGTAATGTATCAATGTAATGGATCCGGGAGGTATTCAATCGTCTTGAGAATTGCTTGGGTAAAAAGGTTATCACTTGAGATCCATAAATCTTAGCCCATTGTTCTTAGATCGACCTAGCTGTAATATATTTGAGACCTGGAAAGTAGGTCATCCCAATACAGCATTTAAGTAATACACAAGTGTGTAATGGCAAGATATGTGACGTATTGCAGGTCAGTCGTGCAACCGGCTGGGGCAGTACTCGTGCCTGCGCTGCAAGACGTGCTTCTGCGAGGAGCACGTGCGGCGGCGCGGCGGGCGCGCGCGCGCGGCGCCGCCCTGCCCGCGCTGCGGCTACCCCGTGCACGTCACCGCCGACCTCAGCATGTCCAGTCAGTACACTCCACACGACCTAGCTAACTTCTTCCATGTCGTTTACTGTGTGATATGCACATGTCGTGGAGGACATGTCACACAATGTATAACTTAAAATCAGTGATTCTAAAATATGTTAAAGCCTTCCTTGCGTCATTTTTTATTTTGTGAAATTTTGCAAACTGCATCGCCAAGTTTCACTAAGCAGACGAATTCACAAGGACAAATGTATGTGAATGTAAATCAATAATGTTCTTGAATGAAAATGATTACCATATAATTTTTCCGCCAGCGCGTTCTCACCGCTACGGGCGGCAGGGCGCGGCGCCCGCCGACGACGACGAGGGCGGCTACGGCGGCGGATATGGCGGTTACAGTCAAGGAGGTAAATCATTTCTCTTTAAATTTGTTTTGTGTATCTTTATAATCCTCATCCTCGGTTAATACTTTTTGTATAACATTAAAGAAAAAAACCGCAGTGTACCTTTCATACAGAACAAGGGTTCTACCTAAAGTCGAATCACAGATTGACTATGTTGTTGCTACTTTCATAGATTAAGATGTTCCCGTATATGAAAGAACTATATAGGTACACAGGTACATCGTATTGATGGTACATTCCAGGTCAATTTAACTCGTTCTAATATCTTTCAAATATTTAGTTTAAATATAGATCTGTATACTTACTTACCATAATAAATATGTTGAACATTGAGTTTTGAAAGTGATATTCTGTGCTATTATGAAATTCTGTTGAATACTGACAAGCGATAACTGGTTTGTGAAACCCTAAAATTATAGCAAATTAAGTGTCTCTTAAAAACTACATTGGTACACGCAGGGTCTTGATAGTAACTTGTCAAAAGTCATCAATATTACTGCTTTTGAAATGACGTGCTATAAAACAGACTTTTGTTTAGGAGATGATGGTGGCGCAGAAGGCGGTGACTACTCGTACTCAGAATCTGACGACGACGACGAAGACGACGACGAGGACGAAGAATCCGACGAAGAGTCCGACGAGCCGGCGACGCCCGCCGCGCCCGCCGCATCTGCTGCGTCCGACACTTAAATTGCTAATTCCTTTGCTTTTGTGCAAATTAAAAATTGAGCATTTTCTGTTTGATGAATATATACCGTTCTTAAACACATATTTAAATTTATACCCTGTCCTAAACGCTATTTAATATACACAAACAAGAAAACAATTGGGCTAAAGAATGAACTATGGCAACAATAACATAGTTATATATTAAATTTAATACCTAATAAACTTATTGGGCTAAGAAAACTAGAGACTTTTAGGCGTGAGAAGTTGTGTTGAAGAACTGATCAGCTATGAGCATCAATATAGAAATACCCTATCGACAGTTGTTTGTTTTGCGATAATATTGATTTAGGTTTATTAACAATATAACAAAATATTGCTAATATAGCAGTGTTGTGAAGCGATATTATTTACCGAACCCCTCCTTGAGACTGCCCGGGTAAAGAGGAGACTCTCGAGACTTTAGACCATTTTCAAGAATATTGTTAATTTTATCACTGCACTGACCTTACCATTGATTGACCATTACTTCATACTCAGTATGAAGATATTCCTTATTAAATATTAATTACTGATAATACCACCGATACTATTACAGAATATATAACTATCGATAGTATCGATACTATTGACACTATCGAGAGCACAGCGACTATCAAAGTTAAATACTATCGATAGTATCGATACTATTGCACATTATCAATAGTATCACCATGATGTATACTATCGATAGTATTATACCTAAGTAATACTATCGATAGTCCTATCGATATTTTCACAATTGCCACACTATCGATAGAATATCGATAGTCGCCTATCGAGCGGCATCACTATTTACGCTACTCTTTGGGTGCGTTCCATTAGAAGTTCACAAAGTCCACGCTCACGACCGCAGTTTTTCCCGTTCCACTAGCTTGTGAGCTTTACGGACGTATTCTCTACTAGAACGATCACTTCGACCCATCTTGTTAGATGGGTCGTCGTGAGCGTCGCGTGGGCGTAAGTCATGACGTCATGAGTGACGTTTTCGCCCCGACCACAACGACCGCGGTCGTCTTGTGGAACGACGTTTTGGGCGTTTATGGCGTTGTGAGCGCCATCCGGAACGCACCCTTTGGTCCTGGTAACGCGTGAACGCACGATTGAAACATGTCATTTTGCTCTTTGGTTGCATCAAAAGAGTAAATACATGAAATTGCATCGCATAAAAAGGTCTCGTGGGCATGGCGCACTACACTTTTTATATATGCTTAGATAATCTATATTCTCTTGTTAGTCCTATATATTCAATAAATGAAATTAGCAAATATTTTTCAGTCAAAACGTAGATTTTGTGTAATGCCCAGCTAAGTTAGGCAGCTCAAGCCAAAGAGTAAATAACCTCAAGCTTTGAAGACTTTTATAGCCGAGAATGAATTTTCGCTTTTGACAGAAAGTCTATAACTTATGAATTAGAATGTTGAAAACATTCAAAATATTTAAAAAACTCATTCAAATTCAAACTAATAAAGCAGTGCCTCAAAAATGTAATTTAAATCAAATTTGGCAATTACTCTGTAACAATATAACATTAGTATCATCCATCGAGTATAACACTGGTAGAGCATAAACATTATTGGTAGTCTGTAGTACAGAGTATAAATCTTTAACCAAAGAGTATTGATATGTTGAGAAACTTCAATGCAAACATTATGTCAAGTCAAGTGAGTGACCAGAGTGACAGCGACAGCTACGCTACGCAGTAATTACAATAATTATTAGTCAATTACAACCAGTGATGTTAATCTAAAACGAAAATATTGGTGTTCATTTTTATATATTTTTTACTAGTGTCGTAATTCTTAATGATAAGTATCGTATTAGCTTTAGAGATAAGTGAATTCCGTCCCGTCGGAGTGCGCGGTACAGACGATGGTGTCGCAGGGCGGTCGGTGAAAGTGCGACCATGATCGGTAGCGAGTGGGCGAGCGAGCAGCACGGCGCCAGGATGGGCGAGGGCCTGCAGCCGCTCGAGTTCACGGAGTGCCTGGCGGACAGCCCGCACTTCCGCGACAACCTGCAGCGCCACGAGAAGGAGCTGGAGCGCACCAGCCAGCAGATCAAACGACTCATCAAGGAGGTCAAGGACGTCGTTCACGCTGCTAAACGTAAGCGTTCCTATTGCATTCCCATTGCAATCGGACAATGTTTTGTATTTAAGTAATGTAGAGAATGCTCGTTTTATTCCTTGTTACACACATAAAGTCACTAATATACTGTTCACGTTATCATTGTCGTTAGTTTCCAACTGTGGGGAATAAATATTTACTTTAAATAGATAGGGCATAGCATCCATCTATTGGTGTGTTGTAAAAACTGTGGCACACTGATGTACTTGACATTGAGGAGCCGCTTGCTGCCTATTGTTTACGCAACTCGCCCACTTCTGATAAGAATTTCATTCAATTGGACCATTGTTGAGATGTTTCACACAAGTTGGTGCACTGCCTCTCATATGGTCAATTACAAGCACACAATGAGTTTGACACTGTATGACCTTGTGGCCTATTGTAACATCTTTTTATTGAATTGTTTGTTGCTACATCCAGGTTCTCAACTGTTCACAACACTTGAAAGGTAATATTGTAAGCAATGTATAAATATTTAGAATAAAATATATACATATTAAAGGAAACTTGTTGTTATTGCTACTGGGCCGTTACTTGTCTTTCTATAGTTGTTTTACTTAGCACAGGCCTCACTTCATGTCATGAGTCATATTTACTGTTTTATTGATGAGGAGTATATTTGTTTGTTGTTACTTTTTGAATTAACTAATAACTAAATACAATATATTGAATATCCCAATCATCATTCATTAATGTCTTGTGTCATTTTTAGATTTCTAACATTTCCTTTTTAGTAATTTGTTTAGTTTTAATATGTGGACATTGTCTTGAGTTACATTTGAAATGTGCTTATTGAGCCACAAGGATGAGTCATGGTGAGTTCTCCAGACCATAAACGACACCAACGCAAAATACAAATGTGTAATAAATAAAAGTGGCTCACTAGTTGTGCCTTATCAGTCTGTCCACATTACAATGCATCGGGAACATGTGTGCTATCTGTATCTGCCATTTGTACAATACAAGTTAATTATGCTCTAAATTGGAGCTATGTGAGCATTAGTCATTTTGTGATGTTTAAAAAATATATATTTCTTAATATACATGCATAGACAGATAAAATACTTTGGCATAGTACTGTGAAACTAAAGATATAGGTACTGATATTGAAAAGTCACAAACAGTAAATAAAGTTAAACATGCACTTCCACTCATATTTAACTACTTAATTCAAGAAGGAATAGAATACAACCCTAACCTCGACTTAATTAAACTTTATGCTATTGCACCTTAATTGACTATCTAATATTTTAAGCTTATGCCTCTAAAAGAGAAACAATTGGTCCACTGCACTACATTCACATAAACTTCATGAATAAATCTCCTCCGTAGATGTCTTCTTAGCTGAGTGCATCAAGAAAAGGGCAATGTTTTTGAGCATATGTATGTATGCATGTCCATTTCTGTGGCTTGCATCAAATTCCCAAATGTCCTGACATGTTGTGATATGTGATATATCATTGGAATCGACTTAGTTTCCACAGTAACAAAGGATAAATAACTTTCAAGTATGGCACCAAGCAATTGGGAGTTTATATTAGTCAATATTAGTAAACTAATGTGTTCAGTTACCGGTTTACAATGCTTTGACTGAAAAGACATACCTTAGTTTAAGCCACCTTTTAAAAGTAACTCAATGTAAAAGTTAGGTCTTAAAATAGGTAGAAATAAAATAGATTTCCAGTCTCTCAAATATAAGTTCATACCCCGTCCTCCTGAATTGTGCCGCAAGCTGGAACATGGCACAGTCGGGTCACATCTGACCAGCCAGGACAGTGGTCAATATGCAATACATTTAAGTAGTCTTGTGTGCAGTTACACGGGGAATTTTATTTAATAAAAAAATAATTTCAGTTTACAAGATTGTAAGTGAAAAAAAATTAACAATATTGTTATCACTTCACAAAATGTAGCTTATTATGCCTTACAATAAGTCATTTCTGTTGTAATATATTATTTACATTATTGTAGTAATTGTTTATTGCTTCTCAGTTATTTTTTTAAGTTATTGCTTTTTGTTTGACGACCCGCATGGCGCAGCGGTTACTATACCGGTCTGACGCGCAATGGGTCCTTGGTTCGATTCCCGGGCAGACAGGTATCTGAATGATGAGTTTAGATTCCTGTTCTGGGTCTGGGTGTTTGTATATTCGTCTTGTGTGTCCATGGTACCCATGACACAGGAGAAAATCCTACTGTGGGGCTATGAGTGTAGAAAGCGTGTGTAAAGCGTGTGTTTTATAACATAATATTTTTTATTTATTATGATTTAATCTTATGTGACAAGTAGGTACAAAGTTACAAAGTAAACGTAAAATAAAATACGACTAACAAGGATATATGCGTCTTTCCCTGCGTCGGTCACATTTACCATGGTAATGAGTATTATATGTTTTAATATAGGTCATAAACTATGTATATGCCAAGTTGCAGCAAAATCCGAAGCTTTATTGTGTGAAGGAGTAGGATTCATTCATTCTTACAAACACTCAAATTTATAATGTTGATAAGATCGTTTTATGCCAGTTCCGTGGAGTTCATGCGATATCAATTGGTAATATTAATTTGAACATCATAATTGGTAACAGTGCGCACACATCGCGTATCGGAATGCGCCGCTGATAACCACGCCTGATAAGTGATAGCTACAGAGCTGCAAAGGACTAAATGAGTAGTGCGGTGGGCGCGCAGGTGAAGGGATTGTGTAAAAATCGTAACGTTATGTCACGATCACACAAACGCTCCAATGACGGATTTACTGTGCGTTGTTTGTTCAGTTTAATGCGCCAATAGCATTGTCGTTGCGAAGGCCGCGGTCTTGTCAATATCATTTACTTGTATTTGTAATTCTCTTCTTGGTACTAAATATGTCTATAAACAACATGTTCTAGGAATGAATAAAGTCAATGCAAAAGTACGCAAACGTACCATACATGTATAGAAATAAATACAAATCTTTGTGTAATTTCTCTGATTTACAGAAATTTCGTATTAATTTTCTAATAATCTCAACATTGGAGGATTAGAGGAGTATGGACGATCTATCTTATTTAAGTTGAAGCACAGAAGAAAGCAGTTTCTTCGTCAGATAGTTCGGTGTCGTGCAGATAAGGCGTAAAGAAAAAATCTACTAAGATGTTAGATTCATACTTTACTTTAGACAGAGTGAAATGCGTGCATGTATACCGGTATACCGGATTCTGTATAATTCTACAAAATCCGATTAGGCCTAAACAATACTAATTATTAACAATGCGATTCATTTCATAATTATAATGGTATTACTTGAGAATCCTAAGGCCGGATTTTGTACCTCTAGGTCTTTCTGTTCACCGAACGGGACCAGGTTCAATTAAACGTACAGTTTATTTCTATGGCTGCACCCGACGTGCAGTTGCTCGTGAACATTCTCTTATAATCTACCTGTTCTGTTATAATCTATATTATAGGTATATCCTGATTGTAATAATATTTTTAATTGGTCCTTATTACAATTATCTCTGATTGGTATCTGATATAAATAATTTAAGGATTATGAAATCATTCGTAGTTCGAATCCGACGGCCCCACCGCCATACTTGACCGATATATCGCTGCCAGATGACAACAGTGGTTAACTCTGCTGCTTTGGTCTGAAGGGTGTGTAGAAACTGAGAGACATATATTTAATTATTCATCATTTATTTATTTATTTATTATTTATTTGCGCTGGGCTTAATGTAAACCACACATACATAAAAAGTACCACCATGCCATGTAAAACTCGACCATAAACCCTCACCACAGTCAGTTTCCAGATATATAGGTATATGTGTGCAGAACAGTAGCAACAAATTTGTCTCCGACCTCAAGTAGAACTCTTTTTCGGGTTGGTTACAGATATCCCTGGACCGCATGGTGCATGCATCTTTGCTACGTCTATAAAATAAATTGTTATGAAAACTGAAAACCAGTCTGTTAAAACCAAATATAAACAAAACAAAATGTTTATTTTTCAATCATTTCATTTAACCGGGAGATGTTCAACTTCGACCGTTCTCTAATAATCTGTCAAGCAGTTTACCAATAAAACGTGCTTAAGAAGTGAACATACATACGCACGAAAAACACTATCCTCCTTCTGACGCAGTCGGGTAAAAACGGAACATGCAACATAGTTGTGATGTCAGTAACACGGTGCGTTCCCCGCAGGGCTGGGCGCGGCGCAGCTGGCGCTGGCGGCCAGCATGGAGCAGTTCGAGTTCGCGTGCATCGGCGCGTCCATGACGGAGGACGAGCGCGTCATCGGCCGCTCGCTGCAGCACTTCGCGCACCTCATCCGCACCATCGAGGACGAGCGCGACCGCATGGTCAGTCACACACACATTGTTATTACCACCCCACCTATGTGTGGCGGGAAGCAGTTCCTGCGTTTCGGTGAGAGGGTATGGTTGCAGGCTTACTGTTATAAGATGCGAGTAGCAACCTCAAAGCATTTTCAGATAAAACCCCTGTTCTATATGATGTTGCTTACCTAAAGATGCAAGAGCGGCAGTGACCACTTACCACCAGGTGCACTGCTGGTTCGATTGCTTCTTTAATCTGATAAAATAAATCATCCATCAGCCATTATCCTGCCTGGATGTGGATTTCTCTTTAATGGCGCTACTTTAACTTATCCTGCGCTTTAGAAGGCATTCTTAAATCAGATTCAGAAATCCAGTGGTTATTCGCTGTTTCTTCAAATCATCGGTCCATATGGTAGGGAGGGCGACCTGTGATTATTTTGCCTTAACATCGTTTCACAAACATGGAAGTGTTAGAACACGTCTGTTTCCAGTAGGCACCACTGTCCTACCTTTGTTCACATGATGATAACAGTTTTAAGCGCTGCTGTGTTTCGCTGATTCCTGAATTTGTGACAGGGAGCACAAACTTATATTAAGAACTTCAATTTTATTTGAGGTTAATAAATAGATGTACGATTGTCAACGGCAGCAGCATGGCGGCAGTTTCAACTTACTACCATGTGGACGAATTGTTGGTTTTCTACTTTATAAAGATTACTGGAGGGTGTATGCTTTTACTCCAGTGCAGCACCAGTTGCAGCGTGGTCTTGAACATTCGTTGCAATTTGTTAAATTTTGATACTTGCTAGAAACTTTTGGTTTGGGCTAAAACTTCGGCCCATTTTGCGGCGAAGCTGAAGGTTTTGCTGGAGGTGGGTTTTTTAAACGCGGTCGGACACTAACGTCCAATACCTACTTATTCGGTCACTGAAACATGCTGTACATGTATAATAATAAGTTCTAGAAGTAAATATCAGTCGCCTTGATTTTACCAGTGAAGCACGAATACGATAGAATTACATGTACAGGTGCACTAGGCTTATCATTAATAAAAATTAATAAAGGCTTTATTTGTACTTAAACTGGTTACCGATAGCACAGCGAGTGGACGTTGTCTGTGACCGTCGCCGTGACGTAACACTGATCATTGCATTCATTGCGCAAGTGGTTGCCGAGTGGCCATAAGTAAACCTAATTGAATGTACCCAGCTGCACGCTGCACTTGCCGCCTTATCGCCTTCGCTTTCACTTCCTACTGGCCGTCTGCGACCTGCCTCGGATGTCCGACGTTTAATATCACATCAGTTATGATATTACTTGAGATATTTGCTAAAATTCATAGTAGCGAGCCTAGTGCAGTCGTGCGACACGGTTGTGCACCTATTTAATTAGTGGGCGAGCGCGCGGCCTCCGCTTCACTTGACAATGCAACCGCACGGGGCGTACGTCATCATGATTTACTGTGTTAGTCATGACTCGCCTCTTGTTGTTCATGTGTCTTTATTGTCATCACCAAAAAGGTGGCACATTTTATGATTTTGTTTTATTATGTTAGTTCTGGAAGTTTTCAGATCAGATGACTGTAGGTATAGCATTACAGAATATTTTGAAGTTGAAGTCACTGCGGTTGCCTCTTTACATTCTGAGAGATGTACAACATTTTAATGTAGCTCACATAATAATATGGTATTCTCGCGGCTTCGCCCACTTCGGGCACGGCTACTACTGTAATGTGTATCCAATGTGTTAATCTAGGTCCTGGGTTCCTATCCGGGGGGTAATTATCCCCGCTGGGGTAAATCAGCAGCAGGAAAATATTACAGATCATGCAACATAACTAAAGACGCGCTTTAATTGAAACTAAACTTAAAATTAGAAATAAACCTTCAGACTGAGCCAACATTCACTAGTTATTTTTATGGTAGAATAGTTTCACTAGTAGTCAAAATAACTGACTACAATTAATCCATCGATTATACTTCTTAATACGTTTAGATTGTATGGGCGTTGTAAAATTCATGATTAACCGCGGCTCCGTCCGCTTTGGTCATTTATCACGATAAATAGTATCGTATGTGTTGATTCAGGCCATAAACTATATGTCAGTAGTTTTTACGTGAAAGAGTTACTAACGCATACATATCTTACACTTCCCATACATATCTCCTCAAACTTTCGCTTCTATAATATCAGTATGATTGACATGTTTTGTGAGGTTTGTTTAATAATATTTTAAAGGCGGGGTAAATTCAGTTACCTTCATAGATCACAGGGGTAACAATATTGGAAAGGTTAGGAACTACTGAACTAGGTCATAAACTACCTGTGTGCCAAAAATCACCGCAATCCGACAGGTTGTTTTTGTGTCACAGTGTAACACATACATACATCCTCACAAACTTTCGCATTAATAATATTAAATAAACAAGATTAGGATTATTGGATTAACAGAATGTCCAAGCAGCCGTGATATAAATGCATGACAAACTGAACCACCATTGTAGTAACTTACAGTTACCTTTTAGATGTAGCTAAACGTGAACATTCCGACACAGTTGAATCTGTAAAGTTCACATTTACAACACGTAATATTTCACCGCCGACCGGCGAGGGCTGCCGCGGCCTTCGCGCACGCACCGACACCACGACCACTTTTACTCACGCCGTCGCTTGCATGCTAACCAGTAACACCGAGATAACACCTTGCGAACGGGATTACTTCACTTTTTCGTGGCCTCCGTCTAAGATAACATTCGAAGGGAAATTGATTAAATAAACTGTTTGTACATAAAAATTTTGCTGCTTGCGTTAAAAATAGAAAATGTGAAGCTACAATTTTTAGCAATTTATTTAAATGGATGGTTTCGAGTTTGTTTACTTTAAACGCCTACGACCGTTGAAAGGCCTATTAATCTCAGCGAAGATACAAATATTAAAGACTAGCAGAACCTGCGACTTCGTTCGCGCGAACCATAAGCCATCTATTTCACTTTTAAGATCCATTGTTGGACATCCAGTTTCCCCGTTTATTTAATAGACAACAATAATATTGAACACCAAAACCACACGCAGAACACCAAAACGCAGAGTGACCGTAGTGACCGAAGTGCCCAGAGTGACCTAATGACGGGATTGCCCAGAGTGAGCGGAATACCTAAGTTCCCGGAGTGACCCGTGTGACCAGAGTGCCCGGAGTGCCCAGAGTGACCGGATTTCCCGGAGCGACCGAATTGCACAGATTGCCCGGAGGGACCGGAGTGTTCGGAGTGCCCAGAGTGCCCGAAGTGACCGGATTGCTCGGAGTGACCGGAGTGCTCGGAGTGCCCAGAGTGCCCGAAGTGACCGGATTGCCCGGAGTGACCGGAGTGCTCGGAGTGCCCAGAGTGCCCGAAGTGACCGGATTGCTCGGAGTGACCGGAGTGCTCAGAGTGCCCGAAGTGACCGGATTGCCCGGAGTGACCGGAGTGCTTGGAGTGCCCAGAGTGCCCGAAGTGACCGGATTGCTCGGAGTGACCGGAGTGCTCGGAGTGCCCAGAGTGCCCGAAGTGACCGGATTGCCCGGAGTGACCGAATTGCCCAGAGTGACCAGATTGCCCGGAGTGACCGGATTTCCGGAGCGACCGAATTGCCCAGATTGCCCGGAGTGACCGGAGTGCTCGGAGTGCCCAGAGTGCCCTTAAGTGACTGAAGTGCTCGGAGTGCCCAGTGTGATCGGATTCCCCGGAGTGACCGGATTCCCCGGAGTGACCGGATTGCCCGGAGTGACCTTATTGCCCGGAGTGACCGAATTGCCCAGAGTGCTCAGATTGCCCGGAGTGACCGGATTGCCTAGAGTGCTCAGATTGCCCAGAGTGACCGAATTTCCCAGAGTGCTTAGATTGCCCGGAGTGACCGGATTGCCCAGAGTGCTCAGCTTGCCCGGAGTGACCAGATTGCCCGAAGTGACCGGATTGCCCAGAGAGACCGAATTGCCCGGAGTGACCAGATTGCCCGGAGTGACCGAATTGCCCGGAGTGACCGAATTGCCCAGAGTGCTCCGATTGCCCGGAGTGACCAGATTGCCCGGAGTTACCGGATTGCCCGGAGTGACCGTATTGCCCAGAGCGACCTAATTGCCCAGAGTGCTCAGATTGCCCGGAGTGACCTTATTGCCCGGAGTGACCGAATTGCCCGGAGTGACCGAATTGCCCAGAGTGCTCAGATTGCCCGGAGTGACCAGATTGCCCGGAGTGACTGAATTGCCCAGAGTGCTCAGATTGCCCGGAGTGACCAGATTGCCCGGAGTGACCGAATTGCCCGGAGTGACCGAATTGCCCAGAGTGCTCCGATTGCCCGGAGTGACCAGATTGCCCGGAGTGACCGGATTGCCCGGAGTGACCGGATTGCCCGGAGTGACCGTATTGCCCAGAGTGACCGAATTGCCCAGAGTGTTCAGATTGCCCGGAGTGACCGAATTGCCCGGAGTGACCGAATTGCCCAGAGTGCTCAGATTGCCCGGAGTGACCAGATTGCCCGGAGTGACTGAATTGCCCAGAGTGCTCAGATTGCCCGGAGTGACCAGATTGCCCGGAGTGACCGAATTGCCCGGAGTGACCGAATTGCCCAGAGTGCTCCGATTGCCCGGAGTGACCAGATTGCCCGGAGTGACCGGATTACCCGGAGTGACCGTATTGCCCAGAGTGACCGAATTGCCCAGAGTGTTCAGATTGCCCGGAGTGACCGAATTGCCCGGAGTGACCGAATTGCCCGGAGTGACCGAATTGCCCAGAGTGCTCAGATTGCCCGGAGTGACCAGATTGCTTGGAGTGACCGAATTGCCCGGAGTGCTCAGATTGCCCGGAGTGACCGAATTGCCCGGAGTGACCGTATTGCCCAGAGTGACCGAATTGCCCAGAGTGCTCAGATTGCCCGGAGTGACCTTATTGCCCGGAGTGACCGAATTGCCCGGAGTGACCGCATTGCCCAGAGTGACCGAATTGCCCAGAGTGCTCAGATTTCCCGGAGTGACCAGATAGCCTGGAGTGACTGAATTGCCCAGAGTGCTCATATTTCCGGGAGTGACCAGATTGCCCGGAGTGACCAGATTGCCCGGAGTGACCGGATTGCTCAGAGTGACCTTATTGCCCGGAGTGACCGAATTGCCCAGAGTGCTCAGATTGCCTGGAGTGACCAAATGTCCCGGAGTGACCGGATTGCCCAGAGTGCTCACATTGCCCGGAGTGACCACATTGCCCAGAGTGACCGGATTGCCCGGAGTGACCTTATTGTCCGGAGTGACCGGATTGCCCAGAGTGACCGGATTGGCCGGAGTGCCCAGAGTGACCGGATTGTCCGGAGTGCCCGGAGTGACCTGAGTTCCCAGAGTCGAGAGCGATCGATGGAATGGGTCCCGGGTTCGATTCCCGGCCAGACAGGTATCTAAATGATGAGTTTAGATTAATGTTCTGGGTCTGGGTGTTTGTATATTCGTGTTGTGTGTGTCCATGGTACCCACGACACAGGAAAAAATCCTAGTGTGGGGGCTATGAGTGTAGAAAGCGTATTTTTATTAAAAAAAAGTTTGTGTAGAGGAGTTCCGGGAACCGGTTTCAATGAATTCAATAATTTTGTTGGATAATGTCCTCCAACTCGATGACTGTATCTACCGAATAGTAGATTTGTGACGCTGCTGCAAATTTGGACAAAAAATCGTTACGTTCGTTGGTAGGGTGCATCTTTTTGAACCAATTTATAGTCTTAGTAGTAATATTATCAATATCGACATGTACTTTTACAACCAACTCCTCCTAAACCTCCACTTATTTTATAGGTAAACCAAGACGTATTTATTATAAAGATGATTTTAATTTTTCTAGAATGGAAAACAATATTATCTATTTGAAGTAAATCGTTAGAAAATTGCCTATATATTATATTGCTTTCACTGGACAGTGAAATATTTGTTTTAAGTTCATATTTTGTTACATGTGACCAAAGAAAAGATCTTTTAAGAAATGCGTTGACTTTGTCTGCTCTGGTGCCTTTTGTTAGAATGGCCTGAATTTGTCAAAGTCTTCGGAGAATAAATCGGTGCAATCACCCATCGGGCTATTTTTATGGGTAAATCCCGCATTGTTCTTTATAAAGTAGAAAGCACAAAATCTTTATCCCAAATAGTCAAATAACAATCCCGCATTGATTTTCCAGTATTCCTTTGATTTGAAATATTGCAAATGTTAGATAAATCGTCGCTACAAATCTTCAATGGACGTCAAAGGTAGAATAATCAGGCACTACGGCCGCTTTTTAAAAGTGTGGCCGCAATGCTGGACGACGCCACGCCATTAGCTATTTTCCTATCAGATCTTAAACGTGTTACCCGTTCCCCTCTACTGCATCTAACTAAAACTAAAAATCTAATGACATTATCAATGATTCGTAAACTAATTTTGGTTCTAAGTACTAACATTTAGGCGGCGCTCAGGTATGTTTATAGTTTATCTTTCTTAAGCCTTCTTTGTGGTTCGTTACATAAAAAATTGAATTTGTCAGCAAGGTAAATCTAAAATATTTTATGTTTTTACCTGACAGAAGTTAAACCTCTATTAACTTCATGTAAACTTTGTGACACACTGATTCCCAGACTGGCGAAAGCTTTGCATTTCCGATACTAAATAATATTTAATAAAATGAACTGGGTATTAACAAAATAATACTAAAATTAGTATTTATGAAAAATACACATTCTTATTATAATAATAATTAAAAAATAATAATAAAATGTACAAAAGAAAACTTGATTCGAACCTCATAGCTCTCGTAGCACGAACTTCCATACAAACATTTATGCCAGATTTTAACGCTTTCAACCCATTCTTTTCTATAAAAAGTAGCCCATGCTTGTCTCGTGGTTAACACTATCTGTCTGCCCAATTTCATAAAAATCGGTTCAGTTGTTTAGGCGTAAATAAGTAATAGACAGACAGACAGAGTTACTTTCACATTTATAATATTAGTAGAGATTTCATAAAATTTTGCAGGAAAATCCATTGAACACAGTAGTACTAAAAAGTGATTACAGGTGCTTATTTGAAGTGATATTCTTTAAATAAGTGCAATAACTACTTCTTGCTTTTTTATTATAATAGACGTCGTAGTAACCTGAGAACCAACTCGGTCATTTTTATCAATCACTCAAATATAATTAAATCAGTATCCTTAGTACGAGTTTATTGTTTCCTTAAAAAATGGTTGTTAACGTTTTCACCCAACATTTCAAAGTAGGTACATTGCAAGTTATTATCGAAAACGAAAGTTTAAGGGTGTAAATGTAGATTGTAATGTATGAGCGACAATTTTAACGTTGCATGATTTAAGGAAACGAAATGAACCCACCCATACTAAGGGTACAGAAGTATTGTACAAGAACTTTAGCATAATTTTGAATTTTTTACAAAAAATATAGCAAAAAATTAATTTGTCAGTCTGTATAGAAGATAGGCTTTTAACTGTAATTTATTTATTTATTTTATTTATCTATTTATTTATTTAATATATAGTATACTTATAAAACCTTTTATTTTGGCATACTGTAAGCCCCCGGTTTATGCGGCGGATACGATCTGCAGAAAAGCGGTTAAAAATCGCATACAAAAACCTTTACTTGCCTTTTGCTTGCTTGGGATACGTTTTTATTGTTCTAAAATCGCATACAACAAAAACAACGTGTTAAAATGAACTTAAAACCGCAAAAAAGCGTTTGCAAAAATTAAAAGAAATAGGCTGCTTAATAAATTACTTCAAATGAAAGAAATGTAATAAACTTGTTTTCAATCTTCATTAATTTTATTTTAATGCAAAATAATATATGTAGTTGTACATTTTTAATCGCCGTCAGACAACGGTTTGCACCGTTTCCGAAGTGCTTCCAAAGCACCTTCACCATTAGAAGGGACTGTCTCTGCAATAGCTATTATCGGTAAAGACGATGGATTTTCACAATCTCCATTCTCGTTTTGTTTAGCTCTTTATTTTCAAAATGAATAATAAACTGTATTCATTTTTCAAAGCATCAATGCGATATTAAGAATGGTGTAATAAGGAATGACTTATCGATGATAAGTATCACATACGTTTACATGCCTTAACTTTATACTTATATCAATGGAACAAGTGGAGCGGGCTTTGAGCGTCGACGATATTATGAGACCAAGGCTCGGAAACCGGTTCTATTTCTAAACCGGTTTCGGTCATTGACCCCAAACCTAAATGAATATCGGTTAAAGGTTGTACCTAACCGGTTATTACCGGTTTATGCGAAGTACCGGTTTTTCACGAATTTAGGTTTTGGTTGCCATAATTAACCG
Organism: Spicauda simplicius; assembly: GCA_949699795.1. Taxonomy (NCBI): domain Eukaryota; kingdom Metazoa; phylum Arthropoda; class Insecta; order Lepidoptera; family Hesperiidae; genus Spicauda; species Spicauda simplicius. The sequence goes on from OX453076.1 coordinate 17,980,111, forward strand.
GTTAAAACCAAGTTTATTAATATTCTACCGCGTTTTAGACATGCTCTGGACGCTGCGCTTACTATCACAAAGAATACGCAATCGCACGCGCTTAAATTTTTAACCGACTTCAAAAAAGGAGGTTTCTCAATTCCACCGTATATATATATTTTTTTATGTTTGTTCGCGGATAACTTCATCGTTTATGAACCGATTTTGAAGATTCTTTTTTTGTTGGAAAGGATACATTCCAGGAATGGTACCATGATAAGGAAACCAGGATCTGATGATGTCATTCTAGAGAAATCGAGGGAATATTTCAAAAGTCGTAGGGGTGACTAGTGCGTTTGTTAATTTTTCTATTAAAAAAATTAAAGTACTATAATATAATGAAGGTCTGGAGTCGATCTGATGATGGAGCCGAAAGACAGTCGAGGGAACTCCTCAACGATTTACAGCAATTACCTTGTGTTTGAGCTTGTTTAATTTGTATTGATGGAAACGTTACACCTGTCTGGTCTAATGATGAAGACGAAAGACAGTTAAGGAACTCTTCAACGGTTTACAGTAGCTACCTTGTGTTTGGGCTGAATTCATTTATATTGACGAGAACTTTGTACCCATATGGGTTTTAAATGTCATTATTTAAATACAAATATCACCATATTTTCACTAAAAAGCGTGAAATAAAAACTTTTTAACAAAAAATATCTATCGACTTCAATGTCACTACTACACTCTTACTACACACTTAGTACTTAGTACATAGTCCCGAAGTGGGCGCTCATATAGGACATAGTGGCGTCTAGCGATATTTGCTTAGCGGAGCACTGAGCCTCCGAATGAGGCCTACAGTGAAGGACAACGTTTTAGCGCTGTAGGCCATTACTGGCAACACACATTGCTTGAATAACTTAACTATTGACAAATTGAATTGTGGACGAGAAGATACTACGTAATTTCCCGAACGCAGCCCAGCCGAGTTGGATTCTTTGAGTGACCTCCCTCTCAAAGTTGGACTTACCCATCCGTTTGTCCCAGGCAAATATACTCGTCAACAAGTTCGAGAGGAGTGCCGTCAACAACTACCAGTACGGGTGTGACATGGACACTTTTTTTTTTTTTGTTACGGGGAGGAAACCTTCAAAAGGTACACCGAATCCTTGGGAGAGACTCCGGGTTATGTGGGATTTTTACCCAATAAAACCTCCTCGGTGGCCTTTCTCAGCGCTTGTAGTAGGGGACTCGGAAACTCCAACGGAACGAACCGGTGGCCCCTAGCGCAGTGCCCCTCACGGGCTCATCTCTTGGGGGACGTGTACCATCCCCCTTCATTATCCGGTGCTTACGGCGAGATGCAGCCACACATACCGCCATCCTTCTCGGGGTTGCTTATTGGACGGTTCGAGCTCCCACTCTAGCCGTCCGCAACCCCAGAGGCCCCCTGTTAGTCGCCTCTTACGACAGGCAGGGGATACCGTAGCCGTATTCTACTCCCCGACTACAGGGTCAGTGACATGGACACTAGACATGATTTTTGTCTTGTCCATGTTCATCTTAAGACCCACCCGTTGTGAGGCACTGTTAAGGTCGCCTAGGATAGTGCTGAGGGCCGTCAGCGAATCTGCCGAGATAACTATATCATCGGCAAATCGTAGGTGTGTGACGTGTTTGCCATTGATGTTAAGGCCAAGACCTTTCCACTCCATCAGATTGAATAAATCTTCCAACGCAGCGGTGAACAGCTTCGGTGATATGACATCGCCTTGTCTGAATCCCCACTTAGCTCAGAAGCGCAATGGGCCTGTAGTTCTTCAAAAGAGTTTCATCGCCTGTTTTGAAGAATAGCACCACTACGCCTTTGCCTTCTCTTCCGGGGAGGTCCCGCTATTGATGACAGAATCAAACAACTTTTGGAGCGCCACTTGTACCGGTTAACCACCAGCTTTTAGCAGCTCTGTTGTGATTCCGTCATCTCCCGGTGCCTTGTTGTTTTTCAGCTGTTTGAGAGCCTCTCTTATCTTGTACAGGCTGACGTCCGAGAGGTCCTCAGTATAGTTTCGGGTCAATTTGCCACGTTTGTCGACCGTCATATTATTACAACTGTCCGTAGTGTTTTTTAATTTCTCTCAGAACATCGGGTTTAGACGAAACTATGGTGTTCGAGTCTGTCTTCAACCTCGTCAGCAGGCTCTGCCCAACGCACAGGTCCCTGGCGAATACTCTTGAGCCTGGGTTTTCGCTCAATAGCGTCTTTTATGCGATGGGTGTATAAGCACGCCAATCGCGTCGCCTACTCTGAGAGATCTGATTATTGAGCAGTCTGTATTTCGACACTGAGGTTGGAGACTGCACACATAGTTCTCGCCTCTCCCTCATAAGACCCAGAGTATGTTCTGAGAGAACCTGAGACCTAGAGACACCACAGAGACATCATTAAATATGTGCCGTTTGTCTGTCTTATCCAAGTCCACTTTCGCTCTGTTCTTGAAGAAATAGTTCATCATAAAGAAGTCTTCCCTCTCCAAGAAGTTGGCAAGCAAGTGGCCTCGGTGGTTCCGTTGTCCAATTCCAAAGGGTCCGACCTTCCGCTCGCCATCATTCGGTGTGCCTAATCTGGCGTTAAAATCCCCCCATAACAACGGTTAAGTGCGTCTTTGAGGTATGTATGGCTCTACTTACGTCCTCATACATTATCTCGACCTCATAGTCTGGGTGTGTCGAAGTCGGCGCATATATGTATGTACCTGTATGACCTTCAGCGAATACCGTTTAGATATTCTGAGTATAAGATACGCTACCCTTGGCGACACACTGTCGACTGTTACCACGTTGTTGACGAGGGATTTGTGGACGAGGAACGCGTCACCACCCTGGGACAGATGTTCGCCCTCCCGGTGATAAAACAAGTTGCCTGATTTTAGGATTATCGTGTCCTCTCCCTGTCTTCGGACTTCAGACAATCCCAAAACACTCCAGTTTAACTTGTGCATATCGTCGTCCAGCTCCTGTATCTTCTCGTCGGTACTCAGTGTCCTGGTGTTCTATGTTGCCAGGTGCAGAAGTCGTCGATTGCGGTAGACGGATATCTGCAAGAGATTCTTACCACCCCGGGGTAGCGGGTAGCGGGGCTGCTAGGGACTGGGAACCAGTTTCACTGCACCTGTAATTTTGGGGATTTTGCCGATAGTCACCGCGCCTGACAAGCGAGTTGGTGACCGCAGTAGGTGTAAGAATTACGCAAGGAGATGCTGCTGCCCATCTCCATCATTTAGAGTCTGAAAAAACACGCCTACAGAGTTATACGAATGTAACAAAAATTTTCTAAGAATATATTTACAATAGAAAAAAACATGAGAATCCGGTTAACTTTGGAGCGCTGTAGCAGCGTTTTAGATGTATAAAATAAAAAAAATATAGTGAATAATTTTCCTCAAAAGATCATCTACAATGAAGTATTTCTTTTTTTCTTTTGTAAAACATAAAAGTTGTAGAAAAATAAACTTACTTAATTTTTTGCTTATAACTTCTTTAATTTTTAAATTAGGGCACAAAGTTATATAAACATATCTGTAGTCGAAACAATTTGCTACAAATTATGACGTAATATTTTTTTTGTAAGATGCATAGTTTCCGAGATATCGCGAAAAAGTGTTTTTACCCTTTTTTCGACCAGTGGCGACCCCACAAACTTGGGGTTAAGCTTCTCTTAAAAATGCAAAGCTCATGTAACATTTGAATGGACTATTATTATTATGATTTAATTAGATTTTACTTCCAATGTCCTGTCAAAATTTCATGTTTTTATATTTTTTTCTGAAAATAAAAGACATAATTGAGAATTTTCTTAACACTTTTATTTCGATTCTTCTACTTATATTAGCTAGGTAATAGTCACCATTATTCTTATTCTAGTTAATAGTCACCTTTATTTGGCATGTAGTAAATAACATAACTTAAATTTAAATATTCTTTTTAGGTATTTACAAAAATAATGAAATGGTTACTGAAAGATAAAAGAGGGTGAACGACGACGTTATAAAAAATTGAAGCGTGTGCGATTGCGTCTAAAAACTTTGTGATAGTGAGTGTTCATTATGAGGAACGTCAAATCAATACGAATAAACTAACAACCATCCATCCATCCATCCATCCATCCACCAGCCCTTTAAGGTCCACTGCTGGACATAGGCCTCCCCTAAATGAATCCAAGTGCCTTCTGAATACAACTAACAACAATGGATGATAATAGTATGCGCCCGATGCGATGCTTCGGCGTAAACATTTCAAAACATGAATCTATCCGATTCACTCCAGTTTATTAAAATAGGAATTATGGAATTAACCGGTTAATTTGGGTGACCAAACCGATCGTACAAAAGTAACCGGTAACCTTTATCATTTGGGTTAATTATAAACCGTTCACCTGTTTAACCGGTAAATGAAAGAACGATTATATTTACCGGTATTTAATCGAAATTAACCGGTATTTTTAAACCGGTTCCGAGCCTTGTATGAGACTATAACGCGGGAATCCTAAACAAGCTCATAATAATATGTTTGTTTAAGAAATTTTTGGATAAAATTCAAACCTCACAACTTTGAAATAGCATAAAAAATCCGCACAAATACACAGTACCTACTGGTTTATTTGTTCATGTTCATATGTTGTTTGTTTGAGTTATTCCAACGGGATTACCCCCATCGGAATTTGTTATTGTATGTAAAGTGTGCAGCCTTGAGGCGCGCGGGCCTCGCGTGTACTGCTTCAGGGCACACGCGGCGGCGCTGCTGCGGCGCTGCAGCGGACCGCCGGAACACATTTGCATAATCATACCGACCTTATCGCTTTTGTAACTACACTATCTCTACTGCAAATATGGAAAATTCTAGACAACCATTAGTAAGGTCGATGTACGAGTAAGTAGTTCGCATGGGGGCGTGGTCGTCTCGTAATAGTTTAACAACGAAACCGAAACTACGTGTCGTCTAGCCTCAATGATTTAAGGACGACTAGTTGAAAACGAAAGCGGAAGGCGATTGGGCAAGGCGGAGGGTCAATAACAAACACCAAAGCGGTCATCAACACGCTCGTAATGTATGAGCACGTGGTCGCTACGCAATCCCGTCATTAGTATTCGGTAGTGGTGTCGTGCCGCATTCGCCGGCCGCTCGGACGCCCAAATAGTAACAGCGATGGGGACACGCAACTAGGGTTACCACCCCAACTATAATATTTAGTATTGTTAGTTGTAGAAAAATAATTATAAAACAAGTTACAACACGAAGTTACGGTATTGTACGGTAATTTAAATGAGACTTTAACGTCATGATTAGTTGTTTACGAAAAAAAGGATCGTTAGAAAAATGTACACGTATGTCGTCTTAGCCAGCTAGTCGAGGGCTTCAAAAAATAAAAGTTTGTATTATCAGTCTGTAATAAAGTACTTAAGAAAAATATAGTACATATGTATTTCATATGTACTGTATTTTTCTATAGTACTTTATTTTTGCAACGTTATGTTAGAAATACATTACAAATAAATATCTTAAAAACCGGTAGCAACCCTGTACGCGACACACGACAGGCGCAACGCCGGCAGGAATGGCAATCGCACCGATAAAGATACTGCATACTCATACGGGCACACATTACAATAATCGTGATCGATGTCTGCCTTCATTATCATCTACAGTATTTATGTATTACAAGATTACTATGTCAGTTGAATTTGTCGCAATGTATACAATATACCTATGTATGAAATAATCAAACGTAATATTTTTTATCCGATTGAAATAACAAACGAGCATGCAGTCCATCTGGTGATAAGTGGTTACTACCGCCCATGAACATCCGTTGCTTACGAATCCTCATATACAATATTGTTTCTATCTAAAGTATCGAGGTATACGATGGTCGTCTCATATAAAAGTGAGCCGGCAACCACACCCTTCCACCGAAACGCAAGAAATAATTGTGGCTGTGATACCTCCCCGATCTACACTGGTTCTACCACCTAGTATTTACAGTTAGTAGCGTACTAAAGTTAAACAGGTAATGTTCTCATTTAAACTATTAGCAACATAAGTTAGTGACTATAGCGTTTCCTTATATCTGATATGAAGTAAGTGTTATGGGACTTTATGGTTGTTTTGCCTGGTTTCAGCTGGGGCGAGCGCACGAGCAGATCATTCAGCCGCTGGAGCGATTTCGCAAGGAACACATCGGCGCTGTCAAGGCATGTCATTATACTTTAATTAAAACTAAGTAAACCATTCCCCATACGAGTATATAACCGGTTCAGACAGACGCAGTAGAACTCTCCATGATGCTACGGCAACAGTTTCACTTTTCTGTGTGATTTGTTAAGGCAGTTTCAATAACAACACTTTTGAGGAGATATAAGAGACATCGTTAAGAAAAGCAACGCATAACATAACACGTTGACCTAAAGTAGAAGTCTAATCTTATCTGCGATTGATATAGCTGTCCTTGAGTAGCTAAAACTGCTATTAGTCACTTACTATCAGGTGGAATACCTGATCGTTAGGTACTTTGATATAAAAAAAGGTTCAGATACTGAAATCATTCAGCTTAGTTGTCAAGGCCAGCTGAGTTATTGTAACGTTGTATGTAAGTTATTGTTAACCACCAAACTTTATGCGGATAGCGTCTTGGTCTTGTCTTTAGTCATTTGAAGATGTGAATTAAGAGAGTGCGTATTAATAAATCCCAAAATCCATAAGGATTATTGATGACCCAGTATTATTTAAAGTAAAGTTACGAGCCCACTTAACAAATAGCTGTTACTGTAGCATAAACGAATTTATAAATAACGGTGATAAGGTCTGATTTAATAACATGATAGTCTTCGATGTATATTGTAATTATAATAATTACGTAATTAATTTTTATTTTTATCCTTTGACATGTAATTTGACAAATCCTATTTATATTTGTACACCCATGACGAGTAGAGTAAGCGGACTCATACACCATATTATTGACCATCCTTGTAATATATCTTATTTCGACAAATAAATGATATTGTATTGTATTGTAAAACCTTGGTGACGTGTATTTCAGGAGGGCAAGAAGAAGTTCGACAAGAAGACCGCCAAGTTCTGCCAGAGCCAGGAGCGCACGCTGTCGCTCTCCACCAAGAAGCCGGAGAGCGTCTTCCAAGAGGTCTGTTCGTAACTACTACTGGCTAGTAGTTTCTGTTTGCAGTTCGTATGTAACGAGGGCGGTGAGATGTGTCTTTCAAATAATTATGAGTTTAAGAAAATCTGGCTGCTTCGTGCGTGCCATATGGACACACAAGGACCAATACAGAAAAATCTACATTCAGAGCAGAACTTCGAATTCATAGTGTAAATATCTACCTGGAACACTCGGAACTACGTGTTAGACCGGTATGCAGATTGTAGCGCCACGCGGGTCATCAGACAGACGTGTGCATATTATTGTGTTTGAATGAATTAGCGAGTATCATGTAATTATGGAATTGCTCCAGTAGAAAGTGCGATGGCGAGGTGTCGCGCGCTCGACTACTTCCACTTTTCCACACGTGCTCGCCGATCGTGTGTCACAACGAGCAGCGACCAACACGCCTTTAAGAGAAATCTGTAGCCACTTGGGAAATTAGAAAAATTATATTATATTTTCTTTATGGAAAGCATCGATTTAACGTTCACGTAATTTATGCCCGCGCCGATGTGTCAATTGACAGTAACTAGTTATTTGCAGGCTTTCGCGTTAATATTTCGTTCCGAAAGTGAACGTTGCAAAGATTTTCTTTACGTTAAATCGAGTAATGGGCGAATAATATTTAAGTTATTTGCCGATGTTAGATTAATGGGCGCGAATACGAGTATGTAAATATCTGCTCGGGTGTATCCGGAAATCGCCACGTTCTTCGCAACGTGTAGGTTGTAGACATGGCACAAAGGATTCCGTTTAACTCCATTCGTGCGCGGTATAAATATTTTTAGAATCGTTTGGAAAGTTAGCGGACGGATCCTCGGCGAGTGTCTCAATGTGTGACGTCGCGTGTGTCGCAGGCGGACGCGGCGATGGACATGGCGGAGCGCGACTTCTGCCAGGCGTCGCTGGAGTACGTGTTCCAGCTGCAGGCGGTGCAGGAGCGCAAGAAGTTCGAGCTGGTGGAGACGCTGCTGGGCTTCGTGTTCGGCTGGTGGACCTTCCACCACACGGCGCACGACGTGCACGCCGACGCCGAGCCGCTCGCGCGCGACCTGCAGCTGCGCATCCAGCGGGTACGCCGCGCCGACACGCACTCGCACACGCACACACACACACACATTCACACGTGTGCGCGCACACGCATCGCACACACACATACACACGAATGCACGCACGAACGCGTATGAGAATGTGTGCGCGCGCATTCTAGTACGAGCATACACGTGCATAATATATAAAATCATTTTATAAAGCCTATATTACAAATAACATTATCTGTAAATATCAACTAAGAAAATCACTTCCTAAAATAATTAAGTACTTTAAGATTCGTGGTGTCAAGTATTGGATTACTTTGCTCTCAGAAACCTTAATGTATTCCATTTACGATTGCTTGTGTAAGCAATTGCCCTATACTAAATTCAAAGTCACAATTACGTCACCACTTGGACTTAATTAACTAAATCTGTTATAGAAAACTTGGATGCTACGAATATATGTTTATAATATTTTAACTATATAGGTCCTGCTGAGACGACGGACTGTAACAAATTGACGTGTACATTGTACTCCGGCAGGTTGTGCGGTAGCGCGACGGCCGTAAGACAGTCAGTGCGCGCTCCGGGAAGTAGGTCTTTGCTCTTGCACCCGTGTTTATTCCAGTTTTACCATCACTCATCACTAACGTCGTTCGCTTCCCCGTAGCTTAACGAGACCTCCCGCGAGCGACCGCCGCTCGCTAGCAGACTTAGGTTCATTCCCGCTCCGTCCCCCGATGCGACCCCGAAGAATCGTCCACTTCACCGAGAAGCCATACATTCGTTTTTTTCGCCCAGTAGCTTTCTTAGTCCGAGAGACTCGACTGCATAGAGCGAGTGATGCATGCCGGGTGTGTGTGTGCGTGTGTGCGGAAACTAATCGCATGTGGTTTGCAGACGAGAAGCAACTTCGAGGAGACCAGCAAGCAGACCGAGACGCTCATGAAGAAGATGATGGAGGTGCGACAGATGGTCAGTAAATACCAACATGCGTAATGCAACACTTAGATACTTGTCAAGCGCAAAAGAATGGGTGCGAACGAGACGCCTACTTCGATGTATTGGTTTGGTTGTCTGTAGGTTGTAGTTATTTGGATTACGTTCCTATATTCATGCGCGGGGTTTGCATACCTATCATTATTGGCGAGTTACTGTTCGGCCTGTTCGCAAGTATCTAACTGTTGCACAACGGTGAAAGTGTTGGCCCTAACACGTTACTAACGCGGTGGGCCCTTTGTTTTGCGCGCAGAGTAAGGAGGAGCAGGGCGCGGGGGGTGCGGCGGGTGCGGGGGAGGAGGGCGGCGTGTCGCGCGCCGGGTACCTCTTCCTCATGGAGAAAAGTAAGTTCACTGCGTTCTAATGTACCAAAATGAGTGTTTCAATTTCATGCATAAGAATAGACCATAACATATTGACCTTTTTATACCTACATATTTTAATTAATTTACGGAAAACTATTAGTAATTGGGGATTAGTGTCTAGTGTAAGGGAGAGAGAGAATAAGAAAAATAACGTCAATGTGTCTTTGGTTGCAGAAGCATTCGGCACGACGTGGAGCAAGCAGTATTGTACTTATGAGAAGAGTTCGAGGATATTGACTTTGATGCCATATAACCAAATTAATGTTAAAACGGTAATGTTTATGTATGTTAATATTCTCTTGTATTTTTTTTAAAAGATACGTATAGTATATAATATAGAATTTAGGTAAAAAGTACTTATATAAAAAGCTTAAATAAAAGAAGTTAAATTCCTATACAAAATGTTAAGGATAATGTTCGTTAATTTTTAGTGTTTGGTGTTAGTAAATTCGTGGCGTTTTTAAATGTAAAAGCAGAAAAAAAGGTTAGCCTTAAGTATATCGATATTTTTATATTTTCAAGTTGACAACAGGTATTATTATCAAACGGACTCTATACTTGTTTATATTATTATGTTATAAAAACCAAGTATACATATTAATTCTAACCGAGTAAAATAGTAGTGATATGTTATTCGCTACGTTGATGTGGGAATGTGTGAAAGTCGTTTTACACCAACAAATAGTTATAAAAAGTGTTGTGTGTCGGTCAGGCGAGCGGCGCGGCGGAGAGCGTGGCGGTGGCGGGCGCGCGCGCGCTGGGCGACGCGGCGGAGCGGCGCTTCTGCTGGGAGGCCGTGCCCGCCGAGCGCGAGCGCGCCGCGCTGCCGCTGCAGGCGCTGCACGAGCGCGACCGCGCCGCCTGGCTGCGCGCGCTGGACGCCGCGCCGCGCGCACCGCCCGCCGCCGCGCCGCCCGCGCTCGACGGCGACGCCTGGCCGCTCGACGACGCCGGCTTCGCCTTCGTGCGCCGCGTCATCGCCGTGCTCGAGGAGCGCGGCCTCGAGGAGCAGGGCCTCTACAGGTGACCCCTCGAACATCCTGCCCCTGTTTTTTTTATTAACATTATAATGACATTTCTAAGTGTGAATTGATGATTGTTACTTTGTCCCGAAATATATTCTAGTTTGATTTCAATTAATTTTATCACATAGATAATTAACGAACTAGATTAACAAATAGGATACATAACATAACAAAAATAGACGAAGCTGTAAAAAGGTTATTAATTTTTGTTATTTATTGTATTATTTGTGTTATTTAAACGTTTACCGTCTAAATAACATAAGTAATATATATTTTTGAACGAATATAGTATTAATTTTAAATATTCAGTATTAATTTTTATATCAAGTTTATGCATTAAATAATCAATATTCTTTTTTCTAAATAAATATACAAAGTAACAAATAGGTTTTTTCTAAAGATTTATTTCACAAACAAATATGCATTCAATTTTACATTTTAACATAAATTAGAAGCAATTTAGCGATTTATAGTAATTTTTATAGTTCACAAGGATAAGATGACAACTTTTTCGTGATGGACATGATAACAAATATTCTCGAGAGGTTTCAAGAATTTTGGAGACGTGTCGTTCGGTCCCTGAGCACGACGTGTATACCGGTGTTATGTCGGTGGTCAGGGTGGCGGGCGTGTCGTCGAAGGTGTCGCGGCTGGTGGCGGGCGCGCGGCGCGGCGGCGCGGCGGCGCTGCTGGCGGCGCTGGGCGACGCGCTGGAGTGGGAGAGCAAGACGCTCACGTCCGCGCTGAAGGCCTACCTGCGCCAGCTGCCCGAGCCGCTGCTCACGCGCCGCCTGCACCGCGCCTTCCTCGCCGCCGCCAGTCAGTACCGCACACGCACTCCTACCGATTCGTCGGTCATTACTATATAATCATAACTGGCCCCATCGTAAGCTGCCGATTTTGGCACTTTCGATGTGATGAAATTGTTTCTTTTATGTCGACGGATCACTCAGGTTATTCCATTTGATGAGTAATTTCTTAAAAAGTAGTCTTCGTTTTTGCTCAAGCTAAAATCAAAATATAGTTATGCATGTGAACATATATGCCTTCAAGTACGTTCAGCTGTGTGTCAATATATGACTTAGATGAATTATATTATATATATATACATAGTTGTAGAACAAAATTGATCGTATGTTAAGCTGACATCTTGAATACGTTGATACTAGTGGTGCACGTGCACGCACAACATTGTGTGGTAACGTGTGGTGTGTGTGTGTTGTCAGAGTGCGAGCGGCGCGAGGAGCGCGTGGCGGCGCTGCACGCGCTGCTGCGCGCGCTGCCGCGCGACAACCGCCGCATGCTGCGCCTCGTGCTGCAGCACCTGCGCAAGTCAGTACGCCCTGCCCCACGTGCTTGGGGGTTTATTTTTTATTTTTTATAAGATTGCAGTAGCAAACGAGCTTGCAGTCCACCTGATAGTAAGTGGTCACTGCTGCCCATGGACTCCTGTAAGCAACTTCATATAGAACATGAAGTTCTATTTAAAGTCAATTACAGATGCGTTGCTACTCCCGAGGACTATGATGGTCGCCTCATATAAAAGTGTGCCAGCAACCACACCTTTCCATCGAAACGCAAGAACTGCTGCACGCTAGAAATAGGTGTGGCGGAAGTACTTCCCCGGGTGAACTACACTGGTACACACTACACTCTACCACCTATGAAACCGGGTGACGAACCATTCATACGCGAACCGCACACCACGATATTTTCAACTACCTATGCTTACTTGTTATTATTTTCAATGATGGCCCAGCTATGATCTCATTAAACAATTCTCTAAAAAAATAGCACGTTAATACACAATGGTTTGTCACCTCTGCAGTAAGTACTCGCAATCAACCGAATAATTAGCCGATCAATGAACAATGTGAAAACGCTAAGTACGAAAACGAATACAGCATGTTTTTCTTGAGTAATACTTGCATAAGATTGAACAAATAGGGTTGAATATGGGTATGTTAATAATATACTCTGTATGTATTTAAATACTGCCATTATGGTGATTTGTTTTCCACGAGGTTAACGTGAATCAAAAAAGAAAAAGAAAAAAAGGAAAGCGAATTGTTCAAAAATTCGTCTTTGTTCGACAAAATATTAGACAGATTATTAGTAAGTATCTAAATGTTGCGATAAATGGGTGATACCGAACATTCTCGAGCACCGACTAACCTCGGAGCATGGTTGCAGCGTGGCGGCCAAGAGCGACAAGAACCTGATGTCGGTGTCGAACCTGGCGGTGTGCTTCGGGCCCACGCTGCTGCGCGCCGAGCGGGAGACCGTGGCCTCCATCCTCGAGCTGAAGTTCTACAACGTGGTGGTGGAGGCGCTGCTCGACCACTTCCCCGCCGTGTTCGCGGACGCGCCGCCCGAGGCCCCGCCCGGCCCCGCCGCCCCGCCCTCCGCCCCGACCGCCCCGCCCCCCGCCACCGCCCTGCAGCCGTACCCGCCGCCGCACGCGCACCACAACGGCCTGCTCGGGTGAGTAACGCATATGCCTCACTTTAACATTATATGACGAAGTACACAGGCATGTTTTAAAAAAAACATGATCCATGAACATGATCCTCGGTTCCAAGAAAAACACAGGAGATATTCTTCTTCGATTTATTCAAAGTCGAGGAGGTCCAATCACTTCGACGGCCTAAACAAAAATGTTGGATACCGATTTTTTTAACAATTGTGTAGTTGCTGTTGGCCCTAGTCGCCTTCACAATTTCAGTGGATTTATTATGGCGACCCTAAGCTAAAGCCGGGGCAGGAAGACCTTGGGCTGGAAGGGAGGGCTGGCTTTGACCTCCTTTGGCAGGTTCTTCAACCTTCCTCCTTCTCTGGAGGGAGGAACGTTTATGGACCCGGCCTTTGCTGAAGTCCTGGCCTTCCACTTCTGGTTAAATTGAGATTGCGGCTACCCCAAGTGCACCTCCTATGAGATACGGACCGCGGCTTAGGTCGGTTACGCTATTGTGGAGCACTGGCGATGCAAGACCGATCCCGGGAAATACCTGGTTGTGTTGTACTTGTAATGAGGTTCTTGTCTCCGTCGGGGGGCAGTGGGTGTAATATCGGTTTTTGTTGATTGTGTGTTTGTGTGTGGGGGGAGGGGGTTTCAATGGGTGAATAAGGTAACATAAGTATAGGCGGTTATCAAACATTTTTGTTTAACCGCTTAAGGGGATATATACACCTAGGAGCCGCTATATTTCTTTAAGAAGAATAATCGTTTATTTAAGATCAGTTTTCATTATCTAATAGAAAAAGTATATCTAATAAAAAAATATATAAGGATATCGTATGATCCTTGGAGGTAAAAAATCGGCGCGCACGGTACCCACAAAAAGATTATTAAATACGATACTACCGATGATCTAGTACTTGTCATAGCCGATTTCAAAATTATTTTGTTTTTTAACAAAATGGCGTTTCGATGTTTTTCTAAGAATTAATTTGCTGTTTTCACCAAATAAATTCTAAGGACCTTAAAGTTTCAGAAAATGTAAAAAAAACTATTTTTTCAATTGTCGAGGTGTATATTTCCCCTTTTTTAACGCAAGACTGGGCACGCGGAACGACGGCGAGCGGAAGGTGGGGCCCTTTGGAATTGGACAACGGAACCACCGAGGCCACTTGCTTGCCAACTTCTTGGAGAGGGAGGGCCTCTTTATGATGAACTCTTTCTTCAAGAAGAGGGCACAGCGAAAGTGGACTTGGATAAGTCCTGATGGTTCGTCTAAAAACGAGATAGACTTCATTTTGGCAGACAAACGGCACATATTTAATGATGTCTCTGTGATCAACAGGGTGAAAACCGGAAGTGATCACCGGATGGTAAGAGGCACATTAAATATCAACGTAAAGCTGGAACGGTCACGCCTAATGAAGTCTACGCTCCGACCAACACCCGTCCAAATCCAGGGGTCCGAAGAGTTTCAACTTCAGCTACGAAACCGTTTCGCGTGTCTCGATTCTTGCGTTTCTGTGGACGAAATTAACACCAAGGTAGTAACAACTGTCCACGACGTGGGGTCTAAGTACTTTAAGACCCCCTCCAGTAGTAGGTCTCGGGTTCTCTCCGAACATACTCTCGGTCTCATGAGGGAGAGGCGAGAACTATGTGTGCAGTCTCCAGCCTCAATGTCGAAATACAGACCGCTCAATAAACAGATCTCTCAGAGTAGGCGACGCGATTGGCGTGCTCATAACACCCATCGCGTAAAAGACGCTATTGAGCGGAACCAGGGCTCGAGAGTGTTCGCCAGGGATCTGTGCGTTGGGCAGAGCCTGCTGACGAGGTTGAAGACCGAATCGGGCACCATGGTTTCGTCTAACTCCGATGTTCTGAGAGAAATTGAGAAATACTACGGACAGTTGTATGCTTCCGCACGAGCTCCCGCCCGTAACAAGGCGGGCGACAAACGTGCCAAACTGACCCGACACTATACTGAGGACCTCCCGGACGTCAGCCTGTATGAGATTAGAGAGGCTCTCAAACAGCTGAAAAACAACAAGGCACCGGGCGATGACGGAATCACAACAGAGCTGCTAAAAGCTGGCGGTAAACCCGTACTAGTGGCGCTCCAAAAGTTGTTCGATTCCGTCATTACTAGTGGGACAACCCCGGAAGCGTGGAGCAAAAGCGTAGTGGTGCTGTTCTTCAAAAAGGGCGACAAAACTCTTTTGAAGAACTACAGGCCCATTGCGCTTCTGAGCCACGTGTATAAGCTGTTTTCGAGAGTCCTCACTAACCGCATTGCACGCAGGCTAGACGACTTCCAGCCTCCCGAACAAGCCGGTTTCCGAAAAGGCTACAGCACCATAGACCACATTCACACGCTGCGGCAGATTATACAGAAGACCGAGGAGTATAATCTGCCGTTATGTGTTGCTTATGTGGACTATGAGAAAGCCTTCGATTCTATCGAGACCTGGGCGGTGCTGGAGTCCCTTCAGCGATGCCAGATCGACTATAGGTACATCGAGGTGCTGAAGTGTGTATACACTGCCGCCAGTCAGTCCGAGTACACGACAGAAGCACAAATCCAATCCAACTGCAGCGGGGAGTCAGACAAGGCGATGTTATATCGCCGAAACTGTTCACCGCTGCGTTGGAAGATTTGTTCAAGCTGATGGAGTGGAAAGGTCTTGGCATTAACATCAATGGCGAACACATCACGCACCTTCGATTTGCCGATGATATAGTCATCTTGGCAGATTCGCTGACGGACCTCAACACAATGCTAGGCGACCTCAACAGTGCCTCACAACGGGTGGGTCTTAAGATGAACATGGACAAGACGAAAATCATGTCTAATGTCCATGTCACACCCGTACCGGTAGTTGTTGACGGCACTCCTCTCGAAGTTGTCGACGAGTACATTTACCTGGGACAAACGATCCGGATGGGTAAGTCCAACTTTGAGAGGGAGGTCACTCGAAGAATCCAACTCGGCTGGGCTGCGTTCGGGAAATTTCGTAGTATCTTCTCGTCCACAATTCCTCAGTGCCTGAAGTCGAAATTATTCGAGCAATGTGTGTTGCCAGTGATGACCTACGGTGCCGAAACGTGTTCCTTCACTGTAGGCCTCATTCGGAGACTCAGGGTCGCTCAGCGTGCTATGGAGAGGGTTATGCTCGGAATTTCGCTACGAGACATGATTCGCAACGATGAAATCCGTAGACGACGAAAATAGTCTGAATGAGTCTAGATTTGAAAACTACATATTTGAAGCTACAATTATTTTTTTTAATTTTCTGCTTGACCTCCTCAGAATTATCCCTTGTTGAAAATCACTCAAAAAATGGATACTATTTTAATATTCCCAAATTTTCGTGACTTATGTAAAATCGTTAGCTGTGCACATCTTCATTAATAGAACATTTTTGGTATACTTTTTCCTGTTTTCGAGTAATCGAAAAATTACTTGGCAAATTTAGTTCAACCCTTGTTTTTGTATCAAAAAGTTGAAAATATCATAAATGCAAAGTGTATTGCCTTACATTTTGATTGAAGACCTTATTTGTCTATTTTTATTTGCATAAAAGATAGCATTATAAAACACAAACGAGGTCTGAAGTGTGCGACGAATTAATGGCACTCGCCTCATTTGGTTACAGTGTGGGTAAGTTGTTAACGAGCCCTAAAAACTTTAGCTCCTAACTCTTTGTTGCACACTGCACTGATAACAACATCCGTTAAGGTTTTTAAAATTTGGAAGCTGATTGTGTAGTCTTGGTAGTTTTAATATCGCTAATCACTACTATTTCATACCGATTGTGGAAGTAAGATTAGCAATAGATTAATGGCCTAAGTATAGAGCCCGCACATACCTACTTGCTAATATTTTTTATTAGGTTGGTACTTAAATAGGCCCAAATTTCAGCCAATAAGAAAACAGCGTCTTTCACAGTGATCTTCATAAGGATTCTGTACATTCCAATTCCTGTTGCGCAAAAGTTTTTTCTTGTAATTCACCTTTATGTTTTGAATAACACTTTGGACCATTGGCTGGATGAGCTGTGCAATTAGGAGGCATGTATAAAACTGTGAAATTATCATCAATGGATTGCAGGTTTTCATCAAGCGGATGTGCTGGTGCATTATCGAGAAGCATAAATGCAATTTCAGGGACAGTTTCTTTTTCAATAAGTATTTTTTTACTTCAGTAATAAAATATCCTTTAAGCCACTATAAATATTGGACTCTTTAGAAATGCATTCCTTTGCGACATGTATTGTACTGGTAGCTTTCGTACATATGACAAGGCACGTGGCGTTTGTGCTTTACCAATGACCAAGAAAGGCAGTTTGTGCGTCCTACCAGCATTTGCACTTTTAAACCTGGGGCCCTTAGCTTGTAAGTCAGATACCAGCATTTTATCTGGTATTGTCTTCCAGTACCAACCAGACTCGTCTATATTATAAATTTGCTCTGAGAATAAATCTTTTTCATTGATAATATCCAAGAATACATGTTGGACCTTACGGCGTCTTTGTTGTTAGACAATTTCTTATCGTTTATTTTGAGTTGACGTATTCCGTGTCTTTTTTTTCAATTTTCCAGCCAATCTTTACCAGCGGAAAACTTTCATCCAAGCATTAAATAAAAGTATTTCGCCTTTAAAACTATTCCCTGTTAAGTGAACGTTTTTTCGGCTTTGTTCTAGAAACCACGTAAAAAATACATCTTTTAATTGTGGATTTTCGGGAGTTTTTAATGTTTAGGAGACGTCGGATATAAAACGCGGGCGGGAGTGAGACGTTTGGATCAGAAGGGGTTCGGATTATAGAAGCTGTATTAATTTAACGTATTTTTTTGTTTTTCAAGGCATCGCTAATGCCCCAATATTTAAAAACAATATAGAAGAAAAAAATAGGTATTACAATATTGAATTTTTTTTGTTATCTGACTGAAGTCACATCTCTAATCGACTTCATACAGAACATGGGTTCAATCTGAAATCAATCACAGATGCTACTCCAGAGGACTATGATGGTCGCCTCATATAAAAGTGTGCTTTCAACCACACCCTTCCATCGAAACGCAGGAAATGCTTCACGTTAGAAATAGGTGTGGCGGTGTACTTCCCCGGTCGAACTTCACTGGTTCTACCACCTTCAAAAAAAAAAATCAATAGAAATTCACAAAATATACTAGGTACGCAAATAAATTACATAAATAAGGTGGTGCAAGGAGCGACAAATGTAGTTTTACGGTAAAGTTATGCCATTTTTTTTTCGAAGAAATAAATTCCAACCTTCCAACCTTCAAAATTACAACCTTCAACGCATCGAAGAGGTCCAAAAAAAGTTTATTAATAACCTATCGTTTAAAGCTGGAATACAAATTACACATAACAAATATCAGGACCGATTACGTCAATTGAATTACCTTCCCTTATGGAAGCGAAATCAGGCTTTTGGTAGTGTTTTCTTGTTTAAACTGTTAAATGAAATGATTGACTGTCCTTTCCTCCTGAATCGAACTGATATAAGTATACCTAGTGTTTCAGCCAGGGCTATATTTTATAGGATTTATAAACCTTTTAATAAGAATAACAACAAAAGTAAATATGCTCGAAATTCACCAATTAACATCATGCAAGAAAATTTTAATGTAATATTTCATAACATTGATATTGATATCTTTGCGGATTCCTTGTTTGTCTTTAAGAAAAAAATGTATGTAGCGTTGTCAGACATTTCATTATTAAACAATACGAATAGTGACTATCTGATTACAATATAAACTGTAATTTAAGTGCATATAACTGTAATGTTATGGAATGTATTATTTGTTTTTTTTTGTATATGTACTTAGTTGGTATGTCTTTATTAAATAAATAAATAAATTTGTTAACAGGCGCTATGTGCATGTAATTATATAGACAATTGTTGGCAGTTTTCAAAACTTTCATGTTCTGTAGAGTCATTAGTTCCCGAGTAATTGATTGTCAAAGTGAAAATATACTCCGTTAAATAACCACACTTGCTTGCTAAATAGAAATATAAAGAAGTTTATTTTTGTAATAAATATTAATGGTCGCTAAAAGATCAAGACAGTGATGGTCGCCTCATGTGAAAGTCTGCTGGCAACCACACCCTTCTATCGAAACGCAAGAAATGCTTCACGCTAGAAATAGATGTGGCGGTGGCACTTCCCCGGCCGAACTACACTGGTTCTACCACCTCCAAAGGTCAGTCACTGGCTTAATGGTTAAAACTTGCCCATCTCGATCGGGAGGTCCGAGATTCAAACCCAGATACAGCACCACTATTTTTTCTAAAATTCTCGCACATATTAGAGATTAATTATCACTGCTTTTCGGTGAAGGAAAACATCTGTGAGTCCTTTAAAAAACGGCCCCGGAGGTGTGTGAAGTCCACTAAACCGCGCTTGCAGTGGACTATGGCCTAAACTTTCTCATTCTGAGAGAAACAGTGCCCAACAGTGGTCGAATAATGGGTTGACAAGAAACGAGAAAAATATTAAAAGGATAATGATAAATAAAAAAGAAATGTTTTTTAATATGTATACAATAAACATTGGTACTATTATTACTTGATTCAATCTCACAGAACAACTGTGAACCCATTGAAAAAAGTCTTTGGATTGAGCTATATTTCTGTGCCACATTTACAATCGGCCGGATTTCGTTACGAAATCGACCGTGATCAGAAAAAATGGTCAAAATTTAATACGACAATCGTATGGGTCCGCCTTAGATGAGGGATCTTGAATACGATTCAAAGACTATAAGAAGCGTGCAGCAGCTGGGCGGCACGCGCAGGTGGCGCGCGCGGGACGCCTCTTTTTTGTGCCTTTTCCGTTACATTCGAACAGGGCTCGCTCAGAGATATATATCTTAAGATGAATCGTGAAATATCAAGGAGATTACCCCACTTATAACTATTTAAATTATACTAGGCTATTCCCGCAGTTTCGCCCGAATCAGTCACGTTTACCGGCAATGAGTATCCTATGTATTAACATAGGTCATCAATTATTATCAGTGAAATTCAGCCGGTAGTTTATGCGTGATACATAACAAACACTATGTGTGTTTGTTACGTCCTCACAAACTGTCCCATCATACATAGTATAAAACAAAGTCGCTTCTCGCTGTCTGTCCCTATGTATGATTAGATCTTTAAAACTACGCTACGGATTTTAATGCAGTTTTTTTAATTGAGTGATTTAAGAGGAAGGTTTTTTTATGTATAATACGTGTATGATATATTACCTACAGAAACAATGATAATTTTAGATTTTTGACTTTTAGACGGAACGAAGTTCACCGGGTCAACTAGTTTATAATATTGATAAGAAATAAGACGAATGCTAATGAAGGACAACCTTCGTTAGCATTCATCTTATTTCGCCGACCGCGACTAATTTGATTAATGGTGGTTACGACATCTGCGGGCTTCTAGATTATGAAACTTTAAACTACGAGTAAGGAGCTCTCACTCGATGAGAAACGATGGCTGTTACTTTGAAATTATTTTTGTTGCAAAATCTAGCTATATTCAGCTGGTGATGAGCGTATGATAAAGAAAATTTTCTCTTTAAATTGTTAAAAATTTAATTAATTTTGCAGCGTTAGGAAACCATTTATGTAAAAGATTATTTTATTCCTTATCGCGAAAAATAAATATATTTATACAATTATATATACCTATAGCTAAAGTATTTATAAAGATAGTTTTAAACTAATGTTGTTTTCCAAAATATGCTTAATTATTTAATAATCGTGCTAATTAAGTACAATATATAATTTCCCACTTTCGCGTACTATATCTCTCCTATGATAAGGAATTTATACAATTCAGTTCATATAACTAATTGTTGAAATTGGGGATCATTGTTCTCATACGCCCATTCATTTTCGCGTCAAAAGAGGCTGACCCTAATGGAATTCATGCGACGAAAGTTTATTCGGAAAGAAAATTCTTGAGATATTCCTTTGCGAACGTAAGTGAAAATGTAACTACCAAGCTTAGAATTACGCAGCTACTGTGCGGCCGGTATCAGCTTTTATCAGGTTTATTTATCTTGTATGAATAATTGATAACTGCTCTACTGCATCACCCTGCACAGTTGCGCACCTTTACAAAGGCAATGGAATAAAAACTTTCATAATTTCAGTTGTATTATTTATCGGTACATATGTTTTATTATCATTATTACTGTAGAATATGTAGTTCACGATAAAGTTTTGTTTTCGAAATTTCAAATACCTCGCGGTAAGATAGAAGTCATCGTAACGACTTTAGAAAAGTTATGCAAAAAAGTGTGTAAGATAATCTGGTCGACCTCCTTGCCAGCTGGCGGCGCACCTGCCGGTCCGCGCGGCCGTCGCACCGCCTCATTAAATTGTTTCTTTATTCATTTCGCATTTACTTCAACTACCTATGATTTTTGAACACTATGATTTGACATAATATATTATATGTACCTATTACTTTTGGCGTATATTTAGATTTGATCTAATGATCCAATTTGTAAATTTTGATCCGGTCCCAGTGCTTGAAAAATAGCAATGAAAGCCTATGAATAAGATGATAATGAAATAAGTAAAAGGGCTGTATACAGGGTACCGGTCTTCCTGTTTACAGTATTCGCGGGTTCAAGATTTTATTTGCGGTTGTAGTTTTCACAATAGTATTTTTGAGTAGGAACTATTCATTGGGTCGCGAATTCCCTAGGCGCCTTTTCCGAACCGTTCTTCATTCAATTTATAATACTATTATATTGTCTAATCCCTGAATATATGAATTTTAACTAGTTCATTATTAAGTATATGTGGCAAAGCAACTCAATCCTCAGGGGCAGCGAAGTGTATAAAATCATTCTCATATTAATTTCTAGTAAGATTCCTTAATTAGTTTTTATGATGACTCTGTAGTCTCGGCACCACAATAGAAATATAGTTCTCCTTCCTGTCGTACGAGGCAAGGGGGCTTCTGGGGGTGCGGGCGGGGCTACAGTGGGAGCTCGAATCGTCTGTGAGGAAGAAGTACGGCGATGTATCCGGTCGCTCACAGTCGTACAGGTTGCCCTCTCTATATGAGGTTCTGTGATGTCTACGGCCTAATCTTGACTTAACTAAAGAGTTAGTGCAACGTAACCTTACAATAGAACGTTGAACGCTTAGGGGTAAAGTGGTGGGTGCTGAGGGCGTTCGCTCGTGCAGTGTTCGGGCGGCGGCGGGATGCGGCGGCGCAGGTAGCGCGCGGCAGCTGCGCGCCGGAATGCGCACCTGCGCCATCTCCGCGCGGCAGATGCGCGCGCCCGCACCGCCTCACCTCATTCACCTTCTATAGGGCCCTTTATACGCGCTGATTTTTTAAACTTGCAACGTTGGAAAATACATTGAATATTTTCTATTGTGTAATACTTGCATGATATTCAAGTAGCTTTGAAAACTTCAGGTGAACTCTTTCGTCTAATTTCCGTAAACTTCGAGAAAGCTCGATTTGTTCAATTGTTGCGTGACAAAAACAAACCCTTTGGAAACTGGACACTAAAATATTATTTAAATTATTCATATTATAATGTACCTTAATGTATGTTGAATATACATGACTTTAGATTGACCATTGGCCAATAAACAATTGTTTAAGGGGCTATTCATTTATTTCGTGAAATCAGTCAGGGGTCGGTCAGGGGTCCTAGTCTAATCTTATCCAATCTTAACAGAGGGGAAGAGGCTTTTGGCTGAACTTTTTTAGCATGAAACCCTGTAAATTTTACTAAAAAGTATTTTAATTAAGTAACACGTGCTTCTATCCTAATTTTGTGAGTTTAGAAGGACGGGAGAAGGGTCGACGCACATGTATTAAGGGGGGGGGGGAAGGGTCGAAAAAATGATTTAATGAAAATTGTTGTTGGGTAGCTTGATTATTATTTTGTTTTAAAAATATTATTTTCGTCGGTACTCAAGTTCAGCTTCACGTAAACACGGGGCAAGTAGCTACCAGATTTCGTATTGTTAACGAGGATAACCTCTCCCTCCATGGTCTCTGATATTTTCTTCCACCATTTTCTATGCGGAATACTGATGAGCTTTGGATTAGGGATATTGTAAATTTTAAAGCGTTGGCGGACATTGCACTGGTGCAGTACTGCAATGTGCAAAGTCGGAAGCCCCGCAGCGCGCGCCCTCCGCTCCGCGGGGAGAGGGTTCGCCCTGACATAAATAGTGCGCGCGCGCATCGGCGGCAGTCAGTCGCGCGCTGCGCTTGTTTGAGTTGAATGTGATCTGTTGATGTCCAGTTTGTGTCGTACTAGTGTGTGCTAACGAGTTTCGAAAAATATCATTTTTGTAAAATGATCATCTGCTTGTCTGGATTTGTCATTGCGGGGTAGGTAACATTCATATTATTTGTGAGTTTTCGTTCAGTTTAGTTCTTAAATAGGTAGATTGATTAATTTAAGGGTAGCGGTGTCCAAAAATTAATAAACGACAAAGATGTAATAAATAGGTCACTGTAATGTTTTGTAAATACTTATTTATTTAGGTAGGTTTTGGTGATTCGCGCTTTGCCCAATAGCATTAGTTTCAAAAGTGATGTAAAGTTACTTTTCAAGGTTTCAAAGTTATTTGTTATAAAACAATTAATTATTTCGGCTACAAGCTTTCATGATATTTTTTACATAAAAATATAAACAATGAATTTTTTTGTTTTGCAGAACTTCTCCCACGTCATTGCCGGCTATTTCGCGAAACGATATAGTAAGTGTATGATTTCTTCTATTAAAAATAAAAAATAAAATCAATTAGATCTGTTCTTTTTTACTTTGCGATTTATGATTTTAAAGAATGCATCTAGTTAATGTGAATCTGTTGTACTTGCAGAGCGCGGCGTGCAAGCCCGCCTACTCGCCGCACCACCACCAGCTGCTGCAGCACTTCGCGCCGCCGCACAGAGGTGAGCCCCGAGCGCTCTGCTCTTAACACTTCCTGTATTTCTATTTATCTGTCCGTCATAGGGCTCCGACTCTTGACGTTTTTAATTTGTATATTGCCATGACCGCAACAGATCCTTTATTTATCATGATATGACTAATTTTTAATTATTCTGAATAAATAAATAAATATCTATGACATCTTTCGTTTTTTAAATAAATTATATTACAATGAATAGTGTTAAATATGACTTGGGTGGTTCGAGTAAAATTGTCGTACGATTATAATGTAATGTGTTGTCTCCAGCAGCCGCCGGCCGCTGCAGCAGCAGCTCGGAGTCGGTGTCGAGCCACAGCGCGTCGCCGCCGCTGCGCCCCACGTTAGTACCTCGCACTTCCTACGCTATGTCGTTAAAACAAACACTGAGAATTCTCAGCTACATGAGGCATTATTTTAGAAATCAATGAAATTTTGGCATCTGTAATTTATAAACACCTATAATTGTTAACTTAAACGATGCTTTCTAATTTATAACGACAATCACAGATGCAACTACTCCGAGATAAGACTAATGGTGATTTTTATAAATTTCTCGCTGTCTAACTATGTGCCAAAGTAGAAATTTATTCAATCGCACTGTTGCGACAGCACGGGCACTAACAGTAGTTTACCTTCCAGGCGGGTGCGCACGCTGTACGCGTGTCTGGGCGAGAGCGACGGCGAGCTGTCGTTCGAGCCCAACCAGATCATCACGCACGTGGCGCCGTCGGCGGAGCCCGGCTGGCTGCGCGGCACGCTCAACGGGAAGAGCGGCCTCGTGCCCGAGAACTACGTCGAGCCGCTGCCCTAGCCCGCCCCGCCCCGCCCCGCCCCGCCCCGCCCTCGCCCGCCTCGCCGGCCGCTACCCACACCAAATATCATATCGTTGTAGTCTTACGTTGTTGATTATTTTGTACCTATCTGTATATTTTGTATATTGTAAATAAGAGTTGTTGCTATTTTAACTATTTATATTAATTATATTTTGTTGTGAATTTTGTACCAAATATACTGTAATGTATTATGCAATGTCCCTCTCGAGGGTTTGTATTATAAAAAAATATACTATAAATATTATGAACGATTTTTGCCTTTTATTTTTTAAATTTCTACATCCTGAATGACAATTTTATTTAAAAAGTTCCATACTGAGTGAACTGAAACGAACCGCAGAATGGCAAAACAATGCACTTTTACCGATGCCAATGGACAAATAATAAATGCCTGCTAGGACTCCGAGTTGGCCCTACAGGGAAACTATGTTGAACTCGGATATTAATGTTATGACACAATGAATTTTGAAACCTACGTAAATTTCGAAATACATATAGGTAATTACGTATTAAATATATTTTTTTATCTAAGTATATGTTTGGTAAATAAATAGCATTCAAACAATTTGTCAAAAAGTAATTTAAATAAAATAGAAAAAACATTAGAATAATACAATATCGTATAGGTTTTAAATCCCTTCATGTAATTAAGGTTGTAACATCATATGACGTTATATATGGTAATTAAATCTTGTTTGACCGATTGTACCATATTATCTTGCAGTTGGTCCTTATCAGTTAATCAACTCTTCTTAATTAAAGTACTTCGCGAAATTTTGATGCATACTTTGGTCGAATATTAAATGCGTTTGTGTACAAATTCATGCAAATTGGTGGTAACCCTACTTAGGTATTTTTATGGTTTGTTTACATTTATTCCCGATGGAATTTGCCCCCGAGTATAGATTAGATAAATAAATTTAAATGTAAATGATGAAGCCATCAAAAATTCACAAATAGGTGCATTTTTTTAAAATTCAAGGATGTTTACAAAGTCACAGATCAGACAGCAGAAACTAGACAGAGTTATATAAAAGCTTGTCAATTGTAATATGGATCAATGAAAAACAGGTCTTTGTTCACACTCGTACACGTGCAACGCGCGCGAACACAATTTTGTAGCCGAGGAAACATGGCGACGCGGGTCCCGCCGCTTCCAGTGGCGAATTAAAATAAGGCACAGAACAAGCTCTAAAAATAACCTGGCTCAGTATGGAAAGGTACGAGAGTTATGGACACATATTTATAGGAATCACAATAAAATCGTGAAATTTGAAATTGAATTATACTATTTATATGGAGGCAGATATCATTATAGATATCAACAGATATCATTTTTCGTTTTATAATTATATTACAAAATCTATCTATTATAAACACATATTTTTAGATTGTTTCCCACATTGTGCGTATAACCTACTATAATTTGTGCCAACTGCCAACGGTACTGTGTAGCTGATGTAGATTGATTTGACTATTCCCGAAATGTTAAATTATTAAATAAAAGTTCATAAAAGCGAAGCACCATATAATAAACTCAAACAGCTTATAACATATATTTAAACAAGTAACGGTTTAATATGTATTACCTCTTGCGACTTTCAGCATGCATTATGTATGGATCCTACTGAATATGAATCACAATTGTTGTCGATTGCAAAAGATTGATAATGCAGCTCACCGTCACAATCCATATTACATAAAACAATATTATCTTATTTGATTAGTAAGCATAGGAATATGCATCTTAGCATATGGTTACATCGTTTTTATAAAACCTCCCTTAATCGACTTTCAACTACGCCCAGTACAAGATGTTCAAACATTATCAATCGTCTAGAACATACACTATCATCCTCTGAATTCTGTAAATGCAGTCATTTCACACCGCTAACATCTACGATTAACGTGAACTCGGATAAATCAACATAGTACATCACATCTCAGTCCACTCGCTCGGAGATCGACCGGCTCCCTCGAACAGAGAGCTTCGTAAACATGTCGAGTGTCGGCCGCCGCGCGACGATCGCATTAGCTGCGCTCCGCCGGCGCCTCGTCCTCCTCCTGGTCCAGCAGCCGCCGCACGCGGCTGATGTCCGCCAGCGCGGGCCGCGCCGCCAGCGGGCCCCCCGCGCCGCGCCCGCCCGGCGTGCGCGGGCCCGCCGCCGCGCCGCCCGCGCCCGCCAGCCGCTCCAGCCGCCGCGCCTCGCCCGTGCGCACCACGCGCAGCAGCGCCGCGTACTTGTCGTGCAGCGCCCGCATGCGCGCCGCGTGCTCCTCCGCCGCCAGCCGCGTGCCGCGCTTCAGCTCCGCCACGCACGCGTCCCGCGCCGCCAGCGCGTTCTCCAACTCGTGCGCGCGCGCCGCCGCCGCCTCCGCGCGGGCGCCGCGCGCCTCGGCCTCCGCCTCCGCGCGCGCCAGCGCCGCCCGCAGCGCGCGCTCCTCGCCCGCCGCGCGCTCGGCCGCCGCGCCCGCCGCCGCCTCCGCCGCGCCCGCGCCGGCCGCCGCGCGCACCTCCGCGCTCAGCCGCGCCTCGCGCTCCGCCAGCACGAGCAGCTCCCGCCGCAGCCGCCGCACGTGCTCGGCGCGCCGCTCGGCCGCCAGCGCGGCGCGGGTGAGCGCCTCCACGTGGCGCGCGGCCTCGAAGGACTCCCCGCGCGAGCGCTGCAGCTCGGCCGCGTCGAGCGCGCGCTGCGCCTCCAGCTCGCGCAGCGCCGCCTCGGCGCGCAGGCGCGCGGCCGTCTCGTCGGCGAGCGCGGCCTCGAGGCGCTGCTCGCGGTCGGCGGGCGCGGCGGGCGCGGGCGGCGGGTCGCGCGCGAGGCGGGCGCGCAGCTCGTCGCGCTCGCGCTGCACGGCGCGCAGCCGCTCGCGCAGCGCCGCGCTCTGCAGCTCGAGCGCGCGCGCCTTGCGGCAGCGGCCCAGCAGGCGGCGGTTGCGCTCCGCGTGCGCCTCGCGCCGCCAGCGCTCGTACATGAGCTGCGCGTGAACGAGCGCCAGCTGCTCGGCGAGCTCACTCGCGTCGCCGCCGCCGCCCGTCCGTCCGGTATATAGCTCCGATAGATATGTGTCCAAGCGCTCGCAAGGTAGGATGTAGTCATCCTTCTTCTCTTCAATTAGAGATGTATTGGTCTGAAAAGTGTTTATAAAATTATGATATAAAATTAGTTATTGTTTCACTAACCATTAATAAGAACAAATTTCTTTCGACTCTGTATTCTATCCTATTTAGCATAGTGTAGTTACGCCACTTCAGGGCTGAGTATTAGAATCTTTATCACGATGCGACCTTCAATTTCTCATATTTGTAAAAATAAAGTTCTCATTTAATAGACGATTTAGTCCCTACTTATTTTTTTGTTTTGTCAAAAACCCCAATTAAAATAATCGTCAATATTTACCTGTTTGTGCGCATCGTCAGGCAAGCTTCTGTAGAAGTCTGCAATAATAAACTCGTAGGGCGCCGGCCAGACGTCCACCGTCTGCACCGCGGCGGAGCAGGTGCGCGTGCCGGGCAGCCGCGCCGAGCAGGACGCCGCGCGCCGCACCGCGCGCGTGCCCGCCCGCGCCGCCGTCTTGCCCTTCGCGTCGCCCGCTCGCCCGCGCCGCGGGTCCCGCACGGCCGCCAGCGGCGCCGCCTCCTCTTGCCAACCGTCGTCGGCTCGCGCTCGTGCCGCCCGAGCGGTCAGCTCCAGCACCTCGCGGTCTTCTACGTTCAGCGGTTCCGAGTCGAGCGTGGGCGCCGCGCGGCTGG
Organism: Spicauda simplicius; assembly: GCA_949699795.1. Classification (NCBI taxonomy): domain Eukaryota; kingdom Metazoa; phylum Arthropoda; class Insecta; order Lepidoptera; family Hesperiidae; genus Spicauda; species Spicauda simplicius. The sequence goes on from OX453076.1 coordinate 18,008,758, forward strand.
GCTCCGGCCGGGCCACGGCCGCGCCGGCCGGCGGCGGAGCTCCCGCGAACGGCACCGGCGATTCCACCGCGCGTCGGTCGTGCACCACTTTCACGAGTCTTCCGGCGTACCCGTCGGTGCTGCCGCTTCCCGGCGCCGCGGGCGGGGACGTCTCCTTTCGCATCGGCGAGGGAGGCTGCGAGCGTCGACCGATAGCGCGCACGGCCGTTTCGGTCGGAAATCGAAATTGGGTACGAGTCTCTTTCGCCGGTGTATTCTCCGGCGTGGCCTCCACGGCCGCCTCGGGTGGCTCGACGACGTCCGCCTCGGCGGGAAGCGGAGTGTTGGGTGCGGACTCTGCGCCGCATCGATCGCCCAGAGCGAACCACGGTTCGGTTCCGGGACGCAGCGTGCCCGCCACGCGCGCCGCATGAGCGCCCGAGCCGGGGGCGGGCGAGCCCGGTGCGAGCGGCGCTGGGGTGACGGCCGGCGCGGGTGGTGGTGGTCGATCGTCGAGACGTTCCCGCGATTGGAAGGACAACCGGCGGCTCTCGGCGACCACGTCGTGTAACTCGAGGCGCGCCCATCGAGCGGCGTCGGCCTCACGTTGGCGCGAGCCCGTCACGAGCGCCGGGTGCAGGCGCACGGAGCCCAGAAGCGGGGCGACGGCGCGCTCCCAGTCGTCCCGCGCGGCCGTCGCGGCGCACTCGGCCCGCAGCGTCTCCAACAGAGTGCACGGATGCGTCGCGTAGAGCGCGTGAAAGAGGCCGAGCTGGGCCAATCTCAGGTGAGCGCGCGCGGGGGCGCGGGGCGGCGGGTCGAGCGCGGCGGGGCGGAGCACGGCGTCGGCGAGGTCGGGCCAGTGCGGCGCGGCGAAGGCGGGCTCGGCGGGCAGCAGCGCGGCGAGCGCCAGCAAGGCGTGCAGCAGCGGCAGCGGCTCGCGCTCGGTGCGCGCGGCGTGCAGCAGCGCGCGCGCCAGCGGGTGCGCGGGCAGGTGGCGCAGCCAGGGCGGGCGGCGCGCCACGAGCGGCGCCAGCGCGGCCAGCGCGTGCAGGCGCTGCTGCGGCCGCTCGGGCGCGCGCAGCTGCTCGCAGAGCGCGTCGAGCAGGAAGCGCGCGTGCTGGTCGGGCGCGCGCGCGAGCAGCTCGATGGCGCGCTCGGAGCCGGTGCGCGCGTGGTACAGCAGCAGCGCGCGGGTGAGCCACGCCTCGCGCACCACTCCGTACAGCGCACTGAACGATTCGAGCGCATCGCGCGCCTCCAGCAAAGCGAACACCTCGCCGGCTTCGCAAGCCGCCAACATCTCCGACCACCTATTTCGTTTATATTTATTAGTGAATATCACCACTACTCATAACTAGACTTTGTATATAAAAAGATTCATAATACATTTATTTTTCTTAATAGTACAATTTACAACAACAGTACAAGTGCATTATCAATTTACAACAACAGTACAAGTGCATTATCAAAGAACATATAATCTGATGTCTAATAATAACCATAATATATGTAATATTATGGTTATTATTAGACATCAGATTATATGCACTATAAAAGGGCGAAATATGCACAAAAATTGTAAATATACCCAAAATATGCATAATTAAAACACCATTTTTGGTTGTGAAACTGATTTAGTGAAGTCGGTATAGATTTGATGACCCTTTTTTTAATTGTCAACCTGCAATCAGTATACATTTGATAACCTTTTTTTTTTGGTTGTTAAGCTTGAACTATAATAGGAATTAGCCAATTAAAAGAAGAAACTGCGAACTATTTTGCCCAATACTAATGAAAAAAATACCATAATATGCTATGAAACTGTCATTATATGCATTTGCATGTGCAATTGCTTATAATAACAAATTAATGACAATTAATAAATGATCTCTACTTATTATGAATAATGTATGCAAAATTTTTTAATCATTTCATTAACCTTAGCTAACCTCCGTCGATTCGACGGGCAGTGCAAAGAAATATCGCTGGCATTTTTTAACGGCGTATCCGAACGTGCTGTCTTGGCTAACCAACTCAGCCGCCAGGGAGCCCGTTGCAGTGGCACATGCAGCGAACAGCTAAGTGTCATAGTTTTTGAGGTACCTGACCTTTGCCCGTCGTTTCGACGGGTGGTTAGCTTTACCGTCAGTAATTGAATTCGATTGCACTGGTTATTTTCAAAGTAATTTGCGTTTTTTTTTTTATTTACGTCATGTTTTCTTTAAGTTCTTTACGAGAAGATGAAATAATTGATCTTCTACAACAAGAACTTAGTGACGCTGCCCTTGATTATAGTTTTGCTAGCGAGACAAGATTTTATAGTGGAAGATAATGTGCAGATTCCGAGGGGATGCTATGTAAGCGCACTACCAGACTTTTCTTCAGACGTGGATCCTGATTCACCTATTATCTCGAATACTGCACCTTCACAAACCATGCATTGTAGCATCATATTACTTCCTCAAAGGAAAGTACGAGATAGGAATCGGCACGGTTGGGTCACACTTCCACAAGAACTTCGGCAAGGAACATTGTGCATACTCCGAAGGGACCTACCCGTTCCTGTGGGGGATAAATGGGAGAAGCATCTTTTTTTTTAAGTTTTTAACCATCGACATTTTTGAAGATATTGTAAAATGGAGTAATGTCGAAAAATCTGTCAAAATAATGTCATTATCTACCAATCAAAATCGCAAATCATCTCCTCCTGTACAAGGTCATTACACCAGAGAAAAGCCAGCAACATCTAGTGGAGAAAGTCGTAAAAAAAAAGGGTTTCGGAAGTGCCACTTAGAGAAAAACCAAAAGCACGTGTTCCAACTGCATCGCTCCCATAGGCAGTGAACATAAAGTTTGATTTTTGTGTTACTTGCGCTGAAGAAAAATAATTTGTTTTATGTTTTAATTATTTGTAATGTTTCTATGTACTATATGAAGCCAAAAAAATATTGTTTTATTTTAATTTATCGTTGATTTTGCTTGTCAAAGCAGATCATTAAAAATGTTCCAAATTTTTTAAGGAGTTTAGAAAGAGTTATTTTAATATAAATATATAATAAAGAAAGTCAATTTACAAAATGATTCTTATTTAGAATAACATTTATAAACGAAACCATAAAAAAGAGGTCAACTTTTTTAATAACTTGTGCCAAATAAAAATATTATTTGAATACCCGTCACTTCGACGGATGGTTAGCTTAAACAGGGTACAGTATAAGGTTAGCTATCTAGGGTTAAATACAAGCCTTTACCTTCACTACTTTCTTGAAAAGATAGTACAATACATAATACCGTTATTATTTACAGAAGTTAAAAAGTGAGCACAAAAGTTAGCTACTATTACAACTAGTAATTGAAACTGGGTGCAATAACCTAAGTGGATCAGCTGTAGAGGTTGGCCCCATGTCATATACCAATTAACCTCTATGAATCTCTTATTATCAATTCCAAAGGTAATTTTGTTTTTTTTTACCTGTTTTTAGTTAAGTTGAGAAATTTAGCCACACTACTAGAGCTAGCAGGCTACAAGTATTGTAGCTCTACAATCATTAGGTATCTTATTTGTTGAAAGTAGAACCAAATGAAATGCCAATGCATCAACTGAATTAACTGGATCCCGTCCCGTCATTGTTATATCGGGGCTTTCATTTCTGCAAATTCATAATATAACTAAAAAAATTCACAACATTACATTTTATGTTTTCTGCATTGGCCGCAGTGTCACATTTGAAATCCAAGCTTTGTAAAATTATAGTTAAACCAAATTATTAATATTATGAATGCCAGTTTGTTAAGATGTATGTGTGTTTGTCTTTCATGTAAAACTACCCGTTACATTTTACTGAAATTTGGCACACACATAGTTTACGGATAACATTTATCACTAGCAAATATAATGTATATACCGCGGTAGACGTGACTGAAGCGAGCGAAGCGGCTCGAATAACCGAGTGTGCTTATAATTCTTTAGTAAAACGTCTTTATAGATATTATTGGTAATGTATTACAAACATTCTGTGATTATAATTTAAGCTATCATCTCTCCAATTTACTTTGATATAATGCGATTGCCTGAGTTTCATATGTTAATGCATTTAATATGGACTTCAAAGTGACCCGAGAATAACAACTACGAAGAATAAAGTATTGCCGTTTTCTATGCAAATACATATAGTCTTGCGTACTATTATAGCATTCTTACTCGGACAAGAGACAGCACGAAACGAATTACTAGTAAATATTGCAATGTGTAATGCAGCTGATTACATTTTGCCGATGTAACAAAATCAAAAGATAGTTACCAATCAGGAGTTCGGAGAGAAGCCTCTTGGTTTGCTGCAGCTGGTGGAATTTTGATATAGATTATTTCAACCGAAAACACAAATGTCTGAACTACTACGTAGTTGGTGCAATCTAAAGAGCTCAACTATGACATTTTCATTCGTTCGAGCAGTTTAGCGACAAAAAAATGCCGACAATTTCTCAACTTACATCACCACAGATTAAATTAAACTATACACAGATACATAATTACATATACTCTAATGTAGTTATGTAACCAATAAGTCAGAAATACAATCCAAATTGGAAAAAAGAACGTGTTGCATTATTAGCAAAATTAGACCTTCCCATATCCATTTTGTACTATATGTCTGTCCCGTATTTTATTGTATTATTTAAAATACCGTTCTAGTTTACTAACTTAAAAAAAATATAAATAAAGCCTCCATTATAACCCCCTAAAATCCCTACAATTAGTAGGAATTCCCCATGAAAACATTTCTAAAATGGCTTTATCCCAGGGCCAATACTATTAGACCTGCGACGACCTCCCGTATTATTGAATCACACTATCGATATCGAAGCTTTCATATTACTCTGAATTTATACAAGATTCGAACAGACCTTTTTTTTTGTTTTTTGTTCTCGAGGGGGAACCAAATATGGGATTTTACTGCACTAAAACCTCTCCGATGGCCGTCGGGATCTACCTCTGACTCCTTCAGACTAAAAAATACGTCTTTGAAGACAGTGTAAAGTTAGTTTTTTTTTATCTCTTTCATCATACAACGAAAGAGTATAAATAGTACACATGTATATAGTATAAAAAACAATTGATCGCCACGACTCCATGCATGTTAAATTTCAAGGTTAGCTGCAAATTATCAACTTACGTTGTTTATGTATTTTGTTCCCTTAGGTAGGCATTCACGTTACAACGGTCGAACGGACTGTCGCAACAACAATTCAAGTTGAATACTTCAACGGACCTGCGACATGACCTTGGTTGCACAGTCCGCCTTAGGACCAAGCCATTCACGATCGAATTTGTCGCATACGACTGTAGTTCGTGCGACAGTCCGTGCGACCGTCCTAACGTGAATGCCCACTTTTAGTTGTTTATTGTGAACAAGCATGTAAATGAAGATGTCATGTGTCATTTTAGTTGTTTATTGTGAACAAGCATGTAAATGTAAATGAAGATGTGTGATGATACCGAAATGCTTGTCAGCCATATCACAGATTTGAATCTGTTTCATAGTTGGTCAATCAGTTAGATGTAATCTAAAATAAAGTAAGGCTGAAACACAAGAAGCTAAGGCGCTAATAAGAAGGCAGTCACATAAGCAACGGATTGACATTTGACAGTTGATGTCAAATCAAGTATTCAATAATGAAAAAAATTGTACCTTCGAAAGATAACCTGTGAGAGTCACTATGAATGAATTATGAATTCTGAAAATATGTTGTAAAATATATGGGTATGGCATTCAGGAATGACAGACCAATATATGTTGTATAAGAATAAATTTTAATCGGGTTCAAGTCGGCCGTAAATATGTTAAGAGCCGTGTCGACCATATACATCGAGAGTCAAGCACTCGCAAGAGGAGATGTTTTAAAATTATCTAGTAAGTATGTCATTAAAGAAGTTGTCATGTATTTGGCCTGTAGCGCTCGAGGGTCAACTCTCGGTGTAGCACGAGAGTGGCCATCCGGATAGCGCTTCATGGTTTGTTCCGAGGTTAACAGGGATCTATAACAAATCGTACATGTAACTGAATATTTACGATAAAAATTGAATTAAACGTTTTCTTTTGGGTAAGTAATTAAAAATTGAACTTCAACCTTAGATGTTGCTTAATAGTTTGTTAGAATGTAAATGATTGTGCAATGTTTTTCAGGGTTGTGGGCACGCTACAGCACAGTTAGAGACCAGGTATGTTGTCATAGAATTCTTAAGGCTCTGCCTTGTTTAACGGTCACAGTGTCCTAAATAAATATTGTTAAGCCAAACTTGTATGGTTATCAAAAATTAACTTGATGTTTTGGTATGTAATAATATGATTTTGCAATTATTTTCAAGCGAACAGGGAAGTTAAAAAAATATAGAACGGTAATATACCAATTGTCAATACTTATATAAAATTTAATGATTTTATTTATGCATGAATTTTATAAGTAGCAAATCAATTTAAATTGTCAGCTTTTTATTACCTTATTTCAGTTGCTGCAATGTTGATGGGTTACATTGAATATGACTAATGAGAGTGTTTTGAAACTTTTTTTGTTGTTGCCATTAGAAAGAAAACAAATGACTTGTTAAATATAAAAAAAATGTGTGCGTGTACTAGCGTACACTCGTAAGAAGTGAAACTTCTTTATGACGTTATTTTTCAAAAAATAACTTGAAAACTTGAAAAATAAATAACATGATCACGCCCACGTGTTGGTGTTTTGAAAAATGCAATCAAAAACTGAGGTTGACTTTGAATATTTTAGAAAAATAAATACCACAATCAACATTCAAGTATTAGAAAAAATTGATACCATAATTACACCCACGTGTTAGTGTATTGAAAAATACAATCAAAAACTGAGGTTAATTTTAAATAATGTGGAAAAATAAATATCACAATTACACTTAAGTATTAAAAAAAGAGATGTAATTATTTTACTTTTTTTAGAAATTCACTGGAATTAGAATTAAAATAAACCCTTTGATTTTGCTGATCACTTCAATATAATATATATATATTTGTCACGTCACTTTAGAGTGTTGGGAAAGATGGCGCGTAACTTTTTTTAGAAATTCACTGGAATTAGAATTAAAATAAACCCTTTGATTTTGCTGATCACTTCAATATAATATATATATATATTTGTCACGTCACTTTAGAGCGTTGGGAAAGATGGCGCGTAACAGAAAAAGATGGCGCGTAATGAAAAATAAAAAAAGATGGTGCATAACAGAAAAAGATGGCGCGTAACGAAAAAATGTTACACTAAATTTTTTTCCAACCCCGATAAAGAAGTTTCATTTCACTTCAACAACCCCGATAAAGAATAAAAATATAAAAAAAATATATACACATGCAATAATAACTTTTCTAAGCTTTGTACAAGCATGTCATACAGCTTATGCATGTTGCTTTATATATATTATGTGTACAATAAAACATATTATGTGTCTATACACCACAATTCCTAATGATTTCTGAACATTACCTATCTGCTGCACAATGACCACCATGCTGTGGTATATCATATTTTCACCTGTAATGTATTTGACACTTCCTCTGAATATTGATTCAAGTTTTAATAAGTCAAAATCTCTGCTTCCCTTATGATTATGGTAATATTGATGCTATATTTTACAAGAGACCTAAAAATTCAAGGCAGATTGGAAGGTTAGCTTTAAGGGTGTTTTAAACCAGGCGGCACATGAAGGATGAAAGGCAGCAAAATCATCTTTATTTTACTATAAATATATCAGCATTACCTCTACTAAAAACTGAAACTCAACATGCACCCCCATGTGGCGCATTCTTTTTGTCTTGGTAAATTGCAGTGATAGCAGTGTAAAGACTGTTTAAATTTAATCTTTTGGGTCTTCAAATTCTACTTTGGTTTTGGCTGGCAGAAACAAATTAGCTATGCCACTGATGTTGATGAAACATCCATCCAGACTACCTCCAGCCTAGGTCATTGAGAATCAGCAAAGCAAACATCATTCATTCTTTGAAGATTATGTACTAAGATTTCCTGGATACAGATGGCTCAGGACCGGTCTAAGTGGTGTGGATTAGGGGAGGCCTATGTCCAGCAGTGGGCTTTCAAAGGCTGACGGATGGATGGATGGGTATAACTTATTAAACCTAAAATACTGAACTGTACTGTTACAATATAATTATGCTGATGGTTAAAGTAATGACCTGATAATTGTTATATCACTTTAAACCAGAGGATGGCTGCCTTCTTGAAATGTTACTGTCTGAGGGGGCACATTGCTATGTTACAGACTGTACTTTCCAAAGAAGCATCTAAGGCTCGGACCGATGCGGCGGCCGCGGCGAGCGTCGTTGCCGACCCGCCCCCGCCCCCGCCCCCGCCGCCCCCGCCGCCGCCGCCGCGCGCGCGCCGCGTCTGGACGGCCACCGCCGCGCTCGCCATCACCGCCTCACTCGGTGGAGTTAGTACACTTGTGTTACAGCTACTATAGAGTTGTGGAAATGCGCTACTTTATTTATCAACCAATTTTTATTGGGGTTCACGAAATTGAAATTGTTTATTTACTATTGCAGGTATACTTTTATCGTAAACTGAATGACGACTCCGAAAATGATTTGAAACCAACGAAGCAAAGTAAGTTATCTGTAAATCCTTAAGCATCCACAATAGTAAAGTATGATGTAAGACTTGAGCTGGTCATTTAATAATATCAATGGGATGGTGTCAGGCGAGAAGCGGGCGGGCGCGGAGGCGGATCGGGCGGTGGAGGCGGCGGTGCCGGCCAGCGCGGAGCAGCTGCCGGCGCACGTGCAGTACCTGCTGGTGGGCGGCGGCACGGCGGCCTTCGCAGCCATGCGCGCCATCCGCAGCGCGCGACCCGACGCGCAGGTGCTCATCGTGTCCGAGGAGCCCGCGCTACCATACATGCGGCCGCCGCTCAGCAAGGAGCTGTGGCGCGAGCCCGAGCTGGCGCAGCGCGCGCTGCAGCCGGAGTCGCTTACGTTCCGCCAGTGGAATGGGCGGCGGCGCAGCGTGACGTACGAGCCGGCCGCCTTCTACGCGGCGCCGGAGCGGCTGCGCGAGGGCGCGGCGGGCGCGGGCGTGGCGCGCGGCTGGCGCGTGGCGCGAGTGCTGCCCGAGCGGCACGAGGCCGAGCTGGTCGCGCCCGGCGCCACCGCCACGCTCACATACGACAAGTGCTTAATCGCCACAGGTAATACGCGCTCCTTTTTTTTTCTTCTTTCAATTATAAATCTCCGTACGCTACCTGGCACTCACAAAATATGTATACTAGCTATGTAACATACGACTTATAATTTGAACATTCGCAAATGCGAATACTGTTCTTACTAAATTTGGCGACCTTCTTTTTGCAAAACACAAACAATTCAATTATTGCGATTGCGAAATTTCGTTATATTACTAATGTACTCTGTACTTTGTTCATAGTTCACTAGATTTTCGTTGACATGGAAGAAGAACAATTGTCTGTTTCCGTGGCAAAATCTAGTCGACAGGTTGTTGAGAAGTGAGAAAAATTAGTATGAAATCGCTTAACAGGGTGTGTTGTGGTTGCAGGCGTGCAGCCGCGGCGCGTGGGCGCACTGCGCGCGGCGGCGGGCGCGGGGCGCGCGCTGGCGCTGCGCGGCGTGCGCGACGCCGCGCGCCTCGCCGCCGCGCTCGACCGCGCCGACACGCGCCGCGTGCTCGTCGTGGGCGGCGGCTTCCTCGCCTGCGAGCTCAGCGCCGCGCTCGCCGACCGCCGTCAGTAGTCTTCCGCAATACACCGCTTTTTAGCCAAAGACTCGTTTGAGTTAAATTAGAAATTCTTTTGTATTTGTATCTCGACATATTAGCTAATTTGATTCGTATAATTCAAATTTCTTAGATAAAATTAAAGCAGAGATAATACATATTTGGTCTATGGGGCCGTTCAAGTATTACGTAAGCACTATTGGGGGGTGAGGGGGTCTTTGATGTGCTTATTTTGGATGACATGGGGGGTAGGGGGGGGGTCTAGATGATGATTACGTCATCTCTAGTTATTTCCTTTTTTACAACACTACAAAAAATACTATCACAATGGTGTCTCTTATCATGTAATGTAACGTGTACTTTTGCAGTGCGCGGCTCCGGCAAGACTGTGCGTCAGGTGTTCCGCGAGGCGGCGCCCATGTCCCGCGTGTTGCCGCACTACCTGGCCGCCGCCGCCGCGCGCCGCCTCGCCGAGGATGGCGTGCAGCTGCTTCCTCATAGTTGGTGTTATTTCTTTATGTCGCTCCTAACGTGACTCTCCTCCGTTCCGTCCCTTAAAATATCGTACTTTTTCAGCCGAAATAACTGACAGTGAAGTTTACGACGATCACGTGCGCCTTCGGGTGATCCGGGCGGGTGAGAGCGAGGGCGAAGGCCAGCTGGAGGCCGACCTGGTGGTGGAGTGCGTGGGCTGCGAGCCGGACGAGACGCTGGCGCGCGCGTCGGGTCTCGAGCTGCACGAGGAGCTGGGCGGCCTGCTGGTGAACGCGGAGCTGCAGGCGCGCACGGACGTGTTCGTGGCGGGCGACGCCGCCTGCTTCCACGACGTGGCGCTCGGCCGCCGCCGCGTCGAGCACCACGACCACGCGGTCGTGTCGGGCCGCCTCGCCGGCGAGAACATGGCCGCGGTCAACCCGCCTAAACCCTATACCCACCAGAGCATGTTCTGGAGCGACCTCGGTCCGCACCTAGGGTATGAGGTGAGCTAGCGTTTCCTATTTAGACACCTTAATAAAATTTATAACATAATTTATTTTATTATACCCACTATCATGGCAATCGGCGAACGCTCACCCATATTATTATTTTTAGGCCATAGGAATAGTAGACTCTCGGCTTCCAACGGTGGGCGTGTTCTCGGCGGACGCGGTGAAGCCGGTCGAGCGGCCGCGGGCCGTGGCGGCGGCGGCGGCGGCCGAGGTGGCGGAGGCGAGCGAGGCGGTCGCGGCGCCCGGCGCGGCGGCGGACGGCGGGGAGGCGGGCGGTGCGGCGGTCGGCGGGGAGGCGGGCGGTGCGGCGGGCGGTGCGGTGGGCGGCGGGGCGGCGGCGGACGGCGAGGCGCGGCAGTTCGAGCGCGGCGTGGTGTTCTACCTGCGCGACGAGAGAGTCGTGGGCGTGCTGCTCTGGAACCTCTTCAACCGAATGCATGTCGCTCGACAGGTGATGCATATTGTATTAAGATAATTAATTTGATATCGAAAAGTTATTATTTTTTTAAACTTATACTTTTTTATACTTTTGTGAAACTTTACGTTTTCCCAAAACCGACTGGCTTCCTAACTTGTGGTTGCGGTATCAATCCGCTGTTTGTAAGCATCCATCCAAGGAGTCGGGAGTAAGTAGGAGTAATTCGTTAGCACTATTATGTTAGGTAACCGTTCAGTGTAGTCACAGATGGCGTTTAACACTAATTATGTGTGATGAAATAATGCAATGTATCCTTTAAATACTTTTAATTGCATTTATATTATGTATATCTCTCGCGATATTGTAGGTTTAATTTGACTGCATTTTCCAATTCCATTTTAAAGTATAAAGTATAAGATTTATATCGCCAAATTTTCTGTTATAGGTGTTGGCTCACGGCAAGTTCGACGACTTGTTCGAGGTGGCCAAGCTGTTCACACCGCACGAAGAAGATTAGTTATTAATTTTTAAAATGAGCATTTACGTTGTTGTATATAATAATAGTGAATAAATTGATTGTAATTAGCCTGTGTTATTTTATTATTATTTGTTATTTTTTATCTATTACTAATTACTTACGTACTATTAACCCTTAAATGCATATTGTATCGAAATCGATACTTTGAATTTCTTAGTCTGTAACTTTGTTTTTTTTTCTACATGTCAATGATTTTTTTGAGTCAATGACGTCAATTCTAAGTCAACTAAGTTTAAAAAGTAAGTTTTTTTTTCTTTAGTGGCTCTGACGTATATACGTTCAGCCAGAGAAAAAAAAGTAAGTTGACAACTGATTTGGTAACGCCATTTTGGAATTGGGAAAAAGTTTGAAATATTGTGGTTGCAGAAAATTGTTATGTAACAACATCTGCAATTTCAATCCGTTTTGACGGCAACTGTGAAAACGTGTTTTGTGTTGAAAAAAATACTAGTATTAAGGTATGTATTTCTTTTAACACATTTTTTCAAGATTGTTCCATTATTGGTATTTTTCAAGATTTTTTGCAATAACGAATACTTTTGAAGGGATTCCGGTTTGTATCAAAAACGATACTTTATGCATAAATGGCATAATTTTTCACTAATTGTTGGCAATAACATAATTATGCTTCCTAATGTTTTCTAAGTACCACATTTTATCAAAAATGATTGATTTTACGATAATATTATTGAATACAGTAACTTATTCCGTATTTGTATCTATTTTTTTAAACACATTGTTGAGAAAAATACTGTTTTCTTAAGTTTAGGTAATGTAAAGGGTTACCTATACGGATCTGGGACTATGGAATAAAATACGTGTTCCGTTAACCGTGTATATTTTAGACTGTGTACTTAAACGACTCACACTCTCACGATTCAGATGATCTCATTTTAATTGCTGACATGAACATTGTGATATTACATGTCCCTACACCATTCCCCCCTTAACAAAAAAAATATATAAATAACGTAAAACCTAAGAGAAATCAATGGCAGCGATGTATATGCTGACCTAAGTTAAGTACTGGGGTGGCATAGGTCGCTAACCGTGTTTCATTTATAACTATAAATATTTTCTAAAAATATGCTAGATTGCATGAGTGTTGTTGCATTGTCATTTTCATCGAACATGATTACCTATCCCTTTTATACTTTTTAAATATTATCATCAAATAAAATTAAGAGTTTCCAGTATTATTAATTGTTATAAAAACGTATTACTTGACCACAACAATTAGGCGCATAAAACAAAAGTGGATCAATACCCCGCATCTTGCTTCTTACCCCGCGCATCCCCTAGTGACGTGCCGTCGTGTATCGTCTAGGTGTTTACGTTAGCCAGCACGTGTTTAATGTTATTTCGTTATAATGTTAGTTTAATGAGTGATTGTTGAATTTTTAAAGTTATTATTAAATTAGTTGATTATTCGTCAATAAACCTCAAAATGGTTAGGAAAAAGACTATTCGTGGAGGAGAAAGGACTCTTACATTCAAAATATGCATTTTTATAACAAGAGAACAGTATTGAGCTCAGTACTCCTTTCTCCAAAGTCGAAAATCGAATGTGTGCTGCAATAGGGATCAGTCTCTTACACAAATAAAAAAAAAATAAAGCAAATATTCCATGTCTGCGAATATACTAAACGTATGAAAGTACTAAACGTATGAAAGTGCTTTAATAAATACTCGACTATTGAAAATACAGCACTATGGTGTATGTTTTAATAATGTTATAACTACATATTTTTGGTATTTGGTAATAGAATATACTTCGTATCGGGATGGGAAATCCCTAGTTATAATGACGTTTCAACTGTCGTGCGCCTAATTGTTTTGGTGGAGGAGTAACTTAAAACTATGTATATAAAGTATAAAGAACAAAAAAAAGTAACTGACCAACATAATTATTCATATTGCATGGTTGGTTGGTTGGTTGGTTGGTTGGTTGGTTGGTTGGTTGGTTGGTTGGTTGGTTGGTTGGTTGGTTGGTTGGTTGGTTGGTTGGTTGGTTTTTTTTTTTTTTTTTTTTTTAATAATCCATTTTGTAAGTGTTGGATCCTCGCGATGGGATACGGGCGATCCAAAACTTTTATGTTTTCCTTATATGTACTAATAATATTTGTTTGTTTGTTTATATATATATTTTAGTTTTTTTTTTTTATTTTTTAATTTTTATTAATATATATATATATATGTATATATTTTAATAAATACAATAATATGGATATTACCATATATATACGTATCTATACTAGTTTTTAAATAATGTCTTTGTTAAAATCTTTTAAGTTTTGAATTATTTTCTTCACGTGATTTTCATAGCTTTTTATACATTTTTGATTTTTTATTATTTCCGGAATGTTGTAGGGATCATTTATATTTTCCATGTTACAGGTGAAAGTATGCTCATTTCTTGTGAAGCTATATTTAGGGCAGCTCTCCAAGAGGTGTTTAATTGTTTGCGGAGTATCGGAGTTACAGGGGCAGCGATCTGTGCTTTTTATTCTGAATCTGTATAGGTATGCAAGGTTGTATCCGTGCCCTGTCAGGACCTGGGTCATTTCAAACGATGGTGTCAGAACTGCAAAAAGATTGTGAATTGTTTCCAGGTCATGACACAGGTCTCTTGTGTGCTGGCCTTGAATCCCTGTGTTGAAAATTTTTTCTGATTCTGATTTGTGTATACTTTTTATCTTATGTTTTACTAGGCTGATTGGAAATTCTGTGAATTCGAATGCTTTATGAGATTCAGCTGCTGCCTTGGCAGCCGCATCAGCTTCCTCGTTTCCGATAATGCCCGCATGTGCCTTAACCCAAATAAATATAGCTTCACCGTTATTATCTATTATATTATGGATGTCTCTATGTATTGTTGCTACTGCTTGATTTGTGCTGTCTTTATTTTTAATTTCGTACATGCTTGATAATGAGTCAGACAAAATGGTGAGTTTTGTGATGTTATTTTGAATTGCCCAAGAGCATGCGTTTTGGATGGCTAATAATTCCGCCTGATATACAGAGCATACACCGTGCAGCTTGTACTTTTTAGTGACTTTGTTGCCGCTGGGTAAATATGCCACGAAGGCAGCGCCAACTTTATTTTCGGAGTGTTTACTCCCGTCCGTGAAAACGAGAGTACTCTCCGGTAAGCAAAGCTTATTTATGTCATCTTGTGAAACTGCATATTTAAATTCGATGACTTTGCGGTCTGCTGGATGAAGAAGCTCACAGCTTCTAACTGGTTTTTCCATACTTATATCGTCAGGGAGTAAGGGCGTAGTACCTATAGCTTTAACACTCTCTATAGCCTCTACTTCCCTGACCTTTAAGTGTAGTGGGGTTAATCGAGCTAGAGCGATGGCTGCTGTTGCCGAAACGGTACGAAATGATCTAATAATTTTCGTAGCAAAGCTTCTTTGGAGGGACCTAAGCTGGTTTTTCACGGTTTCAAACCTGACAGCTGAGCCCCACACTCCAGCTGCGTAAGTTACCGTAGGTTCTATGACCTGTTTGTAGATTATGCGTATATTCTCCGGATGAGCCCCCCAAGTAGTCCTGACAAATCTGGATAACTTATTATATATAGCTAATGATTTATTAATAACGTATTTTACATGTGGAATGAATTTTAAATTTTTGTCTATGATGATACCTAATAATTTAATCTCGTCTACGTATTTTAGTTCTAGTCCGTTTAATACTAGTCTAGCTGTTTTAGCTTTGGGCGTAAAAGCTATAACTTGGGTTTTGTTCGGTCCAAATTTGAGTTTGACATCCTCCCCCCATCTGACTATCAGATCCAGGGCTTTGTTGGTAATTAACTGTATGTCCATTGGCTTTTTTGCTTTGACAATCAAGAGGACATCGTCCGCAAAGGCCTGCAGATGGCAGCCCTCCGGCAGATTTACGTCAAACAAGTCATCCAGAATAATGTTCCAGAATAGCGGGCCGCATACTGAACCCTGTATACAGCCCCTAGTCATAGTTTTTGTAGTGGTGATGTCGGCGTAGTTTAAAATTACAGTACGGTCTTGAACATAATTCAGGATGATCCTATATATATTTTTTGGACAGTTGGCTTGGTGGAGTCTCTTGAAGAGGATAGGCCACCAGGCATTGTCGAAAGCTGCTTGTATGTCTAATGAGACTGCTATAACTAGATGTTTGTTGTTTTTTGCCTCCGAGATGGTATTTAGGGCTGTTCTTAGTGCATCCATAGTTGATCTTTGTTCCTTAAAACCATACTGTAAGGGATTGGAGAAATTTGTTTTGTCCATGTGATAAGCTAGTCTTTTACAAACCAGCTTTTCTAATACTTTACCTAGAATGTTGATGAGGCCTATGGGACGATAGGCTGAGGTGTCTGAGTATTCTACTTTATTGGGTTTGGGAATGACTATTACCTGTGCAGTTTTCCAGATTTTCGGGAAATAGGCTAGTTTTAGGCATTTATTCATAGTCTCTGTGATAATTCCTAAGAATTCAGATGTTGTTGCAAGGCAGATGTCCGCAGTCAAATGATCTGGGCCAGGAGCTTTTTTGGCGCTCATTGACTCCAAACATCCGAGCACTTCCTCCTCGGTGAAAGGTTTGTCGTCCCTTGTATTCGGTATTTCCATCATTTTGACTCGCAGTTGTCGTTGTGTATCTGACTTATCTATGGTATCCTCTGGATAGAATTTGCTGAGCAGGGAATTTGCAGTTTCGACGGATGAGGATGTATGACTTGAGTTGCTAGTGGAGACGGTTTGGCATGGTGTAGCTTGAGGGCTGTTCTTTAAGAGTCTGTTGGTTAAAGACCAAACATTCTCTTTGCCCTGTCTGCTACAAAAATCTCGAAAGTGTTCCGTCGAAGTCTGCCTTATTGCTTTGGAATATTTTTCTTTCAGTTCATTCCTTTCCACTATGGCATTTTCGATTGATTTACCTGATCTAACTAGGTCCTGAATCCTGTGATGCATTTTAATTACTTGTTTTTTGATGTTCTCTAATTCCGAATTCCACCAAGGTACATGAATGTTATATTGTTTTTTCCCGTTTAAATGAATTGTCGCACGTATTTTGTATTGCCTTTGTTAACGCCTCGATGAATTTTTCAAGATCACTCGTGTTCAAGTCGTCTGTTTTGTTGATTTCAATATTGTTGTTATGAAATGTGTCTCTCAGGTTAGTTTTAAAATTTTCCCAATCGGCATTGTCAGTCACGAATTTATATGTGCTTTGTTTTTTCCTCTTACAGATTTGTATGTTGCCTAAATTTAAAATGTAGTCAATGGCTTGGTGTTGGCTGGTCGGGCAAGCGTCAGTATTGATTCTCCAGTCCTGAATTCTGCGCGAGATATTATCCGAATACAGTGTAATGTCGATTATTGAAGTACGGATAGTGCTATGATTTGTTGTTGAAAAGGTGGGGGTATTTCCGGTGTTTCCTATGATCAGATCTTGTGATATCACTAGATTATTGACTTCAACTCCCCTCTTATTGGTTTTGGAGGAGCCCCAATTGGGGTGCCATCCGTTGAAGTCACCTCCAATTATAACATGGGCATGTCTATGCTCTTTTAGGAAAACTTCCAACCGGTTCAGTGTACAGTTCTCATCGTCTTTTGGTTCAATGTATACCGAAATGATAAATAATTTTCGACCTTTTGTAATTATCTGCACAATACTTAAATTTTGAGACGAGTATTTAGACATGCCTAGTGTGGCCGCGATGCCCGATTTGACAATCACGCATGATTTAACTCGGTTGTTGTTTGAGAACTGGTGTACTTCAAATCCAGCGATGTTTTTCATTGTGTTCATGTTGCCAACGTAGGGTTCGCTGACCAGGCCGATGTCATATCCCTGCGAAACGAAGTAATTAATAAATTCATTGTGACTATTGTAGCTTCTATCGACATTACACTGTATTATCCTCATTAATTGCTATGCCCCGTAATCTATTCTACCTATGATCCTGTTTCGCATAGCATTTCTTTGTGGGCATATATCTGACGTGGGTGAATGGCTAGTATCTGATGTGGTGTTAAGTCTCATGTTTTTGCTGCTACAATTGCAGCATTTTAGCATGTCAGGGTTGTCTTTGGTTGGGCAGGTGTTGTATGTATGTGTATTATCCCCACAGTGAGCGCATGAGTCCGTACCACTGGTGCAGTATCTCTTTAAATGACCGAATTGTAAACACTTGTAACACTGCCTCAGAGGCACGAACTCCTCCACATGAATGCGCTGGTGATCTGCAT
The DNA here is from genome assembly GCA_949699795.1 of Spicauda simplicius. Lineage (NCBI taxonomy): Eukaryota > Metazoa > Arthropoda > Insecta > Lepidoptera > Hesperiidae > Spicauda > Spicauda simplicius. The sequence continues at coordinate 18,026,701 of OX453076.1, forward strand.
TTAGTCTGCCTAACTCCATGATTTTTTTGAATACTCGCGGTGAAGTTAAGAATACTGCGTTATATAGGTTTTCATTCTTATTTCGCCGCTCAAACCTAAACTTCAGCTCCTCAGTCCCCGGCTGCAGTGCCTCTACCTCGCTATTTTGCGTTACGATGAGCGTCACGAGCTCATCCGCTTGCGTGTTTCTAGAGACACCTTTCAGGATGATCATGGGACTCAGTTGCTTTGACGGTTCCGCACGAATGTTTTCAGAAGGCTGCAGGCGTTGTAGTGTCTCATTACGTTGGTCCAGCGTATCAAATTCGACCCTTAGTTTGTTTTTACCGACCGTCTGAAAGCCAGCCGGCGCGTATTTAACTCCCTTGAAACTTACACTTTTGCGCCATTCTTCGGCTACCTCCTTTCGGCTCTTATCATCTGAGATGGGATAAATTATTAAAGAAGGTTTATTGACTCTTATTTTTTCTTTTCCAGGTTGTAGGAGACTGGTGCTGGAGCTGCCTGCTGAAGAACTGGAGGAAGACGCGGCTTGGGCGTACGACCGGTGGTTGGCGTTGGGCTGCGCGTGCGTGTCTTGCGTGCGTGTCGTCTGTTGGGAGAACTTTTTAAGTTCCTCCCTCACGCAGGCGGCAATTTCTTGTTTCAGGTCCGTGGACATAGGGGAGACGGAAGCGACAGAGGCGGAATCGGCAGAGGCGGAAGCGGCAGAGGCGGAACCGGCGGCTGAGTCCTCAGTATTCTGGAGAGCTCTAGTGGCCTTTAGGATTTCGGCGCCTGCTACACGGATCAGCTCTTTATTTCCCCTGGAGACATTGTTCGTCTCGACTAACGCTTTATTAATGCAGTCAATCAGCTTTTCTATTGTCTCGAGAAAAGAGTCGTGATCCGTGATATCAGCAGCCCGAGCCGGGAGATCATCCTCGCTGATGATCACCATCCCCCTCTTGGCCGCCGCTTTCGGCGCTTGCGCCATATTTAATTTTTATTAATTTTGTTTTATTTGATTTATAGGTATGGCAATTGCTACGGCAGTAACGAGAACGGCGGGAAAGCAACAAGAGACAACAAGACTGGCGGGAAGAAAGGAAAGAAATAAAAAAAAAAAAAAAAAAAAAAAAAAAAAGATGATACTAAAAAAAAGTTTTAATCCTATTGTAAAATTGAAATTTTTACTGTCGTAATTATATTAATAAAAAGAGGGTGGGTGGGCGGGCTTTCGAAAACTAAAATGGTGAAAATCTCGAGATCTATAAGTCGGATTTATGCGGGAGTGGTGTCTAAAGAAACGTCTTGTCAAGACGCACCTATTAAAATAATAAAACAGACTGAGGGTGCCCGGAGCACGGAACTATAAAGGGGAATGATTTGGGAAAAAGAAAATTTTTATAAAAAAAACTACTGAAAATATTTAATTAAATTTGGGGGGGCTAGAAGGATCTAAATGAGACGAATATATGATGAAAGAATTATATGAATTGAAAGAAAGATGGCGGAGTTATTCAAGTTTTAATTTGTTTGAGATATGCTTTATATAGGAATCGGGACTTAAGCACTATGACTCGGTTCCCTTTAAAATTTAAAATTTCGACTTTACTAAACAAACTTAATGAAATTAGATGTGTGAATGTAAAACAATGAATTTATTGTATTGAAGTATGGGGGTTATTGTTAATATTTCGGGAGATATTTAACGTTTTAAGTAGCTTTAATAAATGTATGGGAAAAAACTAAAATGGTGAAAATCTCGAGATCTATAAGTCGGATTTATGCGGGAGTGGTGTCTAAAGAAACGTCTTGTCAAGACGCACCTATTAAAATAATAAAACAGACTGAGGGTGCCCGGAGCACGGAACTATAAAGGGGAATGATTTGGGAAAAAGAAAATTTTTATAAAAAAAACTACTGAAAATATTTAATTAAATTTGGGGGGGCTAGAAGGATCTAAATGAGACGAATATATGATGAAAGAATTATATGAATTGAACGAAAGATGGCGGAGTTATTCAAGTTTTAATTTGTTTGAGATATGCTTTATATAGGAATCGGGACTTAAGCACTATGACTCGGTTCCCTTTAAAATTTAAAATTTCGACTTTACTAAACAAACTTAATGAAATTAGATGTGTGAATGTAAAACAATGAATTTATTGTATTGAAGTATGGGGGTTATTGTTAATATTTCGGGAGATATTTAACGTTTTAAGTAGCTTTAATAAATGTATGGGAAAAAACTAAAATGGTGAAAATCTCGAGATCTATAAGTCGGATTTATGCGGGAGTGGTGTCTAAAGAAACGTCTTGTCAAGACGCACCTATTAAAATAATAAAACAGACTGAGGGTGCCCGGAGCACGGAACTATAAAGGGGAATGATTTGGGAAAAAGAAAATTTTTATAAAAAAAACTACTGAAAATATTTAATTAAATTTGGGGGGGCTAGAAGGATCTAAATGAGACGAATATATGATGAAAGAATTATATCTGGTTGGTTGGTTGGTTGGTTGGTTGGTTGGTTGGTTGGTTGGTTGGTTGGTTGGTTGGTTGGTTGGTTGGTTGGTTGGTTGGTTGGTTGGTTGGTTGGTTGGTTGGTTGGTTGGTTGGTTGGTTGGTTGGTTGGTTGGTTGGTTGGTTGGTTGGTTGGTTGGTTGGTTGGTTGGTTGGTTGGTTGGTTGGTTGGTTGGTTGGTTGGTTGGTTGGTTGGTTGGTTGGTTGGTTGGTTGGTTGGTTGGTTGGTTGGTTGGTTGGTTGGTTGGTTGGTTGGTTGGTTGGTTGGTTGGTTGGTTGGTTGGTTGGTTGGTTGGTTGGTTGGTTGGTTGGTTGGTTGGTTGGTTGGTTGGTTGGTTGGTTGGTTGGTTGGTTGGTTGGTTGGTTGGTTGGTTGGTTGGTTGGTTGGTTGGTTGGTTGGTTGGTTGGTTGGTTGGTTGGTTGGTTGGTTGGTTGGTTGGTTGGTTGGTTGGTTGGTTGGTTGGTTGGTTGGTTGGTTGGTTGGTTGGTTGGTTGGTTGGTTGGTTGGTTGGTTGGTTGGTTGGTTGGTTGGTTGGTTGGTTGGTTGGTTGGTTGGTTGGTTGGTTGGTTGGTTGGTTGGTTGGTTGGTTGGTTGGTTGGTTGGTTGGTTGGTTGGTTGGTTGGTTGGTTGGTTGGTTGGTTGGTTGGTTGGTTGGTTGGTTGGTTGGTTGGTTGGTTGGTTGGTTGGTTGGTTGGTTGGTTGGTTGGTTGGTTGGTTGGTTGGTTGGTTGGTTGGTTGGTTGGTTGGTTGGTTGGTTGGTTGGTTGGTTGGTTGGTTGGTTGGTTGGTTGGTTGGTTGGTTGGTTGGTTGGTTGGTTGGTTGGTTGGTTGGTTGGTTGGTTGGTTGGTTGGTTGGTTGGTTGGTTGGTTGGTTGGTTGGTTGGTTGGTTGGTTGGTTGGTTGGTTGGTTGGTTGGTTGGTTGGTTGGTTGGTTGGTTGGTTGGTTGGTTGGTTGGTTGGTTGGTTGGTTGGTTGGTTGGTTGGTTGGTTGGTTGGTTGGTTGGTTGGTTGGTTGGTTGGTTGGTTGGTTGGTTGGTTGGTTGGTTGGTTGGTTGGTTGGTTGGTTGGTTGGTTGGTTGGTTGGTTGGTTGGTTGGTTGGTTGGTTGGTTGGTTGGTTGGTTGGTTGGTTGGTTGGTTGGTTGGTTGGTTGGTTGGTTGGTTGGTTGGTTGGTTGGTTGGTTGGTTGGTTGGTTGGTTGGTTGGTTGGTTGGTTGGTTGGTTGGTTGGTTGGTTGGTTGGTTGGTTGGTTGGTTGGTTGGTTGGTTGGTTGGTTGGTTGGTTGGTTGGTTGGTTGGTTGGTTGGTTGGTTGGTTGGTTGGTTGGTTGGTTGGTTGGTTGGTTGGTTGGTTGGTTGGTTGGTTGGTTGGTTGGTTGGTTGGTTGGTTGGTTGGTTGGTTGGTTGGTTGGTTGGTTGGTTGGTTGGTTGGTTGGTTGGTTGGTTGGTTGGTTGGTTGGTTGGTTGGTTGGTTGGTTGGTTGGTTGGTTGGTTGGTTGGTTGGTTGGTTGGTTGGTTGGTTGGTTGGTTGGTTGGTTGGTTGGTTGGTTGGTTGGTTGGTTGGTTGGTTGGTTGGTTGGTTGGTTGGTTGGTTGGTTGGTTGGTTGGTTGGTTGGTTGGTTGGTTGGTTGGTTGGTTGGTTGGTTGGTTGGTTGGTTGGTTGGTTGGTTGGTTGGTTGGTTGGTTGGTTGGTTGGTTGGTTGGTTGGTTGGTTGGTTGGTTGGTTGGTTGGTTGGTTGGTTGGTTGGTTGGTTGGTTGGTTGGTTGGTTGGTTGGTTGGTTGGTTGGTTGGTTGGTTGGTTGGTTGGTTGGTTGGTTGGTTGGTTGGTTGGTTGGTTGGTTGGTTGGTTGGTTGGTTGGTTGGTTGGTTGGTTGGTTGGTTGGTTGGTTGGTTGGTTGGTTGGTTGGTTGGTTGGTTGGTTGGTTGGTTGGTTGGTTGGTTGGTTGGTTGGTTGGTTGGTTGGTTGGTTGGTTGGTTGGTTGGTTGGTTGGTTGGTTGGTTGGTTGGTTGGTTGGTTGGTTGGTTGGTTGGTTGGTTGGTTGGTTGGTTGGTTGGTTGGTTGGTTGGTTGGTTGGTTGGTTGGTTGGTTGGTTGGTTGGTTGGTTGGTTGGTTGGTTGGTTGGTTGGTTGGTTGGTTGGTTGGTTGGTTGGTTGGTTGGTTGGTTGGTTGGTTGGTTGGTTGGTTGGTTGGTTGGTTGGTTGGTTGGTTGGTTGGTTGGTTGGTTGG